>JANAVB010040218.1:29010350-29397850 GCA_029216955.1 Iris pallida | reverse complement strand
AAAAAAAAAGAGAGAAAAAAACATAATTAAAACTTGAACCCAACGTGAATCAAACACGCAAGCTCCTGAACCAAAATCAGACGTGTTACAATTACATCACAAACTCATTAATTATTTAAAGAGAAAATATATAATTATGCAAGAATTTTGCTAGACCATCTGATGGAATTTATGCATGCACAGATTCCACAAGACCATCTGGTAAAATATTTTGAAACTTCTTACTCTTGCACCCATTTTTATAAACTTAATTTCTTTCGCCATATAAAATTTTCTGATTAAAAAAAAAAAAAACTCTATAATAGAGCATTCACCTAATAGGGAGCTCGTATTTTACCGAGTGAACTTTTACATTAAATACTCTTTGCAGCACCTTGGATTAGGTTCTGTTTTTGCTACAATTTGGTAGGGTAAGGTGTAGGCATATATATGGATTGAGGAAGAAGTCCAATATGATCCTTTTTAGAACCTATCTTATCGGTGTTTGAGGGTATCAAGTTGCACACGAGCAATTTATAATAACAAGTTAGAAATCTGTTTTTTTAGGTTTCTTATGTGAAAATCCTAGTTAGTTATATCTAACAATGGCTGCTTCGGTTTGTCATGTGTGGAGGGAGAGAAATAACAGAATTTTTGAAGGACATGGTACTTCAAATATAGGGATTAAAAAAATATAGAATATGATGTTGCTGTAATGGGGTCAAAAGGGAATGGGCAGTATGATTGTGAGTTGTAACATTGAGGTTCGTTCTGTTGGAATAAAGTAATTACCTTCTTCCAATTTTTTTTTTAAAGAATGTTGTTCGTGAGTGCTCATTTTCATTTTTATCTTTGTTTTAGTCAGTTTCTTAGAACTTAGAATCTATTTTAGTGGACTTGAAGTTATAATAAAAACGCTAAGAATTGAGTTTTTGATCCTTTGAGCTTATATTTTTGTGTTCTCATAGAATTTTGAAGTAAATTTTGGTTACTTAAATTTATACTAAAGATTAAACTTAGTTGACCGCATTTGATCTTTTAAGCTTATTTTTAGGTATTTGCGACTTGTTACATATTGTTCTAATAATTTTGATTAATTGTTTGGTTGGTAGAGGCCCGGCTTTGAAATTTAATACTTCCAAAAAAGTTAAAAAAAATATATTATAGGTTAAGAGGTTCTACAATATTAAGTGTGTTGATTGATCAAATGTTAATTGGTAGAATATCGATACCGAACAAAAATCGACCGAATACCGATTTAACTGAAACCGAAAAAATCAATTCTAAATGGTACGATATTGCTATTGATTTTTAAATATTGATTTTTAAAAAATACCAAAAAGTTGGACCAAATACCGATCGATTATACCGACATTCATCCGTACTATTCATATAGCTTTTTATATTTTTATTTTTTCAACTAGACATCTAGCCTCCAAACAAAGAGGAAGAACATAGTTCAAGTAGGGACTTGCTTGTAAAAAGAAAGTAGAGTTCATTCATTAAGGAAATTAAAATTTGAACATGATGTGAATCGAACACGCATCCTTTTAAAGCATAGTCAAACATGTTACTATTAGGCCTCGTTTGGTTCACGGATTTAAGGAACCAAGAAAGAAAAATTGTTCATTTTCTTTGTTTGGTAGTCACAAACTTGGGAATCAATTTCCTGACAAGGGAGAAAATTGGTGGAAATATGGTTCCACTCAAGACCCATGGGATTGATTTTCCCTCCTCCTTTCCCAACATTTATTACAAAAACTATGACAAAAGTAACCATATGTCATTGCTTATTTTACCATTAATGTTATTTTTTATAATATTATTTTTATTTTAAAAGGTAAGGATATTATTGGAACATTGTTATATTTTGCTTTCCTTTCCTAGGTAGTTTTTTTGTTTTACCAAACAACGGAAAGAAAATGTGACAGAAATCCTACTTTTTTATTCCCATGGAAAATACAATGGAACAAACAATAATTAATGTTTGGAAAAAATATATACACAAAAATTCCGCCAGACGCACCGTCTGATGGAATGTTTAGTATGGTGTAATTTTCCGAAACTTATTTCTCGTCTTCCAATTCTCTATAACTTTCTTTCTACGTATAAAATTTTATGTTAAGAAAAAAAGGGAACATATACAAGTACACTCATGAACAATCAAGTTATGAACTCTCTCTCCCTCTCAAACCAAAGCAAGGTTGCTTAACTCGAACCAAACATTTCTGTCAGCTCTGTTCTTATAAGAATATACATAATATCAGGTATGGAAAAAATATATATGGAAAATCTTCATTCCTGTTTCGCGACTTTGGTTGGAGGACCACTTATTTTCTAGTTTAACACTTTCCAAATTATAAGAACTACAACAAATTACACTTTCTCACCCACTTAAACGTCAACCATCCAAACACCAAATTTTAGTATTTCTCACTTCTATATCCACATCTTCAAAGAAATCAAACGAAATATTTTTCACTTCATTCTATTCACTTCACCGCAATGCACACTCAAAATGTCAAATTTTCACTTCACCGAACCGAACATTCATGAATATGATTTGTAAAAATATATTTTGATTTTGTTTGTGCACATTTAGGCAGTTACTCATGGCCCACCTGTCATAGAAACATGGGATGCTAGATTGAGAATAAAGTGAGTTACTTTACTTTTCCTTTGGGAGATGGAGTCTTTATTAAATAGGAAAGAATGTATGCCTGCCTTGTTAGAGAGGAAATTCCTTTACTTTCAGGATGTTATATAACAACAACTTCATGCTTCTAAGCTTACACTTATCTTCAACTTGTTGGGAATTCTAAGAAGTGGTACGGTTCTTTCTTTCTTTCTTTCTTTCTTTTTGTATTTCAATATTATGATTACAAGAATTACATTCACAATGTAAAAGTGTTGTTATTTCTTCCAACATCAGTAGATGGTCCTTCAACTTTTTATTTTCTTTTGAGATGTTAAGAATATTAATTAAGTGAACAGAAGTATCGGCTTTGTAAATTACGTTAATAAGGCTTTACTAATTTATATATTACTATATACTATAGGAAAAGTTTTGGAGGTTTGACCGTATATGTTGTTTTTTCCCAAAAATATTCTTACCTTTACTAATTAAAATTATTAATTAAATTTAACATGGGTATTTGAATAATTACGTATATAAATAATAAACAATTAAGATAACATTGTTTGTTCTTTTCAAGTAATATGAAAAATGCGTGCAACCCACGCTGCATATATACAGTAATTTGTAAATCAAAATTCAGGTGCTTTTTGCATTGATTAGCATTTCATCCTTGTATATCTATTTTCTTCGCTAAATTGCCACTGAATACCTCGGAATTGTAACTTGCTATCCTAAATTATAATAGAGCCTTCTCTAATAGGGAGCTCATCTTTTACAACCTGAACTTTTACATAACTTAATAGCTTTACATAACTGAAAACCTCGAAATTATAACTTATTATCTTGCTATCCTAAATTAAAAATATTATAATAGAGCATTCTCCAATGGGGAGCTCGTCTTTTACATAGTTAACTTTTACGTAACTTAATACTCTTTGCACCAGTAAATACATCGGAATATATAATTATGCAAGAATTTTGCCAGATCATCTGATGGAATTTGTGCATGCACAGATACCACAAGACCGTCTTGGATAATATTTTTTAAATTTAATTTTTTTGAAACTTCTTACTCTTGCTCCCATTTTTTAAACTTAATTTCTTTTGCCATATAAAATTTCCTGATTTAAAAAACTCTATAATAGAGCATTCTCCTAATGGGGAGCTCGTCTTTTACCTAGTGAACTTTTACATTAAATACCCTTTGCACCACCTTGGATTAGGTTCTGTTTTTGCTACAATTTGGTTGGGTAAGGTGTAGGCATATATATGGATTGATGAAGAAGTCCAATATGATCCTTTTTAGAACCTATGTTATCAGTGTGTGAGGGTATCGAGTTGCACAAGAGCAATTTATAATAACAAGTTAGAAATCTAATTTTTATTTTTATTTTTTTGAGGTTTATTATGTGAAAATCCTAGTTTTATCTACAATGGGTTTTGTTGTAGTTGTACACACTGTCGAATAGAGGTTTCACAAGGAAACAGACATGAGTACCAGACGGGAAGTGCGACATGTGAAGTAAGCAAATCTATCCTTCCATTAATAGTCAAATCTTTGGGTTGGTTCAAAATTACGTTGCATACATACATATACATAACAAGTGGTGGTACGTATGTAACATGCAGATTAGATGAAGATGTCAGTTATAGTACAGGTCCTGGAGCCGATGAGAAGTTGGTGGATTCTATGGCCAAACTAGTGTTGAAATGCTTGAAGGAGGACGGAACTTCGATAGTGCATGTTAGGGGATGGAGCGGGATCGGGAGAAGCAGGGTGATGGATCGTGTCGTTGCATCCCTACCACTACCAACTAGCCTGGATGATCAGATTGGCAGAGATCATGAGGACTTCTGTGGCTGTGTACGAGTGGCGGCAAGTCCTTATTTTGCAGGTTCACTAGAGTACGCGATACGAGGAAAGGTAGAACAGCTGTTGCGGAGGCCTCTTTTGGGAGGAAATCGTACATGGGAGGATCTCTCTTTCTGGAGGAGGGTCGCCTCGGCCTTCAACTGGAAGCCACTGGTAGTGATAGTGGAGAACTTGTACAACAGAATAGACATAGACGCGATAGGGATTCCTAGTTATGTCACCGACGACGAAGGGGACCAACATGCATTCATGAAGATCGCCTTCACCTGTTTCTCAGATTACTCATCACAAATTCTCGCCGGATTTCTTAGTTATGTCACCGACAAGAACGAAGGGGGGGTGGTGGTGGAAGTCGACAACGAGTTTGCTGATCTACCGGAAGAGGTGGCGTACCAGATGGTTCTCTATGAAGCTAACAGTGCAGCAGCATCGATCAAGCGGCCGGAGGGTACTCTTCAGTCCTTCGTCGAATGGAGGTACATCCCTTCACAAGAGAGCCAGACTGGTATGATGCTTGTTCCAAGTCTAGCACCAAATATCCTACGTATCATCATGAATAATACGAACAACATAGAAAATTTAACAGGAGAAGTTGTCATCCATATCTTACCTTACTTTACACTCCTACCTTACTTCCTTAACACCCAGCTCCTCCTAGACTTCTTGAGGTCCGATAACGTTCCCCTTCCATATGTATGTAATGGGAAGAATTCTTGGGATGAGATTATACTTCTCATGTCTCTATTGCTTGATCTTATAGGCAAGTCCTTGATAGGAGCCGACTTCAGACTTCCTAGCCATTTGAAATACATGTTTGTTGCCTTGTCATCCTCCTCTTCTTCTTCTTCTTCTTCGAGTATCATAAGACAATTCCAGGGTTACTTGGTGAGACATTCCGAAAGATTAGTACACGTAGACATGTCCCAATGGAACAAAGACGTGACCAAGGTCTCTTTTGCCGATAACCAAATCAAAGAAATACTACTCCCAACTTCCCTACCCTCAGTTTCTTCACCCAACTTCCCTATCCTCTCCACCTTGATTCTACGGCAAAATCCTACACTGGAAGAGATTCCAGACGAGGTCTTCCGCTACACACCCAACCTTCGAGTCCTCGATCTCTCGTATTGCAGCAGTATCAAGACGCTCCCCTCTTCCCTTTCTTGCTTGTCGAATCTACGTATGCTATCGCTATCCTACTGCAAGAAATTGCAAACTGTCGGAACGGTTGGGCTCGACAACCTAGAGGTGCTCGATCTCGAAGGATCTCCCCTGGCTAGACTGGAAAAAGCACCATGGGGCCATATGCGCAACCTCAAGCATTTCAGACTCGGAGACGGGCTCAGTAGTCTCCAGGAGTTGCAACTTTCATTGAGAAACGTACGAGTCTTTGATGAGCATGTTGTTACCGGCCATAACATTGTGATGTTACCAACACCTCAAGCTCCCTGCCTACAAAAATTCAATATCTCCATCTTACACCCTGAGGAGGAGGAGGAGATCGGAAGGAGAAGAACTCGGGACGTCTACTTCCGTACATCTCGGTTTCCCTACGAACATATTCGCGCACAATTCGATCGCCACACTGCTAAAGGTGTTGCTTATCCTATTGTAAGAGAAGGATTTGTCAACCCCCGCAACAAATGCTTAGAGATCAACGGCGGTGAAGGACTGTGGAGCCTATACACATTGATTCGGATGTTCCGACCTCAACTTCTCTCTCTACACAACTACCTAAACGCTCCAGAAGGGATATGGCCTACAGCGGAGCTAAAGGATTGTTACATCAAGTGCTGCAACGACATGGAGTACGCCTTCAACTCTCCAAATCCGAGAATCGCTGGATGGATGGAACATCTAGAAGGTCTGGAGACGCTGTGGTTATCCAGCAACACGAAACTAGCAGCAATATGCAATGACAGGTTCTCTCTGCTGGGAAGCAGCTTTGGGCTTCTAGAATCCATCTATTTGGAGTACTGCCCAAACCTGCTTGTCCTGTTCCCCGTCTCCGTCAGCCTTCCGAGACTCCAAGTGATGGAGATACGATTTTGTTCTCTGCTTCAGAGCTTGTTCGGTACTGCAGACGTCGTGCTGCCGAAGCTCGAAAGGTTGCACCTCTGCCAGCTGCCCAAGCTGAGGAGCATTTGCACATCTGCAGGCCATCTGCCGTCGCTCCAGAAGTTGGAGGTCAGGGGCTGCTTGAATCTCAGGACCGTCCCGTTCCCGAGTTCTGGCTGCCGCGGCGTCGGTCTGGTGGTTCGAGGCGAAGAGGAGTGGTGGAAGAACGTACAAGCTGGCTCCAACAAGTTGGAGCACGTCGAGTTTAAGGCTGGATTTGATGCTGCTGCCCCGAAACATATACCTTCTAGATGGAAGAGAGGTCCTCGTCGTCCTCGTCCTCGTAGAGGTGATCTTCTCTATAACTTCTTTTGATTTACTTCTCTTTGGTTTACTTTTGTCTGTACTGAGAGGATACATACATACATTGTTGTGTGTATGTATATCATGTGCTATGTGCTATTTGCAGGTTCATAATACTGATGGTCTGTGCTTAGAACTGAGAAAGCTCAAGAGTTTGTCGATCACTTCCAAGTGTGTATGTGTGTGTTTCGTATCTCTTCATCTTCTTCCAAGTGTGCAGGATGCAGAGGGTTTGTTGATTGTTGCTAGCTGTTGGCTTTCTATTTGGATTGTTGTTCATTTGCAGGTTCATAATATAGATGCTAAGAAACTGAGAAAGCTCAAGAGAGTGAGAAATATTTGATCACTTCCAATTCCAAGTGTGTGTTTCCTCTTTTCTTCTCCTGTTTGTTGTATCGGTTTGTTGAGTGTTGGCTTTCTATTTGGATTGTTGTTCATTTGTGGATTCCCTCTATTATTATTGGCTTAATAGATCCTATGTAATTTGCTTCCTCTCTTAATTGTGTTGAAATTTAGAGCTGGAACTATATTATTGATTTCATTATTCTTTCAGACTTGTTTTGAATCATTGGTGGTGTTGGTGATTTCAGAAGATCTTGTTTATTAATTGCATTGCTGGTTGGCATGGGAAAAAATGTACTATATATTGAAAATAACATGGAGTTGGTTGTCAATCAACATGTTATTACCAACAAGATTACTTCAAATGTTTTAAGGGAATTTATTAAACTATTTTTACTTCCAGCTCTAGTACTTATGAGAATGAGATCCCAATTTCCAGTTCAACTATTATGCATCAGTTTAAACTATCAGAACAAAACCAGGATATGGAGATAGACACGAAAGTTACTTATGGTACTTATGCTGAATGTGACTTGTTGTCGATGGGAGCACCTCCAATGCAAATGTCAAATAAGTTGTGAAGTTGACATGGCAAAAACATGTGAAGTTGGTTATCTAATTCTAGCAATGACTTTACCTCAACATAATCCATTATGAATAAAAAAAATATTTAGAAATAAAGAAACGGAAAAAAAAAAAAAAAATTGCTCTAACGATAAATTTTTTAATTAAATTTGGTAAAAGATAAAAAGTTTCAAAATTTTAAAATAGAGAAACATTCCGACAGATGGTGTGGCAGAAATTGGACAAATTGGACATGTCCAATTTCCGCCACACCATCTGTCGGAATTGAGGACTATCGGTTTTTTTTTTTTTTTTTGATTGGCTTTGTTTTATTTTGTTTGGTTTGATTTGGTTTGATTTGTTTTTAAATCGGTTTGGTTTTTATCTTTTGTTTTCTCTTTCTCAGATTGGTTTAATCTATTAGTTAATTTATTATTATTTTTACAATAATAACAAAATCTATTATTTAATATAATTTTTAATATTAATTTATACAATAAATAATAAAAAAATTTATTAACTATATTAGTTAATATACAATAAATAACAGAAATTTTTTTCTACCGATAAATAAAAAATAAAACTTTTGCTAAAACATAAATAAAAAAATAAAAAAATTTGAAAGGGAGCCAGTCCGTATGCGAAAATAGGGACTCCCGTTTTTTTTTTTTAGATTTTGTTTTATTTTGTTTTGCTTATTTGTTTTAAATTGATTTGGTTCAATCTTTTTGTTTCTTTCTTTAGTTTGATTTTATCTATTAGTTAATTTATTATTATCTATATAATAATAACAAAATCTATTAGTTCATTTTTATATATTAATTTGTATATTAACTAATAAGTTTTGTTATTATCCACATTACTTAATATATAAATAAATATATACATATTATTATACAAATTAATTGGTATATATTTATTTATATACATAAAATAAAATCATATATATAAATAAATATTAAAAAAATTAAAATAGATAAAAATAAATTAAATTTTTACTTTCTGTATTTATTTGTATAATAATGTATTAATTTGTTATTATCTATATTAATTTATCATTAGTTTGTTATGAATATAAATAATTTGTTATTATCTATATTAATTTATCATTAATTTGCTATGAATATAAATAATTTGTTAATATACAAATTAAGTATACACAAATTTAATATATAGAAATTAAATTGTTATTATCTATATTTATTTGTATAATAATATATTAATTTGTTATTATCTATATTAATTTATCATTAATTTGTTGTGAATATAAATAATATGTTAATATACAAATTAAGTACATACAAATTTAACAACAAAACTTAATATATAGAAATTTGTTATGAATATAATTTTTTTATTATCTATATTAATTTATCATTAATTTGTTATGAATATAAATAATTTGTTAATATATAGAAATTAATTTGTTATTATATTTGTTTGTATAATAATATATTAATTTGCTATTATGTATATTAATTTTGTCATTAATTTTTTATTATCTATACTAATATTTTTATCTATACTAATATATTTATTGTATAAACTTATTATTTATTATTTATTGTATAAATTAATAATAAAATCATAGCGCGAGGAAATCATCCGACGCTAATATAGTTAATAACAAAATTTATTATTTATTGTATAAATTAATATTAAAAATTATATTAACGAATAGATTTTGTTATTATTGTAAAAATAATAATAAATTAACTAATAGATTAAACAAATCTGAGAAAGAAAAATAAAAGATAAAAACCAAACCGATTTAAAACAAATAAACCAAATCAAACCAAATAAAATAAAACAAAGTCAATCAAAAAAAAAAAAAAACCCATAGTCCTCAATTCCGACAGATGGTGTGGCTAAAATTAGACATGTCCAATTTCCGCCACACCATCTGTCGGAATATTTTTTCATTTTAAATTTTTGAAACTTTTTATCTTTTACCAAATTTAATTAAAAAAATTATCGTTAGAGCAAATTTTCTGGAAAAAAAAAAGAAGTTTATCTCGGAAGTTGAAAAAAAAAATATTGTCTTCTCAATACTTTTGCATTGGAGAAGATTTTTCTACTTCATTGCATTGTGTGAATATAATCTCCCTTGGAAAAGAATGTCTTGTGCCTAATGCCACATAGGAATCACATCACATTAAACATTAGGGTTGGAGATGCTCTTAATGAGTTACTTATGCTGGGCTTGGGTTGCTTATTCTTAACTGATGCAATTCTCTTTTTATTCCACCTGTTGTCAGAAGCAGCTGTGCACAGTTTTTAAAAACAAAAACAAAAATCACCAATCCCAAACAAAGCCTAGTTCCCAATTGGCATAACGCTAGTACACAATATAGTAACTGCAACGCTTTATATCCATGTCTAGACGGAAAAACATAACGCTAAAGACCATTAAAATTATAAAGCCGAAAACCCAATGAAATGCACCAACCTGTAATTAAAAAGGTTCACTGGTGTTGCATCAATAGAAAGCAATCATGATTCCCTTCATCTCAATAGATCATATATGTTCTTTTATTTTAAGATCAAATTCATAATACAGACTCTGGAGGGAACAGTTCAATAGCAGATTGCAACACAAATCATGAGTCTACATTCCGAACACACATCTGTATATGATTAAGGCATTCCAGTATAGTTCGAAATTTGGCATGAGAATGCAAGTAAGCAATAGATGGGCAGAAATCTACCAGACAATGAAGTAGTTCATCAGTGCAATCCACAGTGGGAACTGATCCTCCAATCACTTTAGGCGTAGCAGAGATTCTCACAGCTGAATCTTACCAGCTAAGTACCAAGAATGCATGGCAAGGCTGCCAAACGACAAGATGTTGGCGAGTGAAGAAAGACCGTGGATCATTCCAAATTTCTTGTTCATAGCTGCAAGTTTTGGGTTCGCTTTTGCCACCTCCATGTTCTTCGACCATCCAACTTCTTCCCCGATGCTTAGTTCTCTCTCTACCTTGTGCCTCTTCTTCATCATCTGCTCATAAAATTAACAGTTCATGTAAAGCTGCAACAGGGAACTAATACCCAAAAAATTAACATAGTAAATGATCACTCTCCTCCCACATTACGTGTGAAATAAGAATTGCTATTGTGCAAATAACATGTGTGCATGTATGTGTGTGCTTGCAAGTGTGTGTATGTGTGTGTGTGTGTGTGTGAGAGAGGGAGAGAGGTGTATGTGTGTGTGTGTGTGTGTGTGTGTGTGTGTGTGTGAGAGAGAGAGAGAGAGAGAGAGAGAGAGAGAGGCAGGTGCTTTAAGCATTTTCGCTGTCAGGGGCGTAGAATGGGATTTCTATAAGGAACTGGAATTCTATCTGCCTGAAGTACTTCAACTAATTCTCCAATCATATACATTAAATATATTTTGCATGTCATGTTAGGCAAAAAGAGATGAAAACATCACATATTCAAAGTTCCCACACAACCCTCCAATAGCATTATTTAAAATACACATGAAGTTGAAATAGCTCCTTTTCAACAAGTTTTTCATACAAGAAAATCATATTTGGTTTTGCAAGATCAACAATCTCCAAACAAGTTTTTGGGAAACTTTTTGAAGCACTCCTTATATTGCAGCTTAGGCCTTACGCTGAGTAATCGCATTCTATTAACTGATGTTGTTGTAGAATGTTGATTACAATAAGGCCCTGGACTGGGTTGTTGGTATTGCGAGCTACGTGTCAAAGGCGCAAAGGGTTGGTGAGTGAGAGTGAGAGAAAGAGAGAGAGAGAGAGAGGGGCAAGTGCTTTAAGCATTTTCGCTGTCAGGGGCGTAGAATGGGATTTCTTTAAGGAACTGGAATTCTATCTGACTTAGTGTTTTAGGCAAGGTAGTCAAAGGCGCAAAGGGCCCATATCGTCCGAGGCGCAAGACGCACTTAAGGCGCGCGCCCGAGTGAAGGCACAAAATAAAAAATAATAAAAATATATATAAATAAATTAGTAACATGAGAAATAAAACCAAATAACATATTAAAACCAACAAAAACATGTTAACATAACCAAGTGAACTAGCATATCAACAATAACACTCAACAAAACTAACAAGAATTTGTATTTTTTCTACTACGCTTTTAGTAAATTTTCAATTTTCAAGTTCAATTGTAGTCGACTTTGGCAACCGTGGAAAGGCTACCTCCCGACCACTTGTATGAGGAAAGGGCCATTTCCATGTCTCATTTTTTTAGGTAAAAAACAAAAAATACATAAGGCGCGCCTAGGCATGCCTTTTCGTTGTTGCGCCTTGCTGAAAGGCGCACCTAAAGCGCGCCTTAGGTGCGCCCGGACAATTGCGCCTCGTCTAGAGAAGTGCGAGGCGCAGATGTTGTGCCTTGATCCGAGGCACGCCTTTGACTACCATGGTTTTAGGCTACACTTAGTCGCGTGTGACGCACTATCTTCCTTCTCGAAAACTCGTACAAGTCTTTCCGAACCCACCTAGCTAGAATGCTAAGTAAATAAGAGAAGAGTGGAGCATATGGAACTCGTAAAGGATTCTTCTATTACTTGAAGCATGCTTACAAGTTTTTGGTGGTGGGAAACAAATGAGGCCTCCCCCTTATTTATAGTGCTCATAGGACTTACATGGAAACATCAAGAGCCTTCTGGAATCGGCATAATACAGGAATTATTCTAGGGAGTAGATAAGAACAAGGAAGCTTCTAGTACATCCAGAAAGATCATGAGACATCTAGAAATGTCTTGAGTCTTTTGGAAGATTCTCGGATCCTCTGAAAGATTTTCGGGTCCTCTGGAAGATTCCACCATCTTCTAGAACATTCTGGAAGCTTCCCGCTAACCTTGGTCAGTGGAAGGCTATGCAATTTTGCCTCGGACGGGGCACAACTTTTTGGGCGTTACATTCTCCCCCACCTAAGGCGTTGACGTCCTCGTCAACCATGCTCGCTAAGTAATGCCTGGACCTCGGCCTCGAATTGATACAGCGTATCAGCACGTTCCCAGCTAAGACTCGCTGTGCGGCATGCCCTTCCATTGGATGAGGTACTCCACATACGGGGACACACCTCACCGGTAGATGGTCCCCTTGTCGAGCACGACTTCCACTTCCTTGTCGAAGAACGTAGTCATGGTTGTCGTGGGTCTTTTCGGAACTCCTCGCTGAGGATCCTCCAAGTCTTCATAGTATGGCTTCAGGCAACTTGCATGGAAGAGTGGATGAACCTTCAGTTTGGCAGGGAGCTCGAGCTTGTAGGCCAACTTGCCCAATTTATTAAGCACGGGAAGGGGCCTTCGTACTTCCAAATTAATCCTTCGTGTACTTTCCGGAACACCTTGAACTGTTGCGGTTGCAGCTTGACCATCACCATGTACCCCTCCTTGTACTCAATCGGCCTTCGCCTTGCGTCGGCACATTTCTTCATCTTTCTCGCGGCCTTCTCCAGAAATGCTTTGGCAATGTCCGTCTTTGCCTTGAAGTCTGAAGTAAACTGGTTGGCCACGGGACTTCTACTCAAAGGACCCCGCACTCAACATGGGCGAGACAAGCAATTGTCGACCCATCACCAACTCGAATGGGCTGCTACGTGACGATTCACTATGTTGAAGATTGTAGCAGAACTGAGCGATGTCCAGGTGGTGCACCCAATCCCGCTAGTTTGCACTCACAAAGTGCCGCAAGTACTCCTCGAGCAGAGAGTTGACCCGCTCCATCTGTCCGTCCGTCTGCGGGTGGAAGCTGGTCGAAAAGTGCAAGTTCGTCCCGAGAATTTTGAACACTTCCGTCCAGAACTTTCCTGTGAAGCGGGGATCTCGGTCGCTGACTACGTTCTCTGGGATTCCCCAAAAATATCACCACGTGGCTGATGAACAGTCGAGCGACCTCTTCTGTTGTGCAGTACGTTAAAGCAGCAATGAAGATCGCGTACTTAGAGAATCGGTCCACCACTACGAGAATGGACCCAAGCGCCCCACTTTCGGCAGGGCGGATATAAAGTCCATTGATATGCTCATCCATGGTCGGCTCGGCACGGGGAGAGGCTCCAGCAGGCCCCCGGGTCTCTAGTGGTCCACCTTGTCATGGTAGCACACAAGACAAGTGCGCACATAATCCTCCACATCCTTGCGCATGCAAGGCCAGTAGTAGTCGGCCTTCAGCTGCGGCAAGGTCCGCTTCTGTCCCGGGTGTCCAGTTCACTTGGTATCGTGGCACTCCTTGAGCAGTTGTCTCCGCAAGCCACTCCATTTAGGCACGACCACCATGTCGCCCTTGGTGTATAGAAGCCCATCCTTCAGCCAGAACCTTCTCGTTTGCCCTCCTTAGCAAGCTTCACTATAGCATGTGTCAGCGGGTCCTCAGCGATATCCACTCGGACACGATCCAGAATACCCCCCTTGAGCAAGCAGACCAGACCGTTGCGAGCTCGGCCTTCCTGCTGAGTGCATCAGCCACTTGGTTCTCCTTGCCGGACTTGTACCGCATCTCTATGTCAAACTCGGCTAAGAAGTCCTGCCATCTCACCTGCTTCGGGGACAGCTTCTTCTTGGACTGGAAGTAGCTCGTGGTAACATTGTCCGCCATGACCACGAACTTGGTGCCGAGAAGGTAGTGTCGCCTTGTCCTCAAACAATGCACGACTGCGGTCATCTCCTTCTCTTGCACCGTGTAGCAAGAGCTCGGTATCATTCAGTTTGCGGCTCTCGAATGCAATGTGGTGCCCTTCCTGCACCAACACCCCACCGATAGCGAAGTCAGACGCGTCCGTGTGCACCTCGAACGTCTTGGAGTAGTCCGGTAGAGACAAGATCGGCTCCTCCGTCACAGCCCTCTTGAGTGCCTCGAATGCCTCGCATTTGGGCGTCCAACTCCATGTCCGATCCTTCCGCAACAGATTGGCCAGCTGTGCTACGATAGCAGAATATCCTCGAATGAACCGCCGGTAGTAGTTCGCCAGGCCTAGGAATGATCGCTTACAACAGTGACCCAAAAGAAAAAAAATTACTCAGGGATAAATAGTCGTGCATATGTGCATGTATGTTTGGAGGATTGAGATGTAGTACGAAGCGACAGATATTGATCCTTAAGGTATTTTGAGGTATAATGATTGTTATTCCCTTGTCGTATAAAATGTTTGGAAAGTTCTTTATGAGATTCTAGTAGCGGGGATACAATAAAGATCGAGGTATAGCGAGTTGTAATAAACAGTATTGGTGGACAATGTGACCGCACGGATAACAAGTCGGTTGAATTCAAAATTGTTGGATTATAACTTAGTTGTATGATTTCTATCATATAAACTAAGACGGCATGATTATTGATGTTGTACGATATGTAAGATGCTAAATGATCAGTGTATGGTAATTGTGAAGTTATTTATCAAACTAGGTATAACGAATGAGAAACTCTTGTGGGACTTTGAGAAGAAGATGTGAAATAGATATTGATGGTTAAATTGAATTGCTAAAAGTTGACCCTGATGGTATTAATGGATTCATGTAGTGGATGCGATGGAAGGAAATATGAACATACGATTATCTTATCGATTGGCGAACTATGGACCGTACGGACGATGTAAACATATGAGAATTTAGTACAAGTTGGGAAGAAATTAAAGGCAAAGATCGTAAATGATAGACTATTAAGGTAGCGATATTGGATTTTGAAATTGAATAGTTGGCCCAATTGGATAAACACAACCTGAGTACGATATAAGAACGTAAGTTGGAGCAAACATGTGCTACCACGGTTATGCAAGGGAACGTTTGAGAAAAGTTTGATGGGTAAATTACAAGACGGATTCGGAATTGTATAACGAAATTGTTGGATTAACTTTATCGATTGTGGGGTAAGTCTATAATGAAGCTTCGTTGGATATGGCCTTGAGGATGATTATGGGTAGATAGACTTAATCCTAGAGTGTCGATTGGTTATCTAGTGTCGGGTTGGTCGGCAATGATACTTGAATTGTTCGGATTGAGATTAAGTTCATATGGTTTGGGGTAGCATTCTTGTCCCTTAGACTGGTCAGATGATAGATTACCCCTAGGATATGAGATAAGTATGTCCTTGGTAACCATCCATTTTTAGATGAGTTACCGAAATATTTTGGTTTAGCTTAGAATAGCTGGCATTAGAGTCAAAATTGACTGTTGGAGACCCATAGGATAACCCTGTAATGTTGCGTCAGTATAGTTGGAATAAGGGAGATCTAATTTTAATTGTTGGGAAATAAACTTCGGAATGGAACAGAGTTTGGGGAACTGAGAATAAAGTGTAGAGACGAGATGGAGTAGTGCATGCAAATGGGTTTAACGAGAGCGACTGCCATTGGAACGACCCTCGGATTCAAATGTTTAGATATGAAAATTGCACATGTGAGTTGATAATTTTGTCATAATAATTTCGTTGGATAACAAGTTGGAATGATAACTTATGTTGGACTTATACGAGAAAAAAATTTAGAACATCAAAAAATTTGCTAGTGTCGAAAGATGGTACGTCTTCGAAGATGGATCATAATCAGAAATTTGACGGTTTGCAAATAAACTTGCGAATGATAAACGAATACGTGCTTGGTTGATGAGAATTCTGGTGTCGGATGGATTGTTGCTACTGAACTTTTACGGTATGGATCACGATAGAATTGAAAGGGCACTCTGGATTCATTGGGAATTTTGTTACAACAAGTCGGAATATTTTGGGGAAAAAATTCGGATCAGTTGTGGAATTTACTTGAGTTGGAATCGGTAACATAAATTATGTTTTTCAGCTGGTTGGAGATTGAATAAATGGATTGAGGCGATGCAAAGCTACTAGTTGTTCCTAAGAAATGTTAAGGATGGAAAGTTGTGATGAAGATTGATTCCTAGGTCGGTGCTTTACTTGGATAGTCCTTGCTGCGGGTGTGTTGGCAGTGTAGAGAATAATAATGGTGAAACAGAACTTTGTAGGAGGCACAACACGATTGAAGGCGGATTATATATATCATATATGTCGGATAGAAAGGATATGATGTAATTTTGAGACCGATTAAACTGAGATGAGGCTATACAAGTTGTTCAAGAGAAATGGCTAGTATTCGAGAATGGAGTTGTACCTGTAGCTTTTCGATTTCCCTATCAGTGGGCTTATCTGAAATGCATATATTTTCGGGACGTCTAAAATATGTGTATGAACCAAACTAAGTGGTATGCTGAATTCAAATGGAGCTGCAGGGAGGCTTATCATGTGCTAGAAAAATTGCACGAGTGTTGGATAAAAGAAAAGAGATTGTAAACTATTTTGAGTCCAATTTGAATGTTGTGGCAAGATGTAAATTGTACAAGCATTATCATGGGAAGTGTATTCGAATTCAGTGAAGTATTGGGTGAGTTTAGTTTGAGTTTCGAGAATGACTTTTTCTGAGTGTTATATTATATAATGACCCATTTCGCACGGTGCATTATGATAGCTGGTTGATTCGAAGAAGCTTTGTTGGATTGGGATTATACAGAGGGATTGCTCAGTAGGCTATGTGATAGTGGCTGGAATCATCTTGATAATGTGAATAGTGTGAATCTTTTGAAGATCCTTTAGCTCCATGCTTAATAAAAATGATTGTATGCTAATTGAGTAATCACATTCTATTAATTGGTGTTGTTCTACAATGTCGATTACAATAAGACTCTGGATTGAGCTGTTGGTTTTGCGAGCTATAGCTCAAGGCAAATGTGGCAAGACAAATGAGAACTGTGGTATATTTACTTTTGTTTCCATTATCATGCATTATATGTTTTCTTTATAGCTAAGTTGCATATACTTGCATGGTCATGGACAACTTGTGCACAAGGTTCATATGTTCCTCGAATGATCGTTGGGGCACCGGAATCGATTCGGCCTAGAGGAACCGGGTATTGCCAGTCCTTCAGTGGCAGTGCGACCCGAATCTGAAGAGTACTTCACAATACCAGCAACGGGACCTTCGGTGAAGCTCGTACCTCGCACACGAAGGGTCACCGATGCAATAGTCTAAGATGACGTGTCGTCAGTGTCCTTCATAGAGACAGGTCGCATACTAACAATGTCTTATGCAAGCAGAGTAAGTTATTACTCAATTACAGGAAAGGATAATCGACTGTTGGTAAGAATCACTGAAATGGTGAGAGTTGTGATATTGTTTTCTAACAATGTCTTATGTGGGCAGAGTAAGTATTGTTCAATAACAGGGATGGCTAAACGACCGTGGATAAGAATCACCAAAGGGTGATAACATATGTTCTTTATATTTTTGTTGGATACGATCAATATGCATGCTTTATTTTATGTCGGATACGAACTGTAAATTGATCCTAAGACAACAAGAAAGACCACTTTTAATAATGTTCTTATCACGTGATTACTTGGTGTTCTCTTCTTATGTGAGTTGGACAAGCACCGCTCACCAGTACACTGCAATGTACTGACCCACGTTTGTGGACAACTACAGATGTTCGTGTGCGAAGAATTGCTTGATCAGTGTTGTAGCATCGATGAATCGGATGGGTGTGTAGAAGCTCTTCTAACAAGATGATGTCTTCTTCTATAAAGGGCATAATGTATGGAACATTGTAATTTTGTTGTACCAGTGAATTGCAATCCAAGTTAGCAAATCCCGTGAGTTGTAAGCCAAGTCAGCATATCCAGTTGTAAACCAATTCGGCGAGTTCATTGTAAGCCAAGATGGCAAGTATTTCAATTGGCTATCTAGAGCCTTGAGTATACAACCTTCGAGCCGTAGCTTGATATACAAGCTCCAAGTTATCTGCTTAGTTTTTGGCTATCTAGAGTCTTGAGTAGTGTGCAATCTAGACTTGTACGACATCATGCCAGTGGCTAGTTTTCGATTCTCCAAAATCGGGACTTAGACAGTTGGGAGTTGGCTGATCTTCCATGAGGGTACAAGACTATTGGACTTAAATAGGTGTATAAAACAAAACTCAATGAGAAAGGTGAACTGGACAAGTACAAAGCCCGCCTAGTTGCAAAAGGCTATAAAGAAGAATTTGGCGTGGACTACAAAGAAGTCTTTGCACCTATTGTCAGACTTGATTCCATCATATTGGTGCTTTCAATGGCAGCACAGAAGTCGTGGCCAAATTTTCAACTAGATGTGAAGTGTGTCTTCACTAAGTTTCCATATGAGCACACTTTGTTAAATTTTGGTGATAGAGGGAAAATTCTCATTGTGTGCTTACACAGATGACTTAATCTACACAGGCAACGTAGAGCTATGTTTGATGATTTTAAACGCTCTACGATGTATGAGTTTGATATGTCAGATATTGGGTTAATGCACTATTTCCTTGGCACTGAAGTAGTGCAATCTCCTACAGGTGTATTTATCTCCCAGAAGTATATTCAGGAAGTTCTAGAAAGGTTTTCAATGAAGAGTTGTAATTCAGTTGGTACTCCAATGGAAGCAGGCCTGAAGCTAATTAAGAGTTCTGGAGGAAGAGAAGTTGACAGCACTCTATAAGCAAGTCGTGGGAAGTCTAATGTATCTAACATCAACCAAACCAGATATTATGTATGTTGTGAGTCTCATTAGCAGATATCAATGCTGCAAAGAGGATTTTCAGGTACTTGAAAGGTACCATGGACTTTGGTGTATTCTACAGAAAAGGAAAAAAGTCGGCTTTAATTGGGTACATTGATAGTGATTATGCAGGAGATCGAGATGATAGTAGAAGCATCGAGATGATAGTAGAAGCACATATGGTTATGTATTTATGATGGGATCAGGAGCTGTGTGTTGGTCATCTAAAAAGCAACCAGTTGTCACTTTGTCAACAACTGAAGCAAACTTCATAGCAGCAGCATCTTGTGCCTACCAAACCATTTGGTTAAGAAGGTTGCTAGAAGAGTTGCATTGTCCTTAACAAGGTCCAACTCTTGCCTTTTGTGATAACAATTCAACAATTAAAGTTGAAAAAAGTCGGCTTTAATTGGGTACACTGATAGTGATTATGCAGGAGATCGAGATGATAGTAGAAGAACATATGGTTAAGTATTTATGATGGGATCAGGAGCTGTGTGTTGGTCATCTAAAAAGCAACCAGTTGTCACTTTGTCAACAACTGAAGCAAACTTCATAGCAGCAGCATCTTGTGCCTACCAAACCATTTGGTTAAGAAGGTTGCTAGAAGAGTTGCATTGTCCTTAACAAGGTCCAACTCTTGCCTTTTGTGATAACAACTCAACAATTAAAGTTGTGAAAAATCATGTTTTGCATGGAAGAACGAAACATATACATGTAAGGTATCACTTCTTGTGTGATCTTTGCAAAGATGGAGTCATTGAGCTGAGTTCTTGTAGAAGTGAAGATCGCAGGTTGCTGATATTCTAACCAAGCCTCTCAAGCAAGCTACATTTTTGAAGCTGCGAGGACTACTTGGAGTGTGTTCATTGGAAGAAGTTGTTGGTGATGTTACTGATGCACAAGGACTGAGTTGCTGGAGTTTCCTGTCTAAACTGATGCCTTGATGACTACAGTTTAAGGGAGGGATTGATAAGTATTTTAATTGTTATTTATTTTGAAGAAGTAGATGTCCTAGTCTACTAGGAGTTCATAGTGTTTACCAAGTCTGTAGGGAAATCCCATGAACTTCGGAGTTGTTAGTCATGGGGTACTCATTCCTTTTTTTTCTGCTTAGTTTGTTTTGTACGCTCTATTTATACAGAGCCTTTCAATCAAAATGAATTATTCAGTTCCAATACTTCCCTTGCTCCCATATTTCAAGTTCTTTAGTTTCTTTGATAACCTACAAGGAGAATATACACATCAAACCAATGTAATATTTTATGTATTTATGTTTCAAATAAGTTCTACCTTACCAGATATTGCAGATGTTTCACTGCATTAGTGCATATCCTGTCAAAAGTTGCATATGTTCGAGCTAGTGTTCTTTAATATTCTAGAAGATTCAGTGAATCAATTCAAGAGCACTTAGGTGTTTCAATCATTGTTTTTGAACACTATAAGCTATGTAAAACATGCTACAATTAGAATCAGCACAATACAAATGCCAAGGACATCTGAAGATCTAAAGATCAGGTTTCAGGATCTGAATCATTTACTTGTACATGAAGAAGGGAAGGTAAAAGTAGCGCCTATGGCACAACTGAAGACTTCATTACAGAATCCAGATTAATTGAAATAACTGTTTCACAAGTTATAAAGGATATGTGATATAAATCAAACATAACTGAGAAACATAGTTTTGAATCAGTTATCTTTAGTTTAGAGAATTAAGAGGGAGATACACGAGAAAAAGAACATGTAATAAGTTAATCCTCTCATTATTACAACTGAAGGCCTATGCTATTTTCAATTCAAACTTCAAAACAAGATTACAAATATCGGTATCGGAATCAGTTCCATACCCTTTCAACGAGGATCGGTATCGACAGTTTCGGTTGTTTTGGATCGGAGTATCGGGTTCTTTTTCTTTCAAAAGCCAAAATGATTTTAAAAAATTAGAAAAGTATTTGATAAATTTAGACAATCTTATATATTATATGTTGTTTCTAGTTAGTTTTAGATAAAATAATATTCACTTGGAATAGATATCATTGTTTATTTACTGTCTTTAGACATAGTACAATCAAAATAAATAATTATGAATGAAATAAAATTAATATGTATGTATGTATGTATGTATGTTGTGAATCTATAAATATACAACTTTGATAAATAGTAATTGTTACAATTACATTGTAACATTGTCCATCTTCGACACAACTGAATTATTGTGTTGACACTATTTTTTTCCTATCTTTTTCTCTCAATTTTTCTCTTTCGGATTGATTGAGAAAAGATCCCCAACGTCGATATCGGTTATTATCGGTAACAGTCGGTAGGATCAAGACATGTCAAAATCATAGTGATATCGGCCGATACCACGAACTATGCTTCAAAAGCAAGTCCTCAATAGATGACAACAAGAAATACTCCAGAACCATGCAAAACTAAATTCCAAGGGCTACGGAAAGAATAAACAAAAAAATGACAGGCAATCTTTATATTTTAATCGTGTGCTGGGTTTCTTGAGGAGTTCACGAGGAGCCTTTTCCAACAATATGAGACCAAGGATCTCAAACACGAATCTAACCTTTGCTCCACAACTGGATCCAATGATCGAAACATTGTACAGTGATTACAACAACATCAGCTTTATTGCAAAGTTTTCAGGTTAGCAAGATAAATACTTTTCGTCAATTCTTTAGAAGCCAGAAACTTCTAGGAGGTCAACGAATCTCAGTAAGAACCTCGATTCGGCGGTTCTTAGTTGGGAGCTCGTTTCCCCGACGATATGAGCTCGTTTCCTCGACGACGAGAGCACGTTTACCCGGCAACATAAGCACTTCCCATAACAAGATAATAATTTTAAAAGATAACAAAAAATTTGGGAAAAAAGTTGAAGAATTTTTAATACACGTTCATCAAAATAACAAGAAACTAAGAATTACTTACCTTGACATCATAAAAATTACCATACGAATGATCTCTCTATAACTTTTAACTTTTAATTGAACTTTATAAATTCTAATAAATATTAAGATATCTATAAATTTTGATAACAATAACTAATAAACATAAAATAATTATTGCACACGCTTCTAACTTTAGACTCTTGCTCTTCTAAGTAGTCCCGCTTCTCCGTTCCCGCCCCTGCTTCCGACTTATAAGGTCAATTATACTAAAAAAGGATCATATCATCTCTAACATTAGCAAATGACATAATATCATTTATTCACAGCAACGGTCTAAGTTCATTTAGGTCTTACCCTAATTCTAATGAGTACCTAATTAAGATCCTACGACTCATTGGTAACACTTACATCGAAGTCTCCTTTGCAAATGTTCATATATGATTTACCTCATCATATTCTCAATTGACCACCCCTCTAGTTTACTACAAATGCACTTATTCTTCAATTTCTTTCAATGCATCACCACCCATGATCCATCTCGATATTCTGATTTTGGCTATGTACATTGCCCTCACATGCTAATTAGTTTATGATCTTGTAGCAAATATAGATGCCTCCATATTCTTATTCTTATTTTAGATAGTAAACACGGAAATTATTTGAATACTATAAGTAATTTCCATATTTGCATATAGAAGATACAAGCTTTCAACAATTCATGTTAAAGAATAATCGCAGAAATCTAAACATTTATCTATCCATCCATAAGGTAGATCGGCAGCTACTCCCCCGATACGAAAATAATTATGCATCATTCGCATACCTGTGGCAGCTTCGAATAGATCATATAGCAATTCCCTCTCTCTGAAAATATAGAAAAAGAAAGTTTGCGCACCGATATCCGCCATAAAATGTCATAGCCATAATAAATGAGAAGCTATACGACTAAGTTCCAACATAATTACTCTAATATAACTAGCTCTTTTAGGTACTTGAACACTTTCCAATTGTTCCGGTGCATTTACCGTTACTGCTTCTGTGAACATAGTGGAATAAGTTGGTAATGAATACCAATGTTATACTTCTATACAGCTATGGTGAATTAAAAATGAAAATAAGCTTAGCCCACAGTTTCAAATTTAGGGTCTTAATTCAGTACTATTTGGACTATTTAAATGTACAAATGCTCTGCAGTGGTACCCATATTGTATATCTTCACACCCATGGGTTAAGGGGATGCGAGATCGCAAAGCAAGTCGGTTGGAGTTCATAAACAAGAGGATATATCACCTGCATCTCGGTACAGGTACTATTTGGGTACTTGGCGGCATTAGGGTGGAAATTTGGCATACCCGGTAATTATAATTATCCAATGCTAATTAAACCTTTCTAATTCCTTGTCATATTTGTGCTTTTGGCTGATCCATAGTTTCTAAGGGAGGGTTGAATTAAGGAGTTGCTTGGATTGAGGGGGGGAAACAAAGTTAAGTGGGTTTAAGTAAAGGAAAGTTAAGTGAGGGGGAAGGGAGTCAATACATGTAACCTTGCTTCGATTGGAGGGAGAGATAAGTAAGGTGTGTTTAATAATACTCTTAATTGGACTAGAGGTTTTGAGTGGGAAGAGGATTCATAAAAATACAAGAGTTACCAAAATACTCTTATTACATATGGTTTTGAGTGGGAGGAAGAGTGATAAGAAAAAGCGAGAAGAGACGACGCACCTGGACGGTAGCGGGTTGAAAGAAAGAAAAATGGGAAAAAATAAATGTCGTGATATTTTATAAGACAAATAAGAGGTATTTATGACTTGTTAAACAAAACCCCTCCCCTCTCCTCTCCTTGTTAACCCCCCCCCCCCCCCCCCCCCATTTGGAAGGGTTTAAAAAAATGAACAAAAGAAGGCTAAACAAACCCTCACTTAACCCTCTATGACTTTCCCTCCTAAACTCCCACTCTCACACCAAGTGTATGGGCGTTTTTTCCCCCTCACTTAACCCTCTTCACCTTCAATCCAAGCAGACCCCTAAATTAAATCTCCTCCTCCCTAATGTCAAAATTGGTTTCTTTGGCACAAATTAGTGAGGGGACCATCCAGAATTCCCCGATTCGGAGTTGAATTGGTGGCTAATGGTGCAAATTTCTTTTCGCTTGGCTAATATATTTTTTTTCCCTACTTGGTAGTCAAGCGCAAGCATATGCTACATCGAAATGTATGGATTCCTATATAAAAGAGGAGAGAGAGAGAGAGAGAGAGAGAGGGAGAGTATACCTCTACGGTCATGGGCGTGAAGACGAGGAGGTTGGAGAGGTCGAAGCCGAGGGCAGAGAGGAGGAAGCCGAGCTGGTACCTCTCGACGGGGGCGGCGGTGCGCCACGGGTGGAGGTAGGCGAAGGCCGCGACGGAGACGGCCGCGCAGACGGAGACCACGGTGAAGTAGGCCGGGAACATCCTGCTCTGGAGGTTCCCGAACATGTGCCTCGGCAAATTCCTTCCAAAAGAGGAAACTTTAGTTTGGGGGAAAAAGAAAGAAGAAGAATTAGCGAAACTACGAGAAGATGCAGTACTTGAACATGATGATGCCGCCGATGAAGGTGACCCAGAGGGCGGCGCCGAAGGAGGTGGCGAAACAGAGGAGGTGGGCGAGCTTGGCGGCGGAGACTGCGGCGGAGGCGGAGGGGGATTCGGTCCGGGAGCCGAAGAGGTCGGGGGCGAAGACGATGCCGACGGCGAAGAAGGCGACGGCGGTCAGGAAGCGGGTGGCCCACGCCATGGCTAACGGAAACCTAGGGTTAGGGTTTTGGAAGGTGGGTGGGAGAAGAAGAGGTGATAATGGTGGTGGTAGTTGAGCTATATATAGAATATAAAATAAAAAAATGGAGTATGGTTGTGGTAGGTAGGTGTGAGTGTAGATAGATACCTTTCTTGTCCTATGGATGAGTTGAGTTCCGTTTGTGGGTTCCAAAAAAGAACCGCGCTAACATGGCTCTCCTATTAACTTCAGTCATTTTCTGCTAGTATTGGATTCCAATTCGGTAAACAAGAGATCGCTACATTAGCACGGTCTGTCGCACACGATCCTTCCGTTCGATTCGACAAACAGAATTGTTGTGGATTTGGTCATACAAAAATGATCGAAAAAAGAACCCAAAAAAATACTTAAAATGGAAATAAACTCGCGAAAAGTGTGAAGTAGCTTCTTATCTACTTAAAGTGAAATGTGTATGCTTTTAATTTTTTTTGATAGTTCTTGTCTAATGAAACTAACTTTCAATGCTTGGATACATGTTATTTTACCTGTGAAAGTAACACATTTACACTACCATATTTGGATGCTAATTTTTTTATTTAATTATTAATACTTGGTGTAGCCAACAACATTATTAAGTAATTATAATTATAATATATTAAATAATATTATTTTGTGCATTATTATTACTTATTTTAACTATTTAATATTAGCTAAAAAAATACTAATATCTTGATATTATTGTTAAATAAAATAATTGAGTACTAATTACTTAATAATAATTAGTATTAATAAATAATTAGTATTAATTATTTAGTTATTTTATATAATGTTAGCATCATTTTTTTATTAATACTAAATATAAAAAATTCAATTTGTTAAATAATTAGTGTTAATTATTTAATAATAATTAATAGTAATTAGTTAAGTAATTAATTACTTAAATAAAATTAGTGCTAGTTATTTAATAGCTAATTATTTTATTTTAAATAATAGTATAAGTAGTAATTATTTGAAATTACTACTAATGATTTAACTAATATTAAATTAATACGAAAGAGTCATATCCGTGCACTTTCCTAAAGCCTGAATGAAAGTAAGGATACCTCTTTTCGGATAAGACAAGAGGGAACAAGGATTATAAAATAATGGTGACTTCGAGTTCTTGTCTCCTTTTTTATATTTAACCAAATATTCGAATCGATTTTCATTATGAGACGAGCTTGAACAAAATATTAAATTCGATTCCCTTAAGGAGACGAGCTTGAAATGGAAGACTTTGTTCGAGATCTCATAGTTACTCAATAAGCTTGAAGAGTAGTCTCAAATCAACTCGACTCAGTTGCTTGACTCGGTAAGCAAGACAGAAAAGTTCCAGGATTTTTCATCCTCTTTTCCAAATTCATTAACAAAACATCAAAGTCTTCTCTTTTTTTTTTCTACTTTTTAGTTATTTTAATTATTTCCCCCCTTTATTTCTCTATCTTTACAATGATATCGTTACATACTTTACATCCATTTATATACAAAATCATCTTTTGCATCTACTTCTTCTGATTATCGGCTCCTGAGGATGAGGATCTGGCTATCGCTTCAGATCATCCATTCGAACATCTCGCACCTACGGGCAAATTGGTAGTGATCAATAAATTGCTGCACTCGTGAAAGACAAAGGCTACACCCTCTGAAATGATCATTAAGTAGTCATGTGTGAAAATATTACATTATTAGTGATCTTGCTATCTTTTACCTACGTTCATTTCATACAGTACAGAATAAGAGTCGGATTACTTCTTTTGAAAATATTTTAGGAGAGGCACATTTCATTTCTTTTATTCAAGCATATTCGATAGGGTCAATTGTTCATGCACGATAAGTATTCATTTATATTAAGACATGCACAACATATTCCTCGGGTCATAATCATTCTTAGGAACTTATGAGCAACATTTCATTTGGGTCATAATCTAACGCAAGAGCAGTTTATAATAAAACATATATGATCATAAGAGGATATCACTTGTTCAGTGATTCTTACAAACGGTCGGCGATCCATCCCTGCACAAGACAAGGATTAATTCTAAAATGAATATATATATATATATATATATATATATATATATATATATATATATATATATATAGAGAGAGAGAGAGAGAGAGAGGAAAAAAAAAATATATATATATATATAGAGAGAGAGAGAGAGGTGTTATGGTTCTTGTACGTCTCTGTATTGTTGGACTTGCAATAATCTTTACATATGCATGCAACTCGATTAGTAGCTGTGACTCAAGGCTCAGCTCTGCACTAATACATGCACATACCAGCAGCTATGACTCACAGTTCAGCTAAAGTATACGCTCATACTAGCAGCTGTGACCACGGTTCAGCTCTTCACTAATACGCACACATACTAGCAGTTGTGGTTCATGGTTCAGATCTTCACTAATCGACACCTATCTATATGACGGTGCATGGGTCACTCCCCATGATTACCAGTTGGGACGTACAAGCCCATTTCACTAATAGACATTACACCTCCTAATCGCGAAGACTTCTAGCCTCATGGTGTCCAATCCCTCCTAGGCCAAGCGGCTCTCAGTGTCCCAGGAACCAGTCGAGAGACTATACCTTGTGCACAAGTGTCCGAGACCGATGCATGAATGCATTCTATCAGATAAATAGCTACGATGCAATAGTTTATTGATAAGCAGACATTTCCATCTTTTCTCTTTTCCATATCCATTCTTTGAAGTAACACATGTGCTTTCTATACGATTCGATTATTTGAACAGATGATAAGAAACATGCGATCATTCTTACTTACACAAGCATAGCAACATTTTGGTATCATTAAACATATATTTCTACTCATGATAGCATACGATTTAGGGACGTGAACAATTACTTTTTTTTAATTAAACATGGCAACCATTCTTCAGTTAAAGCAACAATCTAACTTTAGCATGCAATCTCTTATCTTGTCTTAAGCATAGCAAAGGTTCTTTCATTACGCAACATACATTTTCTCTTTTAATGCATACTGGATCGTTGTACTAACATTCTCAATAATTACGAACTTGTTATTAGCAATAAACATGCATTCAAACTTATGAATTCTTTATTAGGCGTGAAAAAAAAAAAATCAAAAAGTGAAATTCTTGTACTCTCGAGGCAGGACCGATTTACCGATTTCTTTTTCTGTATAGTGCCATCGCAGAACGGGCTCTACACAATTGACATCAAATCAAAAACCAAAAACAAAGTATCATTAAAAACTACACCAAGTGAGGGACTGATACAAGATGTATGTTGAAATTAACATAAATCATTAAATCAGCCTCTTCAAAAAGGCTCTCTTAAAATGGAATCAAACGCATAAATCGAAAAATATCTATTACATCAACTAATGGCTACTTGCTTCCCAAACACCTCCCAACTAAAGATCACTTCTTGATGCAAAC
Organism: Iris pallida; assembly: GCA_029216955.1. Classification (NCBI taxonomy): domain Eukaryota; kingdom Viridiplantae; phylum Streptophyta; class Magnoliopsida; order Asparagales; family Iridaceae; genus Iris; species Iris pallida. The sequence goes on along the minus strand of JANAVB010040218.1, from coordinate 29,369,388 downwards.
ATATAATTTCACATTAAACCAAAAGCTACAACATAATAATCAAGGGAAAATAAATAAATAAAGGACGAAGATAACGCCTTATTTGTTTTACATGAACAGAGAATACATCCAACGAGAAGAAGAGGCAATTTAAGGAGAGTTATACATATGCAGTACTAGACACATAATCACGCCTTCAAGACAAGGGGCAATGGTTAGGGCTGGGGGTCCTTAGCAGGACCACATTTGGATAGCGCTTTTCTTTTGAGCCCCCAATTCGGGATTTTACTTTGGATCCCCCCTCAATCTGATTTGCTCGCCCCGTTAGGAAGATCCGCCGTCAGTTCAATCTGCACTCGCTAGCTTCTTTTTATCTGACCTCAAAAACTTCTTGCCTGTTTTTATCGCTTCGTTTCCAGAAAGTAGTACCGTGCACCTGTGGAGGTCCTGAAAATCCTGCATTTATTCAAACGAGCAAACAGAAACGATCAGACAAGAACCTCTCAAACCGTTTTGGTGATGAGTTTTAATTGTAACGTTTGCAAAAGTGTGAAGTGCAATTTTCAAACTATTATCCCGCACCAGGTGCAGCTGGAACCTGGACACAGATGCAAGCAAAGAACTTCAGCTGGTCAAGTCCGAATTAAAATCAGACGTAACTCGGACCCAAGGTACTAGACACAAACAGTTTAAAGTAAAGAAAGGGAGTGTCCCTGTATTAGTAACTCCTCCATCACTGGTCCATGCAGGCTCAAAACTTAGGAGATTCAGGAGGCTATTGTAAGATATGGGGTTTAATCCACAAACTCCCCTAATTCTGGCCTACATGAACCAAGAACCATTGAATTGCACGTGGAGTTGCTAAGATGGAGAAGCACGCTACCAATTCCTCTGTCTAGCTCTTAACTTATTGCAGCTTCTCTATCCTGCTCTTAGCTTCTTGCAAAGGGTCCCATCTGCGACAATTACTTTAGCATTCAGTTCATGGGAAATGCATAGTTTCCTTGTTGAGCCTTTTTATACATCACTGATGAGTTGAGGATTGGTTATCAGTTTATTAGCATGCAACTGGTCGCGTATTATAATTGATAAGATGAAAGATGCATATCATTTAATTGATGAAGAAAAAAAACAGAATTGCTTTTATGCCCAAAATTAGCGGTGCAACTCAGGTGGACTAAATCCAAACCTGATCAGGTAAACCATTTAACGGGTTGGGTTAGGTTGAAGATACTCGGGTCCGTCTTGGGCTCGGGTCAAAATATTTGAACCCGAACAAAAATCGGGTTAGAGCTCGGGTTCATGTGTCGAGTTACCCGAGGAACCCGAGCCCGAAATACATATAATATATGTATTATTATATCTTTATAACAGTATATTGTTTCATCTTCTTAGATAAAAAATTTAAATCCTAAAGTTTCTCCACCCAAACTCTTCAACTCTTTTTTACCTCGTCATCAGCAGATCCAAATAAAAAAAGGCTCATTCATTCTCTGCCCCAACCTCCATACATCAATTGAAATCCGTTGAAGGTTTAAGCTCCCTATAATCTTTAATTATAAAATGGTGTATTAAACTATTCATTTGCAATATTCACTTCCTCACCATCTAAGAAAAATGTTCCTTGAAAGGAGTGAAGTTTGGAGAGGAGAAAGGGAGAAAAGTAAGGGAAGATAGAATATGAGAAAGGAGATTGCAAGGGCATAAAATTCTAGGTTGTGTCTCATGTGTATTTATATTGATATACAATACACCCACAATTACTATTGTGCCCTCATAAGATAAATAACAATAATGACTCCAACACCCTCTCTCAAGCTGAACATATAGATCAGACATGTCCAGCTTGCTACATAAATCAAAAAATTGACCACGAGCAAGTGGTTTGAGGATTTCACCTAATTGATCATCCGACCGAACATAAGGAGTGACAATCTGTTTTTTTCAGCAATAAATCACGAACAAAATGACAACCCACCTCGATATGCTTAGTGCTTCATGAAACATCGGATTACTTGTGATAAAAATTGTCGACTGATTGTCACAATACATCTCCATAGTAGTAGGAACCATAATCCCATTTCATGAAGAAAAGACCGCACCCACATCATCTCGGAAGCTATGAGTCATCGCGTGGTACTCGGCCTCTGCACTAAAACGAGCTATAACATTCAGCTTCTTATTACGCCACGTTACAAGATTGTCACCCACAAATGTACAATAGCCAGAAGTACACCTCCTATCACTGTGACCGTATGCGCAATCAACATTACTGAACCCCGTCACTGTAAGCAACTGAGAAGGTTTGTACAACAAACTCTTTCCAGGTGCACCCTTCAAGTATCGTAGAATGCGAGAGATAATCTTCCAATGTGGTTGTCGAGGGGCATACATACACTAACTACTCCAACTGCATATGTGATGTCTGGTAGTGTAACAGTAAGATATATATGTTTTCCAATCAGCCCGTCTATAATATCCAACATCCTCAAATAACTCTCCCCTGTCAGCACCAAGCTTATCATGATAATCCATAGGAACCTCAACTGGCCAACACTCCAACATCCCAATCTCTGAGAGCAAGTGTAAAACATACTTGCGCTGCGACATATATATACCCTTCTTAGATCGAACAACCTCAATTTCAAAAAAATATCGAAGAAGACCCACAACCTTAGTATGAAACTAACAAGTAATAGGTCTTTAAGTCTACAATATCAGCTTGATCACTCCCTGATATAATGATATCATCGGCATAAACAATCAACACGATAATATCTGCTGAGAAAGAATGACAAAATACTGAATGATCTGATGTGGTGCGCCGAAATCCATACTGAATGAGAAATGAACTGAACTTGTCAAACCAAGCTCGAGGTGACTATATCAGCCCATATAATACTTTATTCAATCGACATACGAGTTTTCCACTTCCAACGACAACATATCCCGATGGTTGATCCATATAAACCTCCTCCTGTAAGTCACCATGCAAGAAAGCATTCTTTATGTCAAACTGATATATAGGCTATTGGCAATTAACCGCCATAGAGATAAGAGTCCTAACTGAATTCAGCCAAACCACTAGAAAGCAAGTCTCCATATAATCCACATCATATGTCTGAGTATATCCTTTTGCAATCAACCGTGACTTGAGGCACTCAACTGAACCATCCGGATGATACTTAACAATGTATGCTTTCCAGCCAGAAGTGATATAAGCTCCCAAGTCTGATTTTGATGTAAAGCACATATCTCCTCATCCATTGCACTTTTCCAACCAGAAGATGACATAGACTGCTTAGAAGTTTTGGAAATGGAAATAAAAGATAATGAACAATAAATGCATGAAAAGACGAAGAAATACGATGTAAGAAAACATAATTAGAGATGGAACGCGTGTTCTTTGTGGTACAAAGACGTTACTTTTTATGAGAGCAATGGGAATATCACCTGGATTTGTAGTGATAGGAGCAGAAATAGCATGCACGAAAGCTGATTGTTTAAGGGCTGAATTCTGCAGAACAACTAGCATGTCCTTGGATCTCTGATAAACTTGTAAAGGAGGAATGGAGACAGAAACTGATTCAAGAATGACCGAAAGTAGTATGGAAGATACTAAATTTGATGAAAATGAAATAAGATAGTCTCCTGAGGAAAATAAAATGATAACTCAAAGAAGGTAACATATGCACTAATATAATACTAGTGTGATTGTGGACAATAACAACGATAACTTTTTTGAGTACGAGAATAACCAAAACACACTTCAGCGATCGAGGAGCCAACTTATCTCGATTAGGTTTCAAGTTGTGAACAAAAACGACACACCCAAACATTCAAGGAGGTAAGGAAAAAAGAGTGATATCTATATGTAACATAGAAAATGGAACTTGGTCATTTAATACAGATGATGTCATACGATTAATTAAATAAAATACAGTAAGAACGGCATCTGACCAATACTGTTTAGGGACATGTATGTTGAACATGAGAGTTCGAGCGACATCTAAAATGTGTCGATGTTTGCGTTCGGCTATACAATTTTACAGAGAAGTACGAACGCAATTGGTTTGATAAATAATGCTACGATCAACACAGAAAGTGTTCACAGAAGATTGAGTATACTCCAAAGCATTATCAGAATGCAAAACTTTGAGGCATTTATCAAACTGAACATAGACTTCATTATAAAAGGTAGATAACACACTTGAAAATTCAGATATTTCTTTCATTAAATAACACAAAGTCATTTTGGAATAACCATCAATAGAAATAACAAAATACTGAAATCCTTTTGATCTTTTAACTCCAGGCAGACCCCAAATATCAGAATGAACAAGCTCAAAAGACTGCAACTGACGACTCTCAATACGACGAGGAAAAGAACTACAGTAATGTTTCCCTAACTGATAAGCCTCACATTCAAGAACAGAAATATGACTCAAAATAAGAACAACTTGATGCAACTTAGCCAAAGACGGATGACCCAAACAATAATGCCACTGCAACGGAGAAGTAGAAAAAGAAGTGAAAGCCTTTCCAGGTAAATCCAAGTAATACAATCCATCTCTTTCATGCCGCAAACCAATCATATTCTTCGTCCTGAGGTCCTGAAAAAACAAGACATTGAAGCAATTTGGTTAACTGGCTCACAGATAGCAAATTGAAAGGAAAGTCAAGCACATTTTCCAAACACAGGACAAGTAGACCCATCAGCCAAGATAATATTATGTTTATATGACTACGATTGTGAAAGCGAGAGTTTATACCAGACACGTGAAAACTTACTCCTGAGTCGATGACCCAAGAGGTGGATGGTGACTTGGTTGCCACAAAAGCATGATTACCTATATGTGCCATGGTTGCAGCAGGTTGAGAGGTGGTACTAGCAAGCGCATTCAATTTCTGGAAGATATATTCAAATAAAGATGAGATATCAAATGCTAAAGTCCGACTGAAACATGATGTATCATCTTTAGGAGATGAAGTGGTGACTGGAGACTACATATTTTCATCATCCACTTGATGTGCATATTCTGGTTTACCCCACTTGTCTCAACAGTAGTCTTCGATGTGACTGAACAGTCCACAATAGTTATACTTCCGTTGTTGGCCACGACCACCACCACCATGGCCACCACCACGACCATTGTCTTTATTACCATGACCGCCTCCTCGACCAAAAGTACAATCATCATCTCTACCACCACGACCACCAGCACTAGTAACTAGGACAGAAGAGTCAACACTATGCACCACATAACTTTGTCCTAGAAATGAACGATTGAGACGGGATAAAGTATCCGCCACCGTAGGTAACTGCTGTCCAGCAAGAATATGAGTCTTATAAGGTTCGAGCGCAGGATCCAAGCTGACTAGGATAACTAAGCATGAAACTCTTCCTTCTGTCGCTGAGCTTCCTTCAAACCAGTAGTAACAGGATGATATTGTTGCAGCTCCTCCCACAAAGTCTTCTTTGAAGCCAAATACTCATTCATAGGCTTCCCATTTTGCTTTGTACTAAACAATAACTCGTACAACTCATAGATACGGACCACGATCCGCTTCTGCGAATATGATTCTTCCAGAGATGCCAAAATCTATTTGGAGGATTCACACCACTGGACAGCAGAATCGATGTGCGGCTCCATACTATGCCACAACCACAACATAAAGTATGCATCAACACTCGTCCAATCCCCATACTCAACGAATGTTCCAGGCGGAGGGTTCTTCCGTCAGAAACTTCAACTTCTTCTTCACCTTCAATACTACATTGATAGACTTGGACCAAGCAAGGTAGTTCGCCCCATTGAGTTCTACCTTGTAATCGATTTTCCTAATTTATCATTATGAATAACAATAAAAGAAAAACCATCTCTGCTACTACCACCAGCACTATTAACCTCGCCAGAAGATTCGGTCCCTACCAGACTTGCAGATGCAACAGAAAGACGAGACCTCTGGAACCCTAGATCTCACAACGAACTACAACCGACGATGAACAACCAAATCTGTAGAAATCTTAGATCTCATAAACGAACAACGAATGATGATTCATGAAAAGTAGACGAAAACAGCCAAAAAAAATTGTAGCTGCTGCCACGAGTCCGACCGATCATGGGCTACCTTCCCCGAACCCCTGTCGAACTCACTGCCGAGTTCGATCGGCCAACTTGTAGATAGGATGTGCAGTACCTTCAAAGATACTCTCATACCAAGTGAAATTTGGAGAGGAGAGAAGGAGAAAAGTAAGAGAAGAGATAATATGAGAAAGGATATTGCAAGGACATAAAACCCTAGGTTACATCTCATATGTATTTATATTGATATGTAATACATCCACAATTACTATTGTACCCTCATAAGATAAATAATAATAATAACTTTAACAAAAGGTAAATTAGTTGTTCAGTTAACAATATTTCTTCAATTGTTTATGTATTTCGTCAACATCGGATTCCCTCTTAAAGGTTTACTCAAATAGGTGCAAAATTTTGATTTTTCTCTCTTTAGATTTTCAATTCATCTTATTTTCTATGAGATTTAACTTGTCTTCCATGATTGTTCTCTCTACGGGTCGCCAAATCGGGACATACGGCTTTGAGGAAAATGAACTATTGCGTAAGTTTATGGATTATACTGCTTAAATTCTATTTTGTCATGCATATGTTTCATAAATAAAACTGGTCACGCATTCGCATGGTCATGGACAACTTGTGCACAAGGTTAGCTTTCCTCGAAACGGTATCTGGGGCACCGAAACCGAATCGACCTAGGAGAAAATTACGAAATCGTTCTTCGGCGCGAGGCATCGCGAGACCTTTGGTTGGGCTTGCAACCCGGGCTAACAGGGCGCGTCACAACGTTACGTAATCGTCCTTCATGGTATTGATATCACCAATGACCGCATATAAGATAGATCGCATATCCATCTATTGTCTTCTGCAGGTTATAAGTATTATATATGTTTTAATGCAGGGACGAGAACGACCATGGTAAGAAATGATATGGAATGCTATGTGTTACTACTTTAAATTATGCCTTCGAATGAACTGCAATTGATCTAGTTCTAAATAGCAAGACAACTTCGAAATGCATCATTCTCTTTAATAAGCAATGTCGGTTTAGTCGAGTGGGTTCGTCCTGCTCACTAGTGCATTTTCAAGTATACTAATCCCCAACTCTCCAAGTGATGAGTACGCTGCAGGTGCACGACTCTAAGCTGCAACTGAAGATCGGGAGGCGACTCTAACCTCTTCCTATTTTGAAGTATTTTGAAGTCGATCCATCTCGAAGGCGTTTTGTTTCAAATGTATAAAAGGAAGCAAATGTATGGAACGACAAGTATTATTTCATGACAGCTTGTCGATCGTTTTGTTATTTCAGTGAATACAACCTTGCACTCCGTTGTAAGTTATCAATGAAAAGCTATTTTCTTTCTATACTGCATCTTCAACTCTCTGCGATTGTTTAATTTCAACATGTTGTTTCAAAAGAATTACCAAATGCATGTTTTTGCCTTGTACAAGTACAATTTAGACTGGTACGGCATCATGCCCCAGTAAGGACGATCGATTCGACAAAAATTGATACGAGGACGAACGATTTAACGAATCAAGATGTGACAATATCACAATCCAAAATCCTAAGAAATGTAACATGACTTAAATGTTGCTTAAATCACATAAGAAATGTGAAATTGCAGCTTTTAAATTTAGTGTACCCATAAAAGATCGAAAAGGGTGCCACATTCCAAAACCATGTCTTTCATTCTGCTAAAGCAAGGAAGCCACAAAGAAGCCTATCCCTATCACATATCATTCCATGTTGAGTGCCGCTCCACATTCCAGTGTTTGTTCAATGTAGCATAATATTCTACTTTCCAGACAGCACTGGTCGGAGGACACTGTCATGAGTGGCGATCATTAAGTGAATGGAAACCATGCAAAGCATAGTAAGTAACTAAGTGGACTTAAAGGAGGTGAACCACGCTAGCCACAATACCCAGTGTGAAATTTACCTGGCCCGTTAAATGCTCATAAGAGATCTACCTATGCTACCTATGTTGCAAGGGCACAAATACAACACTAAGGAACACAGATTCGGGGACAAGGACATGGTGCCTATTTTGACGTGTCCCAGTATATTTTTGAGGTGTCAGAGCCATGCACAGTACATATTTGATATCACGTAACATGAGTACTGCATCAGCTTTTGGAGCGTCCATGCTTCCTAGATGGATACAAAGGCTTTTAAACCAGTGTGCAAACAGGTAAAGATGCAATAAGCAGTGGTTTTGTTGCTTGCAGTGGCAATGAATCTGGTCGTTAACTGTATAAAAATCCCTCAGAAGCCTAGAGGCCCTTACATAGCCTAGAGACCCTTACATAATGCTAAAGAGTCTTATTCTCCCATGTATTAGTAAAGAGGCACCTCTCTATAGCAACTCTAATAATAGCCAGCTGTCTCGAGACAGGGAAGGCCAGTTCAACTATTCCCTCTCCGACTTCCTTCCATAAGAGTTCCTACTACAATTTCTTTATTATCTTTTCTTTAAAAATGTAAGTTGAGCAAGAAAACTCGACCCTTTTTTTCCTTCCAAAAAATGGGTAATGAAGTTATTGACACTGTCTTAAGAAGGTCCAGTAAATCTTCTAGTGTTGCACAAATAAAGTGTGAAAGGGACTCGACCACTGCTATAACTATACAAGGTCCCTACTATCTCAAAGTACATCAATTAAAAAAAATTATGGCCAATAAAGCTTAGAATAAAACCAATCCTATCATAATGATAAACACGAAATATTCAAATCAAGAAGGGATTCCAAGAGAAGAAACCTTAAAAGCAAAGAAAAATATGGCATCGGAGGTACATTTGTCAGAATAGGGAATTCATGACAGGTATCATGAAAAATATATGTTAGGCATATGACTGTGACGAACATACATAACAAGGTTTTTTGATAAAACATAGTTATGACAAAGAACAATGCCTATACAACAATGTCATGACAAATAACAAGGCCTACTATCTCACATGAAGTCATATAGAGGAAGAGAGAACTAAGACAAGCATCACCGTTCCATAAAGATAAGCAATGAAATAGGAACACTAGCAAATCTTCTTCTCTAAGTTGTCCTGCAAAAGAATCCATAAGACCGATATGTTTATTTAGCATGTGTTCAATTTCTAGCAGCTTTTGTTTGTTATTCCATTCTTATTTTAGAACTTCTGTTGGTTTACTATATCCATACAACTAAATAATTGGAAAATAAAAGCTTGAAATAAATCTGATAGACTAACCAAAGATATGGTGAGGAAGCTTCATAATGTTGTCCGCTGTGTTCTTTACGCCACATTCTTCTTACTAGGATCATCTTTAACGTTAGTCCAACAAAGAACCTTCTGGGTCACCCAACTCCTTTTTTCATGACTCCCCTCTTTGCCCAGAAGAACTGGAAATTTGTGCACGAATAGGTTGTTGATCTTAAGATTAGACTAATGAAAGAAAAACGTGTATGTATAATGTAATATATAAATTTAAAATTTACCTGTGAAAGACAATGCATGTGTTTGCTCCCAAGGAAAAACTTCCTTCCATAGGTTGATCCTGGTGCCGCGTGCTCAGAAACATTAATCATGAACCCAAGATATTTTCTCATTGGAGATCAATCTAGTGGTAACCAACACTGCAGGTTTAATCCTTGTCAAATGCTTCTCTGATGAACGATATCTATAAATCTACTCAAGTGGTAACTGTATCAGTTTCAAAGAAAAGGAATAGAACCAGCCCTCGCCAAAAGTATGTTGCATTCAACAAAAATCCGTCGCAGTAATACAATCTGTCGTTTCAACTACGAATTCCAATTTGCCTCATGTATGATTGCGACCATACATAAGATCGAACCATATTCGACAACTGTCATACTTTTTGACTGAATCCTGCATCAGGAGAATATTTATATATTCTGTGCCGCAACATTCTTGAACAGTTGTACGTTCTACGAACAGCCCACACACTAACACCCATCTGCTCTGAAAATATGATCATAGAGACAAAGCCTAAGTTGTCTGATTAACTGTTAACAACCCTATCGGCAATTTCAGGATCAGTCTTCAAATTAGAAATATTCTTAATGTGAATTCCCCTCTTTTCACATTCTCTTCCTACCTCCTCGGCATCTTCTAGATGACCTGTAGAGGAAAGTGCATCTATAATCAAACCATATGTGTATGAATTTGGACTGCAGCCATTGGCTTCCATGATACCTATAGCTTTCCTGGCCTCTTTAAACTTCTTAGCATCACATAAAGCTCTTATGAAAGCATTGTACGTATAGGTATCCGGAATTACACCAAACCTCAACATTGAATCAAAAAGGTTCCGTGCCCTCTCAATCTTGTCCATCTTGCATAAGCTAATAATCAATGAATTGAAGGAGAAAACATCAGGGTTAATGCCTTCCCCCTTCATCCTTGCAAATAGCTTCATCGACTTCCGGACATCCCCAAGGGAACAAAGAGAACGTATCAGTATATTATACGTAACAGCATTTGGTGATATACCCCATTCGGCCATCTCGTTGAAACAACCGAAAGCATCTTCCATCTGATGGACCCGACAAAGACCGTCGATCAAACAGCTAAAGGTAATGACATCCGGTTTGCAACCACGTGCGAGGAGCACCTTCAGTACGTCCCTCGCCAAATGAACATCCCCAGCCTTGGAATGGCCTGCGATGAGAGTATTGAACGTGACAAGGTTAGGGGAAACGACCTTCCTATCCATCTCTTCCAAAATTTCCATCGCCTTTCCCATCAAATCAGCTTTAACGAAGCAATCGATCAGCGTGTTATAGGACTCGACACTACATACAAGCCCAGCCGAGACAGCCTCCTTGAGATACCGATCGGCCAACGAGACCTCTCCTTCCTTCAACAACGAGCTAACAATCAAACGATACGTACCAAACCCCGGCCTCCCACCTCGTCTAACGAAATCATCGAAAAGCTCGCACGCCTCGTCCAGCTCCGAACTCTTCGCCACACAAGCCATCGCGAGACCGAAGGTCGAAGCATCCGGAAGATAGCCCTTTCTGCCCATCCTACTGACAAACTCCCTAGCCTCTCCACCCATGCCGTGCTTCGAAAGGCAGTACAGCACCGCGCTCGCGGCATCGTCCCGCACCGTCGGCTCCCGCCCGAGGACCCGCCGCAGCATGCGGTACGCGCCGCGGGGCTCCATGCACCGGAACGCGCCGTGCACCAGCGACCTGAACGTGGCGCCACCGGGCTCGACGCCCGCCTCCCTCATCCTCCCCAGGACCCCGGCCGCCGCCTCCGCGTCGCCGGCGTTGCAGAACCCGTCGACCAGCATCGTGTAGGTGAACACGTTGGGGCGGTGCCCGAGCCTCTCCATCTGGCCCACGAGGCGTGCGGCCTCGTCCATGATGCCCGACCTGCAGACGCCGTGGACGAGGGCGTTGTAGGTGAAGCGGTCGGGCGGGCAGGCGTCGGAGGCCATCTGGTGGAACTTGAGGTAGGCGAGGTCGAGCGAGCCGGAGCGGACGAGGGCGTCGATGACGGCGTTGTAGGTCCGGGTGGTCGGGCGCGGGAGGCCCAGGTGGGGCATTTGGGCGAACACCTGGCTGGCGTAGCGGGCGAGGCCGAGGTGGCCCCAGCTGGAGAGGAGGAGGCAGAGGGCCTCCTCGGTGAGCGCGACGCCGTCGCGGCGGAGGTCGCGGAGGAGGTCGGGGGAGAGGAGGAGGGGGCCTCTGCGGCAGAGGAGGTCGGAGAGGAGGGCGCGGACGGAGCGGTGGTTCGCGAGCTGCGGGCGGTGGTGGGAGAGCCATAGGTAGAGCTTGAGGGAGCGGAGCGGGTCCGGTTGGTTCCGGAGGAGGGCGAGGACTGGCTGGGGATTGGTGGAGGAGCTCGAGGCACTGCTGAGGGCCGCGAAAGAGTGCGTTTTGGAAAGGATGCTGGGGGTTTCGTGATGGATGTTAGGGTTAGGGTTAGGGTTTTTGTTTTTTGGAGGAGGAGGAGGAGGAGAGGGTTTGGGCGATAGCCGGAGAATAGGAGGTGCTGCAGAGCGTCTCATGGCATAGAGAGACAAATGCACAAAGGAGGACAAAATTTTAATTTAGTTAAACCAAGGCAATTTATAGGGGCACCTCCACATTTACTAAGGGACAACCCAAAATTTTTTCCAAAAAATTACAAGTTTGCCATTGTATTTTTTTACTAGGGGGCAGCCCAAAAAATACTATATAAGCCAATTTCATTTTAGATTTCATCTCTCTCTTTCTTCCTCCCTCTACTACTTCTCTTCCTCCACTCCTTTTTTCTCCTCCTCATATAAACCTATAATTAACCCTAGCTAGGTAAAATTGTCCCCCAACCTAAAATTTATGGTAGAATACAGTGTCAATCACTTCTCCCATTAATTTGTAAGTCGTCGAATTTATTTTTGTGTAATATTTTTAGTTTTAACCTAAATTTTACATATAAAAGTTGAATTTTGTGTTTAATGTAAAAAAAATAGAAAATGGAACAACCGGGACCATCAAATGTTGGTTACTCTCCTCCCACAACTTCCGAAGAACACTTCGACGCATCGGAAACCCTCGTGGTAACTACACTTAACATTTACTTCGGGTCAAAAATTGGACTTTGACACAGAGGACTGCCACAAATGTGGCAGTCCCTCACATATATAGGACTGCCACAGATGTGGCAGTCCTATATATGTGAGGGACTGCCACATTTGTGGCAGTCCTCTGTGTCCAAGGAAATATGACAAGGAAATATGAAAACCTTTCAAAGTTAAATTCTCATTTTGCACTCACTAGGTTGAAAAGTGAAAACATAGCAACAGAACCAAACATATAATACCACGTTAACATTTCTTTATATCTAAAATTGAAACTGAGAACTTGTAAGCTTAATGTAAAATTAAGCAAGAATTTCATTATGTCAGATATATGTTAAAGCAAAATTAAGCAAGAATTTCACTATTTATGGGTTCACCACCGTTTGTGTCTGGGCATTATGATGTTACTTTCAAGTAGCAACTATATTACATTTATAACTAAATTTTAGAGAACTAAGGATAACTATATTTCATTTATAACTAAATTTTAGAGAACTAAGGATTATATGTTGCAGACGGATACGCTTGAAGTGTCTCAACTTGTGACCAAGTACAGACTCCTCTATAAATAATAATACGCTTTATGTAGTTGTTTAGTTTTGACTTTTAACTTCTATTGTAGGACTTGCGATCTTCCGAGGTTGCGGTACATGCTCCAATTGCAATCGATGTAGGACATTTATTTTGGACCGATCTTTCGTTTCAATCAAGCGACGATGCGGTACAATGGTGTCGAGAAGTTGGACGGAAAAACAAGTTGGTTCTAGTGATATCCAGATCGGCCCGAAATCGTCCGGGACGACAAAGTCTGATGGTTGGCTGTGAAAGATGTGGTGTGTTCAGATCGCACAAGAAAGACACAGTTATCCAAAATAAAATTCCAAGAAAGAAAGCTGGAACGAGGAATTGTGGTTGTCCATTCACGATCCAGATTAGAAAAGAAGAAGAAGGGAAGTGGTCAGTACAAGTGAAGAATGGAACCCACAATCATGAGATTTCCGAGACACTATTGGGTCATCCGTATGTCGGACGGTTGAATCCTACGGAGAAGAAGATAGCCGAAGACTTGTCCATTTCCGGTGAGGCAGGAGCTGTACGAGGAGTTAGAGACTCGTCTTCCATTCTACTCCCGTCTCCTAAGCGAAGAAACGGTTGCAAGTTTGTTGTTAAGTATCCCTTGCACCGACAGTGTTACCGGGACAGACCACTAGATGTCAGTCCCGTCTGCCGGCTATTTATTTGCCAATAGGTACATGATACCTCTCGTAATTTTCTCGATGGGTATTAGAGAAACATTCTTTCCGATGTGCGCACCTCCGCCAGACCACGGACATTCTAACCTATGTACTATAGGTCACATCGGTGATCACTTCGTCATACTAAAGATGATCGGTCATTCTCCGATTCCTCCACCTTCAACAGTTTGGTACAAAAGAGCACCGGTCGAAGCCAGAGCTTGGACCACACCTTTCGCTCATCAAATCGACCATTGTAAGAAGTTGTTGAAGTTTGAGGAGCCAAGAGACTTACCTGCTGACCACTGTGACGTCGAAATCGACTGAGTATCAATGTGTTATATGGAGGACCACTTTTGTATACATTTTGGCATTTTGGTTATAGAGGACCACTTTTGTATACATTAAACTATGAAATATGAAGTCCAATATATGTTTCTTACTTTTATCCATGTGTTGTATGTCTTTTATCTGGGTGTTATACATGTGTTTTATTTGGGTGTTATACATGTGTGTCATACATGTGTGTTACTTTTATCCAGGTGTTGTCTTTTCTAGGACTGCCTGTCACGCCCCAGAACCAGAATACTGAAGAACGGGGGCGGACACAGCCAGCTACGTATAATGAAATGGCAACCATCCCACTATACGGTCACGGCTGTCTAGATATGTGAGGGTTTTACTAAAATCCATCAGTCTCTTAGGGTCAAAATGGCCTATTGTCTCAATCTCAACCAACTTATAATAATCACAAGATATCAGATCACCAAATATACAATTGTAAGGCGTCCCAAACATTACATATCCAGATGATCATGAAGCTAGTCGTACAAAATGTAAGGACTAGCAAGAGTTTAAGTCATACATGATCAACCTCGAGTTGCCAATCATGCTTACAGCCCATAGGCAGACAGTAAATAAAGTTGCAAACGAGCTAACACTTGCTCGACGGCTAAACGCCTCAAAAGAATAATTTACAATTACAGTGGGAGGACAAAAGAAACCCACTCGTTGCCCAGGTTACGCCTGGCGGTCACCATCGGACTGGAAAACAGGTGGATCCTTTGCTGCTACTCCAGAATCTGGCCATACAAAACCAGCTGGGTCAGACCCCAGAAAGAGCAAGTGCCACAAAGGAGGCTTCACTTAAGAACTAAAACCAGCAATTAGCACAAGAGTATAATTACATAATAAAAGACAGTAATTTAAGAAAAAGCATGATGGGTAATTATAAAAGACAATCTTGCATAGAATCACTAAAAGACAGGACATATGGAGAAGCATGTCAGGATGATATACGATGAGATAACCATGGGACTATTCAGATAGCTAGGTTACAACCCGTAAACCAAACAAGGACCGGGGTTGTAACCCTTCGTCTGAACGGAACTTGGTTTCTCTCACCATTTATCGGCAAGATAAATATAAGAAATCAGGTCAAGTAACAATCTGGAGTGGCAACCATTACAGTGACAATCTGGAGTGACAATCATTCCATCATTCTGGTATAATCCTATAATCAATCAATTCTAGACAATACTATACTGGACCAGACTCCATCCAAGCAATCACGGCCAATCATTGCCTACGGCTTTCTACATTAACTAACTAGGGTTATCACAATCCTAGTTACTAGCAAGATGCAATGAGATTGATCCACAGCCACAAGCCCTGCAGACCATCCAGGCTACCCAGGACGAAAATTAGGGTTGAATTCAGGTGGGTACATCGCCCGGGAGACAAATGTACCCTTAGGTGACTTAGAGGGTGCAACACTCGACGGTGTGCTAAAAATGTGCCCTACTCGACGGCAGGCTACAAATCCCAAGAGCGCCCAAGGTAACGGGATTGCCTGTAGCTGTGTCATCTCTTCATGACTACTGTATTATTCTAGTTATTAACCTTAATCCATTTTAGTAGGTACTCCTGACCGTGGTACTCGGGAGTCCCATCCTAGACATGATGCACGACAGGACAAGTGGATTTAACAAGCAAGCAAGAAGACTACCCACGGTGTCAAGGCAAGTCAAGTAACAGCATTAAAACAAATCATGTCAGGGTACTTGTCACGAGTGCGCCATGACGGGCCACTATCATGTCAGGTCAGTCATGTCAGGAGTGCACCACTACGGGTCACTGTCGTGTTATGCTAGTTCTTGTCATACCATGCCGTGTACAATAGTCATTCCAAACATATTAAGTAAAATCAAGTTCATGACAAAAGACGTAAGGATATAAAATGGGCGTAAAATATCTAATAAAATATCAATATACAGGGCCATAGAAAAGCCAAGCTCAAAGAAATAAAACCAAAACTCCAAGGGTCAATGGGTCAAGCAAGGGGTCAGGGGGGGCAGCGTACGTAAAAGTCACGCACGCTCAAGGAAGCAGCGTACATAAAAGTCACGCACGCTCAGAGAGCAGCATACATGAAAAGTCACGCACGCTCAGAGAGCAGCGTACATGAAAAGTCACGCACGCTCAGAGAGCAGCGTACATGAAAAGTCACGCACGCTACAGGAGCAGCATAGGTGAAAAGTCACGCACGCTGAGAGAGCAGCGTGGGTGAAAAGTCACGCACACTCAAGGGAGCAACTGCGTGAAAAGTCACGCACACTCAAGGGAGCAGCTGCGTGAAAAGTCACGCACACTCAAGAGAGCAGCTGCGTGAAAAGTCACGCACGCTCAAGGAAGACACGCTTCCAACAGGAAGCGTACCCAAGGCTGCGTGGCATAAGCTAAGAAGCTCTGCCACTGCTCACTGTCTTCTCCAAAGAGCAAGAACAGCAAGAACAGCAAGAACAGCAAGGATGAACCCAAACTTCAAATGCTCATAACTTGGTCAAAACAAGTCTGAATCCAAGTTTCCAAAGGTCGAAATTGGGTAGAAGGAAATTCCCAACCACATGGAACCATCAGAACTTGCAAATGAAGAAGTTATCTAGATCAAAACTTCAAAATTCCAAGAAAGCATTTTCTAGATCTACAAAAACTCATGCACCAAAATAAAAATCTTCAAGTTCTAAAGTGGTTTAGAATCCTGCTAGAAAGCCATCAGAACCATCAAAATGAGTTCTCAAGTGAGAGCAAGATGCACTTGCCTATGGTGGTGTCGGTGGAAGAAGGAGAGGAAGGAAGAAGAAGAAGAAATAAATGAGAGTTAGGAAGGAGAGAGAAGGTTGGTGGCTGCTATTAAAGGAGAAGAGGGTGGTAGGTAGGAGTGGTTCATGCTAACCCAAACCAAGCCAAACCAATCCAAGCCCAACCCGAACCAAGCTAGGCCAAACCGAGCTAATGCAATGCCAGGATGGACCAGAAAATACTCAATAAACCAAGCTCCATTAATCAGAATTAATTCATGAATAATAAATGACAATTAAACCACAATGCTAAATATGAAATAAACCATAATTAACTAAGCAAGAAAAAATGAAAAATACAGGTCAGAAATACGAACACGTATAAAATACGTATTACGAATTTCGGGGCTCTACACTGCCACACCCAGGGCAGTCCTTCACATGTGCTGGACTGCCCTGTGTGTGGCAGTCCTTGCTAAAATGTTCTGTGATCTGATCACAGAACAATTTATCTAGGACTGCCACACACAGGGCAGTCCTTCACATGTGTTGGACTGTCCTGTGTGTGGCAGTCCTTGCTAAAATGTTCTGTGATTTGATCACAGAACAATTCATCTAGGACTGCCACACACAGGGCAGTCCAACACATGTGAAGGACTGCCCTGTGTGTGGCAGTCCTAGATGAAATGTTCTGTGAATTAGGACTGCCACCCCCCTGGCAGTCCTACATTGAATTAGGACTGCCAGGGTGCTGGCAGTCCTAATTGAAACTTGTTGTTATATAAATGGCCATTCTCCTGTGTTTTAACACGGAGAATGGACATTCTCCGTCTTAATTTACACGGAGAATGGTCATTCCAGTGTTAAAATGCAGGAGAATGACCATTCTATGTCTTAATTTACACGGAGAATGGCCATTCTCCGTCTTAATTTACACGGAGAATGGCCATTCTCCGTGCTAAATTACACGGAGAATGGCCATTCTCCGTGCTAAATTACACGGAGAATGTCCATTCTCCGTGTAAATTAAGACGGAGAATGGTCATTCTCCTGCATTTTAACACTGGAATGACCATTCTCCGTGTAAATTAAGACGGAGAATGTCCATTCTCCGTGTTAAAAACACGGAGAATGCCATTCTCCGTGTTAATTTACACGGAGAATGGTCATTTCTCCTGCATTTTATGGTCAGTTGAAACTTTGGAGGGCCATAACTTTTGACTGGGAGGTCGAAACGAGGTCCCGTTTGTCCCAAAATGAGCGTATCTTCGAGGAGGCTAAAAGTAACAGTTTCATAGTTAGACGGCCTTCCGAAATTTTAGAATCGCAAAAAAAATGATGTTTGGACCCCCGTTTTAGCAGTTTTGTCGAAATTTTAGAATCGCAAACAAATATTAATTCAATGACTCACAAATAGGACTGCCACCCCCCTGGCAGTCCTACGCTTATGAAGGACTGCCAGAGTGCTGGCAGTCCTAATTAAAACTTGTAACAGCAAGTTTCAATTAGGACTGTCAGCACCCTGGCAGTCCTCCTTTTGTATAGGACTGTCAGGGGGGTGGCAGTCCTAATTGAAACTCTCTGTGCCAGGGGGTGGCATATTCAACAGAAGTATTTCAACACAAGTATCCAACACATAACCAACACAAGTATTTCAACACAAGTATCCAACAACATGTTCGACACCCAAAAATATCAACATCCAAAAATATTTCAACACAAGTATCCAACAACATGTTCGACACCCAAAAATATCAACATCCAAAATACCCAACTTCAGACAATCAGACAATCATACTACATATCATGGCGGACCTTCGAACGAGACTCCGCATTACGCATGAATGGGAACTCAACCTCGTCGTCGATGCGCTCAAGCTCGTTGGCGACCAAGGTACTAGTGTCGACCAAGACACTAGTGTCACTTTGGCAAGCGCTCCGAAGTGTCTTGGCCAGTTCCTTCGCCCTTCTAGACTGTAAATGAAAGTATAATTGAATTTAGTATACAAACATGAAAATCTCGAACTAACTACTAATGCGGAACTCACCATCTTCACCAATGAAGCATACAATTAATAACTAATGCGGAACTCCGTGTCCCAGCCCGACCTTGGCGCTCCGGTTCGAAAATTGTAATCGGACGCTCAAGAGGACGTTCCGCGCGTTCCTTCCGCTTTGACGCGGTGGGGCGTATTCTTTTTGGTGCGTCCGGAGGACTGTTACCCCTATAGAACATTAGATTGTGCGACCGTACAATTAATAACTAATGCAAACTAAAATAGAACTCTTACCCCCTATCCCCCACCCCCAGAACTGAGTACAGTAGTACTGCCAAGCATGTGGCAGTCCACTTGTAAACAAGGACTGCCACAGTCCTGGCAGTCCTCTATTGAAAGAGGACTGCCAGGCCTGTGGCAGTTCTTGTTTACATGTGGACTGCCACAAGCTTGGCAGTCCTACTGTACTCGGCCAACAGACAAACGACTCGCTAGTTTGTCGTTTTCTAGGGTTAGGGTTTTAAGAGAAATTGTGGGTTTGTCGTGTTCGAAAATGGCATTCATAAACCCTAAAGACATTCTAAACCTAAATTATCAAAAGTTTTTAGACAATTAAAACTATTCTAGGGTTTCGAATAAAATATAGAAAATTGTTGAAGAAATTAGGGAAAAACATACCGAGAATCCGATTTCTTCGACTTGCGTGTCATCTCGTCGAATGTGGGAGTGTTCTTGAAAGAAATTTGGTGGAGGAATTAGGATTAGAGTGGTGGAGGAGAATTTTCTAGGGTTTAGGGAGAGGGAGAGAGAGCTCTTCTTCTTCTTTTTCTTTTGGAGGAGAGAGAGAGGAAATGATGAAATGAATAGAAAATTTGAGTTTGGGGGGTTGGGCTGCCCCCTAGTAAAATTTGGGCTGCCCCCTAGTAGAATCTCCACCAAATGGGCTGCCCCCTAAGTAAGGGCTACCCCTTAGTAAATGTGGAGGTGTCCCTATAAATTGCCTAAACCAATAACGAATGCACTACTGAAATTGTTAGACGCTACCATAATTATTTATGGTTAAAAAATAAATTATCGAAATTTTGGTAGGTTTTTTTTTTTTTTTTTTTTGGGTGTGAGATGTACATGCTGCATTGCATGTCTGTTGGACCCACTATCCTCCAACTCCCATCAAATAAATGTAAAAAATAATAAGCCCCGCATTAGAGCGTTCAAAGTCAGAGTGGATAGCTTTTATCAATTTTTATTTTTATAGTGTCCTTATCATTTTCCTTTAGTTAAATCAAGCATCCCTCCCCAACATTACTTAAGTCAGCAAATTTAACCATGTATATTAATAAGTGTGATTAACTTTGTTAACTAAACTCACTTGTAAGTTTACGAGTTTATCTTTATATTATTTAACTAATTGATTATATTTATGCAAAAATAATGGTTCGGTTATTTGTATTATGTATGTAAGATTAAGTTACCAATAATTCTTAACTGTTGTTATTTAGTTATAATTAAAGTCTATAAATTTTGTTATTATTATTAATCCTTAGATAATTTTAAGTACTTACATTAATAAACAATGCATTTTAAATAATTAATATCCATATTTAATTAATAATTTAATTAATAATTTGATTAGATAATTAATTATTCTTTAGTATTATAACTTCTTTACTTCCATATCTTTTTCTGTACTTCTTTACTTCCATATCTTTTTCTTGAACACATTTTTGAAATAGACGAGACTCTCGCCCTCTTTTAATCCAAGCCAAGATGTGTTGTCTACACATGCTAACCACTTGACCACATAATACATGTTCGTTGATACTCTCTTATTTAGGGGTGAGCATTCGGTTTATTCGGTTTAAACCGAACCGAATAACCCAAAATCGAATTGGACCGAAACCGAATAAGCAAAACCGAAACCGAACCGAATTGGCCCAAAACCGAATCAAACCGAACCAAATTAATCGGTTCGGTTTTCGGTTTATTCATATATTTTTGATTTTTTTTGAGCTTTTTTTGTTAATATATATAGTAACTAAATATACATAGACATATTTAGTATATACATATATATATTTAGTATATACCTATATATCTATATATATTAATACTTATATATATAGTACACACACACACACACACACACACATATATATATATATATATGTGTGTGTGTGTGTGTGTGTGTGTGTGTGTGTGTGTGTGTATATATAAATTAAATTTTCCTATTCGATTTTCGGTTTTGGACCGAAACCGAAACCCAAAACCGAAACCGAATAAAAAAATTTAGTATTTTCAAAACCGAAACCGAACCGAATTTTTTTAAAACCGAACCGAACCTCTTATTCGGTTCGGTTTTCGGTCCTCTTATATCGGTTTAACCCTTTTTTTTTTTTAAACGAACCGAATCTCTTATTCGGTTCGGTTCAATTTTTGGTCCAAAACCGAATAATGCTCACCCCTACCCACATCAACTCTCGGGCTACATTACCATAGATATAGTAACAGCCTCATCTATGAAAGGCTATGGAGATGTACACAACCCTTCAGCAAATCCACAGATAATGAACAATTCCTCACTGATGTAACAATCTTCCCACCAGAAGGAACATTTCGATCAAGATCACTTTGTCAAAGAATGATAGTTCACCACATTTTGCAGGAACAACTCCCACGCCTCCCGCGGGGGGAGGTGGGGGGGGGGGGGGGGGGGGGGGGGGGGGGGAGGGCTTAAAAACTTTGCACTATACATACAAAATTACTGGAAATGAGTTATAACACTGAAACTAAAAAGAACATCCTATATAAATACATGAACTTCAGTTTGAAATACAGGACACAGGAAACCTTTTATTACATGTATCAATTAATGATTACAGAAACTGGGTTTCTCACATAAATGGTACAGGTTGAAATCAAATTGCTATTTCAAAGAATATGTCTATACAAATAGAGGCCAAACCTGCCTGACTGGCTCACATGTAAACAATAAATAGCCCAAACTCCTGAACCCTACATGGAAGCAACTCTGGAAAAAAATTCCCATTTTAGTAAATGGGGGGAGAAATAACCTCTTACAATATGCAGATGGATTTCTATCCGTCTTCACATTCTTTTACATACGCATTAAAATCAGGGTTATATTCTGCTGCTATCTTCAAGTACTTGACAGCTTCAGACTTCTCACCCTCATTGAAAAGTGTACTGGAGAAAAACTCAACCAAATTCAGGCAATAGGTACATAAATGTCAAGGAATTAAAATATTGAAAAAGTTGCTATACCTTCCTAACATCACCAACCCGTTGTAGTAGCACGCTTTGGGCATCGGTCTATCTGGCACCTTCAGTTCAACAATTCTTTTCCAGTGTTCTATGCCCTCTGATTTCCTTCCCTATCAAAACATAGCTCATTGAGAATTGGGAATATAGTCGAAACCGAATAAACCGAAATTCTACAAATCCAAACTGAAACTGAACCAAAATTAGCCATTATTAATCAGTTTGGTTTATTCGGTTTGTTCAGTTGGGCTAATTTTATTGTTTAATGGGCCGGGCCCAAAGTTGGACTTCAAAAAACATACACAGAATTATTGTTTCCAAAACATACACAAAAATATACACATTTTTTAATTATAAAATATGTATAGAATTGAGGATATTTATAAGTCTTATTCCGTTTTGGACTCAAAACCGAAATCCATAACCGAATCCGAACAAGGAATTTTAGTATATTGAAATCCGAACCCGAACCGATTTTTTTTCAAACCGAACTGAATCCTTTATTTGGTAGGCTAAGACAGTAGAATAAATAATAACTCTAAGCAATCAACAGGACTAGCTGATCTATAGTTTGGTTACAATTTATCAGAAATTTACTTGATGCATTGGTAAACAATTAACTTGAGACCTTATAAAGGTACCAATATCACAATTACGTGGTACATCATTATTCGAGCCGTGCAAACCAAAGTATTAAGTGTTCGACTAACAGAGATCAAAAGACTTGAAGTGTCACAGAATCTACACAAATCAAAGTTCAAGTAGATTTACCTGTTGTGCACGCGAAAGACCTGCACCAAACAATGCAAGAACTAGGAAGCCATCCTCATCTTCTTCTTGTTGAATCTGACTAACCTATATAAGACAGACGAAGTTAATGAAAAATTTATATCTGTGAACCTGAAAGGTGACCTTGTAGTGAAAAAACAGACCTTTGAGATTGCTTTTTCGAAGTATTCAGCTGCTTCCTCGAATGACATTTTAGAGAAGAGAATCTGTCCCATGGCAATTAAAGCCCTTACAGACTCGGGATCTTTATCGATTGCTAGCCTGTTCCCATGGGACCCATTCAGTCTGCTATAAAAGGGTGTTTAAAAGAAGGCGAGGGTAGGATTCGTTACCTGAGCAAAGGATGAGCTTTCTCATGATTGCCTGCTGCCAAGGCTTCTAGTGCAAACTAGAAACAAAACACAAATATGACTATGGTACCAGTTAATCCAATGTTGACAACATTGATTATGGATTCATTGCCGTTTACTTACATCAAACAAGACATGAGATGGAAGAGCTTCTGCAGACATCTCATGCTGCAATGAACTATTACCTTCATGCATGACATTTATTTGAAGAACTTTCTTCTCCGAAATCTTCTCAACCGATAATCCCAACTTATCGCGAATGTAGGAATTTCTAAGAGATAAACTCTGCCGCATTTAAAGCTTGAAAAATGAGAAAGGATGACATGATATTCAGTATGCAGGATCCTCTATTACAATTGAGCGGGTAAATTTTAAATCACTTTTTTATAATCAGAGAAAGTTAAGAGAAAGCGAATGATTACTACTAGTGTGGCACAAAAGCAAATCCATGTTGAAGTTACAAAAAACTTCACAAGAATAGCAAATTTTAAAATAACAAAACTTTCATCCAAACTTTTGGTTGTCAGATATTTGAATCGTTTTCTTGCATTCTCTGTTAAGGGACATTTCTATGTAACATAAACAAGAGCTATATCCTTCTTTACAGCCTTGCTTAGGCTAACCCTAGTTCTAGCAACTCCTTTAACTAATATATTATAGCTCCATTATCTATTTTTCACATGTTCAAACCACCTGAAAATTTTCACACATATTGTCCTCACTTTTGGCCATCACCCCCAACTTCCCACAAATACACCCGTTTCTTATCCTGTCTTTCAACGAATTGCCACTCGTCAACCATAGCATTCTCATTCAGCTACACTCATTTTCTAAATAATGTTTTTGCCACTCTCTCCGATCCATAAAGCATGTCTGCTCTTCTAGTTGTCCTATAGAACTGTGCCAAAAACAAGATTGACTTAAAATAAGTTGCACAAGATAAGCTTTTTGGTACTTGTCAAGTAAATGGGTTATTATAGATAATGATGCAAGTTATAAAAGTGCATAAGGTCATTCAACATGAAGACACAAATTTAAGATGCAGTGACCGAAATTGTGAAGACTTGAAAAGTAAATAATAAGTAGATGTAGATAGACATAACAGTAACCAATTTCACATTCATAAAATTGTACCACTTGCATTTAAGATTTAAGATTTAAGATACATTCACATTTTCATCTGAGACATGAACGCTATCATCCTTTTTAACATGCCAAATCAAACAAACACCAAGAAAATGTATAAGTGGGTTCTTGGGGTTACAGATGCAAGAAAACCTAACCACAAGCAGCCAAACGTATGTCCCCTGCTCAATTTAGTTTGTAGGGGACTTTGATACCATGTTCAGAAGTTGGCTCAACAATAATGAACTTCACTTAAGAAAAAGAGAGTACAATATACAGGCAAGGGTAGGTCCCCCTTCCTAGATGTTTCCCAATAAGGGACAAGATTAAAAAAAAAATGCTAACAAACGTAAAGTATGTACAAGAGTCTCCTATACTCCCTCATAAGCTGGAGCCTAGATATCAATGACGTCCAGCTTGGGGAGAAACTGATCATAGAGTGCTCGATGAAAGGCCTTGATAAGAATGTCAAGTAGCTGATAAGTAGCAGGAACATGATGAAGCTAAATCTCACAAAGCTTGACCTCATCCTGAACGAGATGACAAACCACTTCAATATGTTTGGTGCACTAATGGAAGACTCAATTCTTAGCAAAGTGAGGTCGCAACTTATTGTCACAGTAGAGAGTAGTCGACGTGGAGAGAGCGACAAGAATATCATAAGAAGGTTTTCAACCATGTAAACTCAGGAATTGCATGGGCCATTGAGCGATACTAAGATTCATCATATGAACGAGCCACTAAAGTTTGTTTCTTGCTTCACCAACTAACAAGATCACCTCCAGAAGAAGGAACAAAATCCGCTCATGGACCACCGATCATCAACTCACGTAGCATAGTCAACTTCAACATATGCTAGAAGAACTATGCTAGAAGAACTAGAGAAGATGGAGGATGGCAAGCAAGTCCTTGGCCAGAAGAATCCTTCAAATAGTGAAGAATGCACTCAACTGTGTGAAGGTTGGAAATCCTCGCTGACTACATATACTGACAAATAATGCTCACAACAAAGGAGATATTTGTTCGGAGTAAAATGCAGATAAATGAGCTTACTTACAAAGCAGACAATACATGTCCGGGTAGGGTAAAAGAGAGTCGGAGGAGGATCCATAATTGGAAAGGTTCAACTTAGGCGCCATAAGAATATCAATCAGTCTACATACCAAGTATTCAGATTCCTTTAGAAGATCAAGTGAATATTTCCACTAAGTCATACAAAGAGAGTCACCCTTCTGAGCAACTTCAATGCCCAAGAGAGAGCGTAAGGGACTGAGGCCTTTGGTATGAAAATGAGCAGACAGAAGAGCCTCGACCTTGGCAATAGCAACTTGATCATCTCCAATAATAAAATCGTCCACATAGACTAGGAGGACCATCGTGCCTGAGTTCGGCAGTGAATAATGAGAGAAGAGTATACAACGCTCCGAGTAAAACTTATCTGTTGAACGACCTGACTGAGCTGGACAAATCAAGCTTGAGAAGACTGCTTTCGGCAATTAGATTTTTCGAGATGACACACGAAAGACTCCCACATACTCTTAACTGTTATATACGGAGGTCTTGCATATAAACAGTCTCGATCAAATCACCATTATGAAAGGCATTCTAATTATCCAGTTGATACAACAGCCAACGACGATTTACAACAAGGAAGAGTAAAACTTGGATAGTACCGAGTTTGGCTATCAAATAATCAGTGACATATTGTTGAGTATCTAAACGAGACGGGCCTTTAATCGATCAACAAAGTCATTAGGATTATGATGATACTCGAGACACCCACACGAGAGTGGCCTGGGGTTGAGAGAACAAAATCCCAAGTGTCATTGGACAGCAGAGCGAATGTCTCCTCACTTGTAACCTTTTTCCAAGCAGGATCCTCAGTGCATTAGTATATGTCTGGGGAATACAGAAAGAAGAAAGAGAGAAAGCAAACCGGCAAAAGATAGCACGTAAGTCGAGCAAATGAATAGGATAAGTAGGTGCATGTTTACTTTTGAAAAGAACACTCGGAAGATCAAGATCAAAAGGTAGAGCTGGTGGAGGATCCCAGACAAAAGCCTGAGGGATATCTGTATGAACTGAAAAAATAACTAGAGGTGAAGAAGATAATCTAATGGCAGAAAACAGTATCAGTCCAGTAGGGAGGGTGTGTTGTGACCGTTGAAGGAGACGACAACAACTCCGAAGGCAGTGGCGCAGCCCAAGCCAAGTTAGGGTTAGGGTTTTAATGAATGTTTTCCTCTTAGGGTTAGGGTTGTGATGGTGGTGGAGAAATGATGGAAGCTTCAAGATGGTGGACGGGGAGGTGGCTAGTGCTGGAGGATGACGGCTAGGGTTAGTATGGAGAGCTAGGTTTAAATGAACCTTGCTCCATAGGAGACTCTTGTACATAGGAATTGCCCACGACAACAGAAATAGCAAGGAGATACCATGTGCTTAATGAATTATCATGGCATGTAGAAGAGTGTTAACGGACTGTGTTTGGTTATTGCAACAAGCTAGGCAATACACTTGCGCAGTTAAAATTTAAAGACGATCATAAATTTACATGAATACAATGTCACTATTAATGACTGTGGATGATCCTTGAATAGAATAAAGTATAAGAGTAGTGTTATTACAGAATTATTAACTGGAGTGTCATAGAAAGACATCACCTTAGATCAGTCTAAAGTTCACCAACAAAGTGTACTTCCTGCAGCCGCATTTTGCTAAAGTCTACCTCTTGCATCTTACCATGTATCTTATGAGCTTAACAACAGAGGTAGACACACACATAGAGAGAAGAAAAGGGGGGAAGGGGGGAGGGAGTTGTTCAGCTGCGGACCCAGCCTTTCCTCGATCAAGTGAGATCTAGGATTCACATTTTGTTAAAGTGTGGGTGGATACACAACCAACCAACCCTATGTGTATCGTAACTTGCAACTATCTTTAAATGCACGATAAGTATCTTTGGATACAGTATGATACATCATATAAATGACACAAAGGAGACAATGTAAGTTGCAATACACTTGTATCCTATGTACAATCGCATTACTCGATAGTGTATCATATTGTACATATTACGGAAGTTATTGGGTTAACTGAAATTTAAACGGGTTAAACTCAACTTTTAGGGTTTTAGAAATTATAGTTTTTATAAATCGATGCTACAGCTCTAAAACTCAACCTGAGTACCTGTGTAAACCTTTAAGACCCTTACAACATAGTTCCGGAACAAAACCTCTTCAACTTTCTCGTTGGACGAGCATCTTCTTCTCAAAGTCCTTCCTCAACTTACAACATCTCCATCGTTGACATCTAACATTTTCAGCGATGGCACCTCACGTTAATATATTGGTCACTTGATGAATAAAAATTTTATTCAATTAAATTACGTATATTGTGATGGATGGAGTCTTTTCACAATTTAGACATTTTCCTCTATGGATTTTGCATGACAATTATCTGGTTTCAAATTCTCTTGGCCCAACTATGTATATAGTCAAAGGCCCCATTTAGATGAACAAGAAAAATATCTTAGAGGAACAAAGTGTAGAATTAAACTGTGATGCATTTACTACAGGATACTTCAATTTCTAATGTTTTTTTGTATTGCCAACTGGATATCATAGAAACTCTGTTACCATCATCCTGAGGGTTATGAGTTCTACTGACACCATCAACCTCCTTAAAATTAAAATATATATAGTTATACCCAATATTCTTTAAAAATGAATGAAAAAACTTGGTCAGCACTCTAAGGCGCCGTTTAGCAACAAAAGAAATCAATCCAACAACAATGTTTATATGCGGAAAGTTTTTATTTTTATTATCATTTATATACTTTATTTACAAGCAATGTAAGTCCCAACAATGGGATAAGTTTATCCAAATTTGCTTTTGGATGGTAGAATGAAGAACAATTAGGAAGACAAAGTGCTCCATATGCAATTATGTCCGGCAAAATTGGTGCATAAGTGATCCTTTTGCCATAAATCTGGAATGCATACCCTCTCTCTTCTCTAGAAACTGTTCTGGATATCTTCTTGTATGGTCATCTCGGCCAATATAAAGGTTTCAAAGGCAAGCCAATTCGGTTTGCCTAACTGGCTATAAACTGTACTAGAAAAAAAAAACTATAATTGAACCATCCTTAGATGGTGTACATGCTGATATATCGTGCATAGTGAACAATGTTATATTAAGCGGTTTTCATGATCCAGGCTAGATACATATTAATGGGGAGTACTCGGCCGATTAATCAAACTTATGTTGCCATTGAAATTTTCAATTAATTGGCTACCCAATAGATTAAAAAATAGATTACTTGGCCTATTTACCGCCTGTTGATCTTTTTTTTTTGGAACAGTGAGTATACATCAGGGATAGGCAAGGTTGTAGATGTCCGACATCGGCTTCATGTCGGTTTGGGTTTTGAAATATTAAATGACGAATGTCGGAGAAACATTTATCAATAAATACATAGTATATTACATATTCTATATGCCAACTATTCTCAAGGTAGTCAAAGGCGCAGGGCGTACTTGAGGCGCAAAAGGTCCATATCGTCCGAGGTGCAAGGAGCACTTAGCGCGCGCCCGAGCGAAGCGAGGCGCAAAAATAATAAATAATATAAATATAAATAAATAAATAAATAAATCAGTAATATAAGAAATAAAACCAAATAACATATTAAAACCAACAAAAATATGTTAAAATATAACCAAGTGAACTAGCATAGCAGCAATAACACTAGTAATCAACTGAACCAACAAGAGTTTGTATTCTCCCTACCACGTTTTTAGTAAATTTTAGTTTTTCTAGTTCAACTATAACTAACTTTGGCAACCGTGGAAAAGGTCATCTCTCTCTTCCACTTGTACGAGCTAAGAGTTATTTTCATGCCTCAAACTTTTTTGTATATATATAAAAAAAACCATAAGGCGCGTCCAGGCGCGCCTTTTCTTGGTTGTGTCTTGTTGAAAGGCGCGCCCGAAGAAAGGGGCCTCGCCTAGTGAGGGGCGAGGCGCAACTGCTGCGTCTTTTTGCGAGGCGCACCTTTGACTACCATGACTATTCTATTCAATTTTTCTTTTTAAATATAGTAAATGTTCAAAAAGTCCCAAAACTAACTACCATAGTACGATAACATTTTAAGTTCAAGTAAAAAATCTACTAACAATAAAATCTTGTATCAAGTAATTAATGAGTCTAATTAAGTTAAGAAACCTTAGTATTCCATCACACTCTTAGTTTTGTTACTCATTGGACGTTCAATATGAGATTCCTTGACATTTCACTATACAACAACTCTACATTGAGGGTTGACGTGTAGGGACCTTTAACCGTTTAAAGTTATGAAAAACCCCGATTCTTAAATATATTGGTCGACATTAGGTTATTTCGTGTGGGACGTCATATCGGTTTCGCTCCAATATATTGGCCGACACTCTCAAATGAAATAATTGACATATTGTGCAGATATGTTTAGTTTTCCTTGTGAAAAGAACATGTCGGTGGCATCTATAACACTGGATACACAATACAAGATGCACTATCAATTGGAGTAAAAAGATAACAACACTCCCACAATAATACATAGAACTAAATATGCACGAGAGCTGACCCCAGTGCAAGAGTGCAACATGGCTGACCGCGTCCTTCCATCAATAATTGATCAGAATGGAACACTAGGGGCACATGCCATTTATACATTATCTTTATCAATTTAAATAACACCCAGTTTACTGAGATGTATTCAGATGTCTTAACTATAGTCAATGGAAATTTTTTAAAGAATGAAATAGACCTGAATTAAAGTCAACGAACTGTTGGTTGCCCAATATACCAAACTTCCCTGCAAAAGAAAAGAAGGGTCAGAGAAGGTCCACTAATAGTAATGAATTAATGACGCAGAAGTATGAAAAATCCTGAATTAAGGCCGATGAATGTAAAGTCGCACAACAAAGTTCAGAGGAAAGAATGTTATCTTGCATATTATGAATATTAATAGCTTGATTTTGAAGTTGATCCTTTGACCACATGACTTATGCTTCCCTCTCTTTTTTCTCAAAAAAAAATTAATGGTATGAGCCACCACTCTCCATGGTTGAGCAAATAAGTTACAATTTTCAGAATGAAAACTACAAAAGATGCAATGGCACATGTGCCAACACTTCTCTCTTTACAGGATCTTATTCTCTTAGGGGCTGTCTGGTTGCCTGTATATGGAAATCCATGTTTGTTGCATGTAGAATTTGTTGCTATAAGTGGTCTTGCAAATGTATTGTTTGCTTGCATGTAAGTATTTGGAACGAAGTAATTATGATGCTTGGCTGCAACTTTTGTTGCCATAAATATAAATTCATTGTTTGGTTGAGACTTTAATGAAAAAAGAATGAGAGGAAATGTTGTTAATGGTATAATTATTCTTGCCGTAAGCCGCAACAAAAGTTGTCGTACTTGGGGGAGTTGATGCAACATTCGTTGCAGCAATTCCACCATTTACATCAACCAAACGGTGTAAGTGGTGCAAGAAATGTTGTTTGTATTTCCATTTACAACCAAAAAAAGATTTTGTTCAGACCTCGCGACCGGACTCAAAAAAAGATGTCAGATAAGTATTTTATAAAGCAAACGATTTTTCTTTCTTCAGACTTCTTTTGTCCGAAGGACAAAGATTTTGTTGAGTCATTACATCTACTCATTGAATAAGTGATCATCAAATGGTTTTTACTCAGAGAACCTTTGAGTTTAGCTTGGGGCGAAATCATCGTGGTTCTAGTATGAATCTGAGGTTTTAATTGATTCATAGGGTCTCAACAAGAGAATTCCTATCAATAGTAAAACAAGAGTAAATCCGCATTACGTACAAAAAAATAGGGAAGAGATGATTCAAGAGGCCCATAACGATCAACATAAAGAAAGACGGACGAGCCAACTTGATATTTTTTTGGCATTATCATCACAAAGAAAGAAGAGATTCCGTCTTTTTGTTACTTACTATCTTCGGGACAAATCGAATCAAATCAAGCGAATAAGAATAAGAAGTTTTGCACTTTCTATATTCGTGGAAACTAGTATTTGTGTGTTTCTGTTTGAGCCGTACGAGATGAAATTCTCATATACGGTTCTCAGAGGGGGAGTCTTCTTGGATTACCTATCTCAATAAAGTATATGATTGGTTCGAGGAACGTCTCGAGATTCAAGCGATTGCAGACGATATAACTAGTAAGTATGTTCCTCCTCATGTCAACATATTTTATTGTCTAGGGGGGATCACACTTGTTTTTTAGTACAAGTAGCTACGGGTTTTGCTATGACTTTTTACTATCGTCCAACCGTTACAGAGGCTTTTTCCTCTGTTCAATACATAATGACTGAAGTCAATTTTGGTTGGTTAATCCGATCAGTTCATCGATGGTCAGCAAGTATGATGGTTCTAATGATGATTCTGCACGTATTTCGTGTGTATCTTACAGGGGGATTTAAAAAACCTCGCGAATTAACTTGTTGTTTGTATTTCCATTTACAACCAACCAAACACCCCCTTAGTTCCAGTTAATATTTTGGTCAAAACTCTCCTACTATCGGAATCACAACACTGAGTGTTGAAGGTATGCGGATGAAAATGTGTGGTGGTGCTGATGTGAGGTTAGAAAGGGGGGAGAGTGAGGAACCTAGTGTTACATGTTATCCTGTTGTCTATCATATCACTGATCTATAGTATTAAACCCCAAAAAATGTGGGGCTACATTGTCAAATAGTAATACTGTAGTGGCGTATTACTACTTCATCTATGTCAAATGCTCCAATAGTCGAAGTACTATATGATCACTTTAGCACTCCTTGTGCAACCGCATATGATGTTTCTTTCATTTCTGTTCTTGTGAAAAAGCAAGTGAACGAAAAATCTAAAAAGTTACTCAGTTAATTTTATAACATGGGAGCCCTCTAATCTGAACTAAAGCATAATTATTTAAAAGAAGCATAACAAATACTTCATATCTTCATTTTTGGCCAATTATTATCAAAGATCATTTACTTGTTGCATCCATCCCTTTCCTTATTACTTCCATCTATTACTTATGAAACATAAAGACGACATGATGAAAGACAATCTGAGGAAAATGAGATCCAATCAAAAGCAACCATATAGCCAGAGGAACAAACCTGAGGAACATGAAATCCAATCAGCAGCAATGGGATTGCCAGAATGTCCAGATATAACTTGTAATACTGCCAAAGAAATGTTAGATCACAGCTTTAGATCATACTATAAAATGAAAGAAATCTAAAAGTGATAAACTTGGCCCACAAGTCGATGATACATCTTCGACACCATCATCATTATCATTATCATTCAAGCGTACTCCCGTCAGAATGGGGTCAGTTATGGAGCATAAGTAAGCTCCATAAAAGAATTGACAAAGTTATTATGGTCGGCCATCGATCTGACATCAACCCTCTATGTTGGTGTCAAATTCCTAGCAAATGTAGCTACGAGCATGAGAGCGTCATTGTTTTTCGATAAATTCATTGGAAAATAAAACTTGTATTGATTTATAGACAAATTGCAACTCTTCAACAAGATCTTACAATGAATCTTTACAACTTAAATTTTTTTGGGAAAGTATGCCCCGATGGAGGTCCAGTTAGTGCGCGACCGCTTTGCTCCATTGACGACCTAATGAATAGAATAGAGCTCTCTTGCCTTGTGTGATCTTCTGGCATGACGCTTGACATAATGTATGACGTAGCCTACAACTTAACACGGGGCGTAGCTTGTGGCATAGAAACTTTTGTTGGCTAAGAAGCCTTAGAGATTGGGGTTGCTCAGGGCCGATCTTCTCCAATGGAGCCTGAAGACTAAGAACATGAAGAACCATGTGAAGGAGCACTCCAACTGACCGGGAACGCTTGGGACAGACCATCGAATGAAGCTAGCAGTGTTGGCTAAAAACTTGTTTGAACGGCAAAGCTAGCCATTTAGGCTTATCAAACTTTGAGTACATGACAAATTCAGCCTATCTTAGGCATGCTCTCCTCTCATGTTGGACTTGGCTCCTACATTATAGGAGCAAGTCATAACATCCTCTGTTAGCCTAGGTGATGTGGGACTAAAGGAAGTTGTCTTTTCTTTCCCTTTTCTTCTCAAGTGTCAACGACATGCAAGGTTGTGAAAAGCGCTAGGCGCTAGTAGAGCAGGCACCCGCCGCCTAGCACCTAGCATGCCTAGGCAACCGCCTAGATCTAGGCGGTTCAAAAATAAATAAATAAAAATCCAAAAAATCTACTGAAAATTGCAGAAAAAGACCATAAAATTCCAAAACTGCATAGTTGGACGTCGGGGGGTCTAGGCGGACGCCTAGACGGACATCGGGCGGGCACCCGGGACCTAGCGCCTAGGCGGCCGCCTAGACCGCCTTTTAGAAAAGTGACGACATGCCATAAAATCTAGACGGCTAGGGTAGGTAGGCATACATTTTGGATATGCAGTTTAAGCTCATGCAACCAAGAGGTATAGGTAGATGATTATTTTGACAAATAATAGACATAAATACAAAACAATAGTAACTGACAAACACAGAACAAATAAAGAGAGCCTTTCATACTCACTTTTGCCAATAATCCGAAAATCCCAGGCAGGGTTTGAAGCTTAAATGTTCGAAATGAAATCTGACAAAATAGATAATCAAGATCAGACATCTATTTATAAATTAAATTGCAAGATATGCAAAAATAACAACTACGGTCAACATGTACAAGTGATTTACTAGAAGAACACATAAGGAAAAAGGGAAATTAACACATCCGCTTCATAACATCACCAATATGCCTAAAGAAAAGAATACATCAGATAAACAAAAGCTCACTATTGGAGGATATGTTAGAGGTTTAGGTATTGATATATGTTACACGACATTAAAAATGACTTCCAAGCATAAAATAGAAAAAATCCTGGTCATGAGAAGGTTAGATCAAACATATATTTAATGTCCATACATGTTTGAAGATGGTGGAAACTAAAACTTAGCAAGTAATAGTCTTGAAAAGTTATAGCAAGAGACAGTGGTTTATGGAGCATAATTTCTAGAGCACGTGACCAATAGCCATAGGAGAGCTGTGAAAAGCTCTTTCTGCTGAATTCATGGTACCAACTATCAACAATTTTCTACATGTGTATTAATTTTAAAATAGCTAGCTGAAGATACAAAAATTGTGTATCCAAACAAGGTGCAATAAGAAAAACATGCAAAAACTGACTATTGCAATTTTAGACATGTAACCACTTATGTTACATATCATAGCTAACCGCAATTCATAGAAATTACAGAAAGTAATTAGGTCCAAACGAGAACAAAAGATATGAATATCATGCCTGCTATAATAATTAAGTTTGGCATGTTATGCTCATGCAGCCAGAGATTGGCAGGCTATGGCATGGTAACTACATTGATTAATGATCATACACCAGCTCAATCATTATGACTTGATAAAATAACAGAACATATTCGTCTAACCATATAATTAAACTGATCTTTGATCATTAATCATTCTAATGTTCAACCACAATGTATAAAATAAAACAGACCTTCAAAATAGCCAATATATTTATTCCTCGACTCTAAATAGGACAAGCAATAGAAACCTAACAATCAGGGTTTGACCATAATAATCCTCAAATGCATCACAACCTAACAAATATAAATTCCACATATAGGTACAATTATAAATATGGAGTCTAGTCCAGATATATAGGTTGTATCTAACAATTAGACAAATATATGTTTCACGTCCTATATTTCCAAGTCTAGTTCCGTAAAAGAAGGTATTTGTTTTATACTTCCCGAAATATAACTTCAACAAAATCTTAAGCTCTGTTCCAAAACTGCTGAAGAAATACAGAACAGAGACTATAGAAGAGGGGCATACCCGTAAATGAGTTTCTAAACATCCATTCTAATGTACAACCTCCAGCTTTATAAAACATAATATTGGAAATTTCTAATTGGAAGTCCTATCATAACAATCAGGCTTTATTACCACTCTCTCTATCCATTCATAGCCTACGTAATAATAATAGATTAGGGTCGTCATCCGAACAGGATGAACTACATCTGAGATAGTGAGATCAAACATTCATATGATAAGTGAATAGTGAGAGGGCGTGCCAGCAAAGAGGGTTATGGTCATCACCAAATCTAAAAGCTCTTTAGTTATGGGATGGTAAAATGATCAAGATAAGAGTCCAAATTTTACCTAATTGGATGCAGGCCCAGATCGTATGGGTATCAAATTCTTGAAAGTAGAACAGATTACGAAACAAGGTCGGGTCTTGGAGCACATATTTTACCCAACCTGGATCTGGATCCAGTGCAAAAGGAAGTAGGTAAAAGAAATGTGAGAAATTAGTGTACTCTGTACAAACTTTAGTAGAAACCTGGACCCGACCCGAATCTTATATAGATAGGGTCTAGACACAGCACTACCAGCACCCAAGCAGAGCCACGGACAACTCTAATAAAAGACCAGCATCTTCTCCACAAACGTCCCTTCTATAAACATCAGAAATTCCAAATTGATCTTAATTACATATATTAAATCCACGTATATGCAAGTATCTTTTTCTGGGAAATACACTGACAATCTTAATGAAACAAAAAGACATTATCCCCAATTTTCAGGTCAACTATTTGAATTATTTTCTACCATTCGGCCCTGTTAAGGGCCATGTCCTATGTAGCGCTAACAAAAACCATATCGTTCTTCAAAATTTCAACCCATGTTCGTTTAGGTCTATCCCTACTCCTAGCGGCTCCTTAACTACTTTCATATCGCTCCTCCATAAACAATCATGCATTGGTCTATGTTGCACGTCCAAACCACTATGATGATTTCCTCCCTTCTAGTCCTAAGCTAGTGTCACCTCTAACTTATAACTAATACATACATTTCTTATATGTATTGCCAGTTATATATCTTAGCATTCCCATTTCGTCTACACTAATTTTTGGACAGATTTCTTAATTGCCCATCACGTTGATCAATAAAGCATGGTTGGCCTTATAGCCGCCTTATAGAATTTTTCTTTCAACTTCAAAGGCATATTGCGATCATAAAGAACTCCAGAAACACTCATCTATTTCAACCACCATGTGTTAATTCTATGCATGATATTCTTCTCAATCACTCCATCTTGATTAATGATTGATCCTAAACACCGAAAAGTATCACTCATAGGGTATATGCTATCCATCCATATGTAGTATGTACTCCCCTCTCATTTTTCTTTGACTTTTTGTTGAGGTTACATTTCATATTGCTCTGTTTTCATCCTACTTATTTTAAATTCTTAGATTTTATGTTTTCTCTCCGTACTTCTATGTTAGCATCTAACCCTTCTCAACTCTCATGAACCAATATAATAGTCAATAAACATCATACACCATGGAACCACCTCATAGAGATGCCTAATAATTTCATCCATCACTATCGCAAAGGTAAGACATAATATTGATTCTCTATGTAAGCAAACAATATCAATATATGGTTTACTATCTCCTCCAATGATTTGCAGGATCATCTTAGCTCCATCATACATATTCTTAATAGTCTCAACATAGTTATTAGGAACTTGTTTCTTCTCCAACGTTTACCACATTAACTCACTTGCAAATCTATCATAAACTTTTTCTAAAGTTTTCTCTATCAATAGAAATAAAAACATTAAGTAAATCTCTCTTTTTTCCCTCTAAATATTTTCATTTATCTTCTTAATAAGTAAATGACTTCATAGTACATCATCCCAGCGTATACCAAATTGATTCTCTGAACTAGTTTCTTCTTTTCTTAACTTTACTCAATTACTCTCTTCCAATGTTTCATAGTATTTCCTAGATAGTAATTACAACTACGTAGATCTCCCTCATTTTTATACGGATAATACTACTTCTCCATTCACCGAGTATCTTTTAAATCCTTAGGATTTAATTGAATAAATTAGTATGCCACATCAATCATTTCTTTAAGGAATATCAATAAGAATATCATTAGGTCATTGTTTTTTTCATTTTTATTTTCTTTAAGGCATCCTTAACTTAAGAAATTCTAATTTTACGACAAGCAATAGGACATATCCTGAACTATGTATCTAAATTAAGTTTTTCTAAATTACTCTTATTAAATAACTTCTAAAAATTATCCCTCTACCTCTCCTAAATATTATTTTCTTTACCAATAACTTTTGGTCTTCACTTATAATACATTTGTAGAGTAGAATAATGTAATAATTTCTATTAATGAGAGAGTTACATATATATATATAGGAGAGGCTAACCCCTCTCACTATTATCCTAACCAATGTGGGACTAAAGCCCAATACTACTAATACTTAACACCATCCTCAAGCTGGAGCATAGATATCAACAATGTCCAGCTTGTTACACAGAAATTGAACCAGAGGACCCAAAAGTGGCTTCGTGAAAATAACAGCTATCTGATCGCCGGTCCTCACATGGTGAAACTTTATCATCCCCTTTGTATATTCATCACAGACAAAATATATGTCAATTTCAATGTGCTTCGTCCTTTCATAAAATACATGATCAGTAGCAATACAGATAGCAGACTGGTTATCAAACCATAGATCTGACGTTTTTGATCATGCCTCTCCCAGTTCTTGTAAAAGATATTTCCGATATAACACCTCTGTTGTGCCATGAGCAATGACTTGATATTCTGTTTCTGAACTTGACCGTGATATTACACTCTGCTTCTTGCTTTTCCACGATATCAAGTTTCTACCAATAATTACCGAATAGTCGGATGTAGACCGTCTATCAATCAGGCTTGCATCCAGTCAACATCGGTAAAGCACTCAACACGAGTATGTCCATGATTCTCCATCCAAATTCTTTTTCCTGAATTCTTGACTAGATAACACAGAATTCTGAGAACTGCCTGCCACTGTTGAACTCTTGAAGAAGCCATAAATCTAGTTAAGTTTTCCAACCACTCGATATTGATCTGGATTGGTCATCGGGACCCTCTCGTAAGGTAGTAACTTTGCTACTAGATCCATGGGTGACGTTGCTCCCTTAGCTTGCATCATTTATGCATCATTTAGAATGTCCAGCACATACTTTCTCTGAGACATAACAATATCCCGCTTACCCCGTGTGACTTCAATGCCAAAAAATAGTTCAATGATCCCATATCCTTGATCTGAAATTGTTCTCACAGGAACTTTAGTCCTATAATATCTTGAATGTTGTCCTCCGTGATTACGATGTCGTCAACATAGACACCAAGTAGTATCCTTTCAGCTGATGTATGTCGGTAGAATACCGAATGTTCCTTTTTGGATTGGCACATGCCAAACTGAGTAACAACATGTGTGAATCGACCAAACCACGCACAGGGTGATTGTTTGAGGCCGTAGAGGACTTTCCGCAGATAACACACTTTACCCTCCATTGCAACGAACCCGGGAGGTTGCACCACATACACTTCTTTCCGATCCCCGTGAAGAAATGCATTCTTGATATCCAGCTGAAGCAATGGCCAGTCATAGCAAACAGCTAAGGAAAAGAGAACGCGTACAGATGTCATCCTGGTAACTGGAGAGGTCTCAAAATAGTCCTCACCATATGTCTAAGAATATCCTTTAGCCACCAAACGAGCTTTTAGGCGATCAAGAGTGCCCTCCGGTTTCACCTTGATCGCGAACACTCATTTGCAACCGACTGCCTGCTTACCAATAGGCAAATATACCAAGTCCCGAGTATGGTTCTCCCAGAGTACTTTCATCTCCTCTTCCATAGCAGCATACCAACCGGGATGTTTGAGACCCTTCTCGATAGTATTAGGAATTTGAGTTCCATCAATAATAGCTATCAAGGACTGAGTGTGGTTGGCAAGTCCTTTGTAGTTGTCAACATACAAGGGATGATCACGACAAGCACGACGAGGTCGAGCTGGCGGAACAGGCGAAGGCGAACCAGTGGAGCTAGAGGAGGAGGATGACTCTGTAGGCACCATCTGCGATGTTCTTTCGGCTGACGTCGGTGCTGACTGAACCGGTGTTTGCGGACCGTCAAACCGGAATACTGGCTCGGTAGGTGAGGGCACCCTTATGGGGGATTGTTGTGGTTGAATAGGAAACAACAAGAAGCCCTCTTCTGGATAAATTTGTGGAACTGGATCCGAAGTTTACGGAAGTGGAGGAAACTCAAGTTTCAACGAATGTAACGTCCCGAGAGGAAAAAGATATCTCTTCAAGGTAGGGAAAAAAATACTGATACACATTCTGATCTTTAGGACACCCAAGAAAAATACATCGGTTTGCCTTAGGATCTAATTTAGAAAGAGTTGGTCGGGTATCTCGTACATAGCACAAGCAACTAAAAATTTTGAGAGGGAGAGGATACGGCTCTCTTTCGGAATATAATCGAGGAAAATGGGTAGAACCATTGAAAACCGATGATAGCAGACGATTAATAAGATACCAAGCAGTAAGTACCGTATCCGACCAAAACCTTTTGGGAGTACGTGCTTGAAATATAAGAGCACGTATTGTTTCCAAGAGATGATGATTCTTACGCTCGGCCACACCATTCTGTTGTGGTGTATAAGGACAGAAAATTTGGTGGATGATGCCATTGTCGAACATATGAGTATTCATCTCACGAGATAGATACTCACGATAATTGTCACTTTGAAAGCATTTTATTTGAACACCAAATTGTGTTTTGATTTCGGCATTAAAAGTTGCACCAAACTTGAAATAATTCAGAACAATTTTTCATCAGATAAACAAAAGTGACACTGAGTAATCATCAACAAATGTAATAAAATATTTGAAACCCATTATTGATTCAATCGGACAAGATCCTATATATTAGAATGCACCAACTCGAAAGAAGCGGATGCAAATTTATTAGGACTAGCAGGATAGGTAATCCGGTAATGCTTAGCTAAATGACATGAGTCACAATGAAAAAAAAGCAAGAACATCTAAAGATGGATACATTTTCTGAAAAGCTTGGATTGATGGATGGCCTAACTGACAATGTAACTCAAAACGATCAAATTTTTACGCCGGCACAGACAATACAAGAAGGTACGTCAAACAGGTACAAGCCTCCAGCCACATATCCCTTACCAATAGTCTTCAGTCTTTAGGTCCTGAAAAACACAGTCATCAAAAGAAAAAAAAATGTAACTAAGCAATGCAAATCGCGAGTAAGTTGACTAATTGAAAGCAAACTGAATGGGTTTGCCAGTGTATAATACCGAATTGAGTGACAGTCCGGAAGAAAGACGGACACTTCCTCGTCCACGGACTGTTAGTGAACCACCATTGGCAACATTAATATTGGAAGCACAACCCACCGATACATAGTTGTGCATCATACCTGCGTCGCCGGTCATGTGAGAAGATGCACCAGAGTCAACCACCCACTGCTTCGACCTCACCACACATGTCGCTGAGTATCCGGATGTGGATCCAGATGTGAATGTTTCACCGCGACGTTGAGCTTGAAAGTCAAAAAAATATGTATATGATTATGCAATCATTTGAACACAACAAACACTATCATCAGGAGCATCTGATGTAACATTGGCGGCATGAGCCTTAGGACACTGCCACTGGAAATGGCCTTGCAGACCACATTTGAAGCATGTGTGAGGTCTACCCCCATTATGATCGCCATTGCAACGTCCACCATCACGGCCACCATTTCGGCCACCACGTCGGCCACCACCACCGCCATGAAATCCAGCAAGGGTTGCACCATGAGCAGATCGATCAGCAGGAGCATCACCCGGAGTGATCTCAACGACTTTTGATGTCCGTAGGACACAGAGGTGAGCCTCCATCAGAGATGGAACATCAGATCCAGCAATTATC
Organism: Iris pallida; assembly: GCA_029216955.1. Taxonomy (NCBI): domain Eukaryota; kingdom Viridiplantae; phylum Streptophyta; class Magnoliopsida; order Asparagales; family Iridaceae; genus Iris; species Iris pallida. The sequence goes on along the minus strand of JANAVB010040218.1, from coordinate 29,327,995 downwards.
TGAGAGCGAGCAGAATCCGCATCAAGACAGAAAGAGACAAGATATGCCATGACATGAAGTTACTCACGTTGAACCCTTGCTTCATTGATATTCGTCGTCAGAGGTAATACACGATCGATTTCATCAATCATGGCTTTAAAGGCACGGAAGTGATCCTTATGAGATTTATCTTCCTGATTTGCTCGATAGACTCCAACGACTAAGTTGTAGATACGAGACAAATCGCGTTTCCCATCAAACGTCGCCGCTAAAACCTCTCATAATTTCTTTACCGTATTCGTATTCTGAATCATGTCTTCCACCGATGGTTCCATTGAATTCATCAACTGTGTAAACAGTCGACTGTCATCTCTCGTACTGCTCAAATATATGATCAGTCTCTAATGGGGGTTGTCAGTCAGATATGCGGACAACCGCATTTCCCGAAGTGTCTTCTCGACCTTCTTTCTCTATGTCCAGTAGCCATTTGGCCCGTCCAACCGTCGATCGACAAGTCGAATCGAGGAAATTGTCATACCAGTGCTCGTTGGTCCCGCCATTGTGTTTCCGACACTAGTGTCTGTAGCACTGCTATTCGTCCCAGTACTAGTCATCCCGCAAGTATTCATGATTCGATCGTCGAATTGATATTTCTAACTTGATAATCACATCAACTCTGCCAAGCTAACAACGTGGCCAGAATCGGCATGCGCATGGGACGCAGAGATGAACGTAGATCACACAAGCCAGAACAGAGAGGCAACCCAGGTTATCCTATGTTAGATCTTGATGTGAAGGTCAAGTAAGAAAAGAAACAAAGATTCACGCAAGACAAGCAACTTGTCTGCTCTTCGTTAAATTCCTGAAGTTAACGTTGAGAGTCGGATGTTCCAGCAACCAAACCTATGTTACCCTCTGAGGATCCCAAGTTAATTTTGAGAGTAAGAGGTTCCAGCAAACAAACCATTGTTTAACCTCTGAGGATCCCAATTTAAGTGGAAAGACGACTAGGGTTTGATGTAGATGGTGGTAGGGTTAGGGTTTATGGACATAGGTAGGTTAGAGTGTAGAAAGACGGCTAGGGTTAGGGTTTTTTTGGGGGGGCGGGGGGGGGGGGGGGGGGGAACGAGATGGGCTGACATGGGGGGTGCTGACAGAAAGGGGTAGGGGTGGTGGGGTGGCTAAGAGGAGAGGGGGTGGATGGGGCGGTAGAGGGGGCGCTGGCAGGAGGGGGGCCTGCGGAAGGGGGCAGCAGCTTGAGCAGCAGTCTGCAATAGCAACAGTCAGCAGTTTGCAGCAGCAGGTGGGGCAGGGGAAGCGGTGCAGACAGCAAGGGGAGACGGGGGCAGCAGTAGGAGGCGGTGCAAGAGGGCTAGGGTTAGAGTTAGGGTTTTGTTTTGTGGAGAGGAAGAGGGGAGTGGATAGGTCATGGCTCCAATACTATGTAGAGTAGAATAATAGGATAATTTATATTAATGAGAGAGTTACATATATATAGGAGAGGCTAACCCCTCTCACTATTATTCTAACCAATGTGGGACTAAAGCCCAATACTACTAATACTTGGCAACATTTAATATTACCTACGTCTTTACTTCTTTCCCTACTCTTAACAAACCTATATAAATTTCTCACTCTTTAATTTCTAACCTCATATACAATTAACTTCCTTATTGCTTTCTTAGCTTCCTTCTTTGCTAGTTTATTTCTGAATTTTTTTATTATTACACTTTTGCCAATCTTTATAGCAAAGTCATTTTGTCTTAATTACCTCGTAGACTTCATCGTTCCACCACAAACTTTCTTTTGAAATACAACCATTACCTTAGAAACTCATATAAGCATCTTTGCTACTTTCTTGATATAATTTGACATATTAGACCACATAACATTAGAATATTTTATATTTCATCTTCCTTTTATCATTTTATCCTGGTTTAAAGTATCGGCCGATATCGATCCGATACGGCCAATACCGATACGGTTTGGCATGTCCCTATCTGATACCGACCAATAACCAATACAGATATTGGGGGTCTCTTTTCCAGTTAATTCGGCAAAGAAAATTAAACAAAAAAGACAAATCAGCAAGGGTTTAAAGCATAATAAGATTGTAATAGCATGTAAAAGAAAAAAAATCAATCTGTTGTATGTAAACCAATCGGTAAGGATGACTACTATTTCATTTATTTTGAAAACTACTAAGAAATAGCGCTAAAAATACTTTAAAATTATGCCTAAATGTATAAATATATGTTTTAAATGGAATAATTTATTAATAATTATTTGTTTTCCGATACCAAAAAATCCGATGCTCCGATCCGAAACCGCCAAAAATACTAATATCGCCGATACCAATACTCATAGGAATAGTCTGATACCGATACCGATACTATGAACCTTTTATCCTTAAATAGTATTAAGTTATCGCCATTCAAGTTCTATCATCTAGTTCTACCTCTCTTATTTATCATAGTATTTATCTTCCATTACCCAATAGGGCCAATACTAATATCTAAGAGCATGAACCTATGTTGAGCAGTTCTCTCTCCTTATATAGTTTTACAGTCTTTACATGCTTGTCTATCAACCTTTCTAGTAAGAAATTAAAGTATTTGGCAAATATTGAATCTACTATTAGTCACATTTTCATCTCTTCTTAAAACAAATATATGCTATCATAAGGTCACATGATACTAGAAAATCAAGGATATTATCCCCGCCTTCGTCCCTAACTACATACCCATAACCTCCATGCACAACCTCCACGCACGTTATCATAATCATTGTTTTCTCCTTCCCAACATGGCAATATAAATCTCCTCCAATATATAGCTTTTCTCCTCCAGGTACTACTAGAAACAAACAATGGTTATCAAAGACGCACTGGAGGCACGAGGCGTACAAGGCTCCAGCCTCTGTGTCTCATAACATATAAGGCGAGCCGCCCTCAGTGAGGCTCATTGCGGTTTGAGGCGAGTATGTTGCTTTATGTTCCCTTTTATATGTTTTACTAACCAATATTTTTCCATGTAAGTAGGGCACCATTGTTCGACTACTAAAAAGCATTCACTCTCCAAAAAATTTGCCATATTGGACACGTATCAGACACTTCACATACATGTATTGGACACTCCAAAATACACTAAGAGACCAAAATAGGTGTTGAGTTCGTGTTGTTGTGTCGAATATGTGTCCGTCTTACATAGTCGTTGAATCTGACAGATAATGTCTCTCGGAAAGTAAAAAGTCTCTTAAGATTAAAGAAAACATAGCCCTAAACTCTCAGAAACTTTCCTGCTCGGTAAATCAAACGGAAAAAAATGCCTACATGATATATAAATATCTGATAACCACTCTGGCTCATCCACTTTCAATATCTATTACATATAGTCATACGATTTATAAATATCATCTTACAAATATTTGAATAAATGTGTGCCTCGCCTTCATAAGGCTCGCGCTTCGGTCTTGTACACCTTTGCGTCACAATGCGCCTTTAATAACTATGAATCTAACTATTAATATGTTCCCAAATTTCCTTCAGTATTTTCATGTATTACTTTTTAGGGTGCATATACACTAATAACATAAATAACAACACTAATAACATAAATAACATCCTCCCTCGTACCAACTTAACTAATATTACCCTATCCCCTATTCTTTTTATATCTACAGTGCTATCCTTCAATAATTTATCTACGAGTATCCGTACCTCATTTCTCCATCTCTTTAAATCTGTGTACCAAAGTCTAAATCCAATAGTTTCAATTCCCATAATTTCTCACATACATACTTAGTTTCCCTTAGGGAAAATATAATCTTTCTCATAATAAGTGTAGCAATTAACTTCATTCCCTTTCCCATTAGTGCTATGTTTCAACTAGCTAACCTAATCTAGTCTTATGCACCAACTACTTACTTGTTGCTTCATATACCCTACAATCAATTTTTTATTGTCATCATTGTAGTCGCAGTGTGGTGCTTCGTTTATAGGTAACGCCCAAGCCGGCAATTTCCTAATTGACATTGCAAATGAGTGGTATCGATGCAACGTGTCTCTTACGAGTAATGACCTAGCAATCCACCATTGCTTACTTTTCATTGACCAAAAGACGTAGCTACTCAGGAACGTTCCAATGTGTATTTTTCAAGGATTCATTTCATAGAAGAGATCCAACAATGTTTTAACTTTTACGTTACATGTTGGGTTCCTAATGTAACCCTCCTTCATCCGGTTTGGGAACAACAGTGAAAATATAGGACATCAAGCTCCGCAAAGACGACGTATCAGTAAAAACACATAATATGATAAATAATCAGTAAATTGTTAGATAGCATATGTTTAATTCATAAATGGATTAAAACAACAAACAAATACCTGAACATTGGTATAATGCAGGCTAGCAATCAAGACAGGAAATGCAGAACCTAAAATACCAGTTGGGAAACCAGTCAGATCCGAGAACCACAGAGTGCCACCCTGGAAAAAAATTATGTTACAAATAGTCAAATACAATATAAATGGGAGACAAATATTTGCACAGTAGTGAAATATTGAAGTTGTCTATGACCAGAAAATTAGATGAAGCTCAGTATCAGGAGTAAGGGAGAGATGCGACTTAAGCGCATGCCAACTTATTGAGAAAACATGGTACCTCCTTCATAATAAAAGTCATCAAAATTGCAAATGCATGTAAATAGAAAATTATGACAAACTATACTGATGGAAATAGGTTTTCCTTGTTGCATAAGTATTTCTCTGGTTAAGCGGTATGATAAGAAAATAACAAACGACGGCAACCTTTTGAATCTTGTGTAATTAAACCAGTCTAGGCCCTAGGGTGATTCAATACTAGTTTGAAAATGTCCCTTAGAGCGATATGAGTAAGTTGAGAGTTTTATCTGTTGTGGCTTTTACCCTAGTTAAAGGACTAGGCTGAAGCCTGAATAACAATAAAGGTAGCAGTTTGTATCATAATAAAAAAAAGTGTTCAGAAGAACTTTGGATAGATTATGAGTCCTTATTACAGTGTATTAGACTATCGGTAGGTAGCAGTTTGGTAAGTTTCCTAAAATTCCTCTAGGTCTTGGTATATAAGAGGTGATTCAACCACAAGAAACTAATTGAACACTTTAACAATTAAATTATTTTAATTATAGCCTTTTAAAGGTGTTTCAACTCTTGTATATTTTATTATGTCTCTCTACCTCTTAAAATTAAATATCTTCTACCACCTTTATTTCCATCCATAAGGCATCTATCAACCATAATTTTAACATTGTATATTAACATAGATGAGTTGAAACTTGAAACATGAATCAAGATAAGAAATCTAAGCAACCTTGGAATGCCCAACCCCACTATGAAAGCATGCCACCTTGTCCAAGCTGCTAGCTATACTAAATTGCATTCTTTGTAAAGAAATGTTATATTTCTGCATTAGTTCACGGATTGAGAAATGTCCATCTTTCTTCAAACCGAAGTCGCAACTTTGACCTAGTACTTCAAACATGCTTTTCAGATCAAGTCCTAGACTTCTATGTTTGCCTTCAACAGTGCTTTACCTACTCATTGATTTCATCCAAACAACACTAACATGATGATAGTTTACATCCAGATTTCATGGGAACACTAAAACTAAAAGATAAAAAATGAAAGCTCATCATAAGGTTAACAGAAGTAGGCGTCGTTCTTCAGATCATCAAAAGTTGGAGTGAATTATAATGTTTTGTTGCAGATGGTTTAGCAAGTGCCTGAAACCAACTTCCTGCAAAAATATTAGCCGAAGGTGCTACAGATATAAATCAAATTTCCTCTTGAATACGGATGGGATTATTCTGTTATACTGCAACCAAATATAGGATACAAGTCATCCATACCTTATGAGGGTGGTCAGACTACAAATTTCCGAGCATGTGCACTCTATCACGAACTTATAAGTATATCCTACAATGCAAGAAGTTTTCTTTCAGCATCCTTTCCCTGGCATACATAACTTATGGGCTTCCGGAACCATATAAGAATTGCGAAGTTTTCTGTTTTAAAATCTTAGATAACTAGTAAACTAATGTCCCATTCTGAAAGTGGATTATGGTGAATACTGTGCAAAGCAACCATCTAAATGGTCAGGTTCACAATGATATCCCGCCACTTATATGAAATTAGGACTAATAATTTCAGACGACCCCAAAGTTGGGGCAATGGCTTTGCTTTTGTTTCTGCTGGTGTTGTTCTTGTTGAAATACATCTATATCAACTATATTGATCATAAAAAAGAGCAATTAAATAAATAGATGTTTTTACTGTTTGACTATGTATTCAAGTACGCGTAATGTTTCTGTAGTAGTTTGAAAGTTAATATTTATAATTGATGGTTGGGTACTGGTCAGAGATCTGGCTAATGCTTACCCAATTTAGTCTCAAAATGTGTTTACTGTTTAACATTCTACAGTTTTTGTAGACACCTCCAGACAACATTAAAGGGGGCACACTATCATAGGATACCCACAAAAAACAGTTATAGTATCCACAGCATATCATTTGTGTTATCAACAGCACAGATACCACTGTAAATGACAAGTCTACTAATGGATGAAATGACTCTAAAATAAGTTCAGTAAATTGTACCATGCATGATAGGAACATATAGAAGCACCCAACAGGAAATCATTTGAGAGTTCGTCTATCCATCCATTTGTGCAACCTAATTAACACTTTATACAAATTATAGTGTCCAATGTCCATAATTGTGTTGTGTCTAACAAATCAGAAACATCCGGAAATATGGTGGCCAGATCAGAAAGACCCTTTTACATGAATGAAAGACAGTTTGCAATAACTAGAAAAGAAAGTTCATCAAGCAATAAGGTTGAAAACAATCTGAATGAACTACTCTAATCAAAATAGTGAACATTGCAAGGCATAAGTTGCAAATAAACTGACTGCACACCCCAGCATGTTAAACAATTTGCTATACTGTGCATGAGTGGCACAACATTACTTCATGTAGTCAGATTGAAACCCTTGCCCTGACACTAAGACCAATTGAGAACACATTACTATCAAGAGATAATGCTTCTAGTTATTTCCTTTCACAAGGGCTTAAATGAAAGCAACATAGTTGATAAGAGAGCAGATAAGTTAATAATAAGGCAGGATGCTCAAAGCATGAAATAATAAATACAAGGTTATGGTTTGCACTTACATTATCAAAGCCATGGTGATGGACTAGACACATCTGTCGGATACTAGTCATCCATAACAAAAAGCAGGGGAACTGTGATATAATAAAGGAAAAACCTCATCAGGTTATCAAAACAAAAGTACTTAAGTAGAAAAACAGATTAAGATTAATGGAAGAATGAATAGCTAGAATGAAGTTGCATATATATTTATATATAGGAAAAGGCTGACTTATACTGACAAGAAAAGGACTCAGCAAAGCAAAAGGATACAGATCAAGCTTTGGCCTTTATGAATTGAAGTATTGGGATTCATTTATATGCCTAAGGCAATTCATAGCCACTACCATCATCAACATCTTCCAAGCCTTGAGCATAACAAAGATCCATAAAAGAACTAATAAAGATTTTACGATCGGTTGGCGACATGACGTCAACCATGTATGTTGGAACCAAATTCCTAACCAAAGTTATCTGGAAACTGGTACATTCTGGGTCATGGTACGGGTTTGGGAACGGGGTAACCCACTTGTCTTTATTTTCGTTACAGAGGGGGTAGGATGAGTTGGTTTACCAATAATGTTCTGGTACACTTTAAAAATTATAATTTGGACGATACTAGTTACTGGTTCAAATTTAACTAGATAATTGTGTCATATATGGAAAAAAAAACTTATATATAACATAATAAAATTCAAACTCATTACTTCACTTCATTAAATAAGATGTAAAACGTGACTTTTTCTATTCACACATTAATTTGGAACACAACATTCAGAATAAAATGATATAATGGTTTCAAATCAAAACATGTAAATAAACCATAACATAAATAAAATGACAAAGACTTAGAACTTTAGTACAAAATAACAAAAGTATCACAAAATCTCATAAGCTTGTTCTCTTTTTTGCATGAACGCAAAAGCGAGTGGTGGCTCATAAGCAATGAATAAACAAGAATGGTACTTTTGTCAATAGTGCAGCGGGGAGCGAGACGTTGTGTGGTGTAGTGTTGTCAATGGCAATTGACTGAGCAAAGGTGTGCGCCATGGCTCATGGAGCGAGATATGGTGTGCTTTATTCATTTTTATTTACTTAAATTAGCTCGACAATTTAGGCCCACAACTAATCCATGCCCACAAATAACCCTAATAGTCAAATATAAGTCATCTGTTTTTTTTTTTCTTTAAACAATCACAACCACCACCCTTCCTCTCTTCTTTCTTCTGATAGTGAAGATAATAATAAAAAATTCGTTTGATGATGATGATGATGAGAACTAGTACTCTAGTTGCTACTTACTAGTAGTATAGTACTGTAGTAATTAGTGAATGATATTTTGGTGGTTTGACAAACTTTGTGACGAGAGTTGTAAGATATTAATATAACTTTTACCTTTATCTTATCGGTTTACATCATTTTGTCGTTTAGATAACCCATGCTTTGAATTGTGGATTTTTTTTCATGCTTTAAGTATCTTCCTTTAACTTGTGATTTCTTTTAAGTAGTATTGTCGTTTATATATGCCCTATACTCTATACATTACTACATTTTTACTGGTACTATGTGTTGTTAACATATGGTTTTTGTTGATATATGCTCTTTACCATGTGTACGTTACTCTCTACATCCTTTAGAGTGTTTACACAAGTTAGAGTGTTTTCGAGATTATTATAGAAATATATAAAACTTGTGTCTCACTTCAACGAGATGCGCATTACGCCATGCACCTTTGGCGTTAAGGGTGCTTTGCGCCTAGCCATGCGCCATGAGAACATTGAATGGCATTGAACTACAAAGTCAAATTTCATGAGAAATGTGTAGCTATGGAACCCTCAATTGACAAGTAATCTCAAGTTTTTTTTTTCCATTGAAAAAATCTAGGGGAAATTTTGTACGGCTCCCTGCATGTTCTCGAAATATTATGTTGCTCCATGTACCTTTTAAAGTCTTGTACAACTTCATATTTAAAAATTTGTGCACCTCCATGGACATGTCCATGTGAATGCCCGACAGCCCAAAGGCCAAATCAGCCGCCTACATGGCACATGTATGCTCACATGGCATGCCAACTAGACTTCTCTAAAAAAATCAAAAACTACTTATTTGCACAAGATTTGAACCTTCTAACCTCCTAAAGAGCACGTGTGTACTAAAACATAGATATGCTAACCACTAAGCCATGCTTTGCTTTATATCTATGTAGGAACATTTTTCTATTTAACTTTGAACTTATATTTCTCATAAAGCTATTTCATTTCAAAATAACTTTTTGTCACTCTTTTCCAAGTTTAATATATTTGCACTTAAATATAAGTTTAGAGTTAAATAGTTTAACTGAATAATAATGTTTATAAAATTGCAAATTTTTATATATAAAATATCCATATTAAATTTAATATGTGAAAAGTTTATATAAAATAGGGTGCTTTAGATGCAACTGATTTTTTAGTATAGCTATTTTTTTATATAATTTAATTTTTCCTATCACGCACTTTTTATTTGTTTATATTATTACATTTAATTATTTTAAATTATTTTAGATTCCTTTTAGGCACTTCATATTTTATATTGGTTTATATATTTATTTAATACATAAATTATTTATATATTTATTTTACAAATAAAGTATTACGTCATTTCCTCTTATTCAAGTCACAACCAAATAATTAATTTGTATTTACAACAAAAACGTTGACATCAAACAACATATTTGTAAAACAATTATGGAGGTTGAAAAACAATTCGGAAGGTTGAAAATGCTTTCAACCTTCAACATTGATTTACAGAACTTGACAATGTTTTCTAACCTCCAAATTTGCCTTCCAACCTTCAAAATTGTTTTACAGAACTTGAAAATATTTTTTAACCTTCAAATTGTTTTACAGAACTTGCGAATGTTTCCTAACCTTCAGAATTTGTAATTATTTTTAACATTCAGAATTGTTTCCTAAATATAAATTTACTTCTCATTTAGGACATCCAAGAAGGCTACAGTTTCAAAACAAATTATTTGGCTACTTTCCAAAGCAAATTCTACAATTTCAAAATAGTTTTAATTGTTTGTGCATTTTTCTTTGTCCATGGATGATTATGATCGTTAGTAAATGTTTTTCATTCTTTGCACTTTGTGCATGTTTTTTTGTTTGTGTATATTTATCACCATTAATGAATGGTTTTTCATTGTTTGTGCATATTTTTTTTTATTATTTTCATTCAAGTCACAACCAAACATTAAATTTATATTTATTATATGTAATCCAGAAACATGCATGAACAATCAGAAACATACAAGAACAAATAAAAACATGCACAAACAAAGAAAAAAAACATTCACTAATACACGAACATAGAAAACATGCACAAACACTGAAAAATATTCACTAACAATCAGAAACATACACGAACAAAAAAAATGAACTTTCCAAAATATGTATTAAAAAGTAAAACATTCACTAACGTTCCAAAACAAATTTGTTGTTTGATGTCAATATAAAATAATTAAAAATAATAATATAAAACAAGTTAAAAGTGTATGATATGAAAATTTAAATTATAGAAAAATAATATTAAATCAAATATCAAGCGACTAAAAGAAATCCATATAAAATAAACAAGTAAAAAGTGTATGATATGAAAAATTAAATTACAAGAAAAAAAATAAAAAAATAGCTATACCCAAACAATCATATGCATCTAAATGCACCATATTTTAAAACAAAAATTTCACATAGTATATATATTATATATATTATATATAAAATATATAGTTTTATAAACATTATATTCAGATTTTGTAAACACATATTTAAAAGAAAATATATTAAACTTGGAAGAAAAAAAAAAGTTTGACCAAAAGTTATTTGGAAATGAAAGTTTGAAAGGGAATAGTTTTGTTAGAACTATAAGTTCAACGTTAAATAGAAAATGGATCCATAGTTGACAAAAAGTAAAGCATGCTTAGCATACTTATTTTTTGTACACTTATGTGCTCTTTAAGAGGTTATAGGTTCAAATCTTGGGTAAAATAATAGTTTTTGGAAGAAAAAAATTAAAAAAAAAGTATAATCAGTGTGCCAACTCAACATGCCACATGAGCATGTGGGTGCCACGTAGGCGGTTGAGTTGGCGTCGTGCAGTCACATGGGAAGGTCCAGGGAGGCGTACAAATTTTTAAAAGGTTACGGGAAGTTGTACAAGATTTCAAAAGGTACAGAGAGCCGCACAATATTTTGAAAAGTTACAAAGGGCCGTACAAAATTTTCCTAAGAATTTATTGCAAAAGAAAGTTTATAGTGAGATTTTAGCTATGACTCGGACCACCAAATTTAGCGATCTGGATCGAAAATGCACTCCGAACTGGAATGCTCATACCCGGTACGGATTGGATGGGGATTTAGTTGTACCTGATAACTATGTTCCTAACCAAGGTAGCTATGAGCATGAGAGGCAATGCCATAAAACCTAGACGGCCAGTTGGCATATAGGTAGACCTACCTTTTGGCTATGCACTTTAATCTCATGCAACCAAGGAGCACCCTTCATGTTTTCCTAGACTATAAAGAGTCTAAACGAAGAGGTAAGATGATACAATTTGCTACATAGAAATCTATTATCTCTATGAGACATGAAGACAAACGGGAAAGGAATTATATCCATATGACATCAAATCCACTGCCATGCTACACTCGGATTGCATTTTTATTGGATTCTTTGGAAAAAGAAACAATATAGCAAACGTGTATATATATCCAAATACAATAGCATTTTATTCAATATATTACATATAGCAAGTAGTAAATAGCGGAAAATAACAATATTAGTAGAACTCTAAGAAGAATTAATGGTCGAAGTCTTAAATTTACCTGGACAATAAAGTACGCAAAGCTCCACATATATGACGGGCACCCTAGTTCTCGTCGTTTATTTTGAAAGAGCAAATATTGTTCTCGGAAACTCCTTCCTGATAGAGGCGGTGGCAACGGAGGAGGCACTTATAAAACACACATTAAATCAAGCATTCACTATCAAGAAATGACAAACAAAATAACAGTGTATATTATACGCTTCAGCTTCCAACTAAACAACCACCTTCAAACCAAAAAGAGGAAGGTTTTAGCTTCCACATGCATGCATATTCCAAATGTATAGCTACTGTGTAAAATTAGAACTATTGAATCTATCACATCACACACCTCATGTACAAATATTGTTAGTGTGAAGGGCTATACTTTATTATATAGGCAACACAGTAATAAGCATCTGTGTTAGCCACCCCAAAAGATTTGAGATGAAATTGTGTATGTGAGTTAACACACAAAAGCAAGGGGCAGAAACAACATCTTAGGCCTAATTAACAAGTTATCAGAAAAGATAAATGTCTTCTAGAACTAGATTAGGAAGGGTAGCAATTCAAGCCATCAAGAAATAAAATTTTGAACATGAACGAGCAGCATACGAACATAGATGAACTGGTAGTATGTCAAATACCATCTCTCCATCTGGAATAGGAGTTTGGGATTTCTCCAGGAATACTTCTCTTTATTGATAAACAAACCAAAGATAACTATCAGAACAGCCCTTTGTATTGCTTTCCTTCCCTTATAATACAACTTTATATTAGTTAGTAACCATCTCGTTGTAGTTGTATCACTTTGATCTTGTAGTTAAAGAACATTACAGAGAAAATAATCAATATTGAAATAAATAACAGGCATTTACTTAACATTAAATAAATAAAATATAATCATTTGTAAACATATTTCACCAGATAGTTTAGAGTTTTACAAGAAATCAAATTTGTTCCTAGTTCGGTGACCCCTAACAACATACAAACTCCTGTGAGATGGTATCGGTGCACGGCAGATGGCCTGGGTTTGTTGGCTTCAGAGTTATCCAAGAAATGCAATTTATTCCTACATCGGTGACCCCTAACAACATACAAACTCCTATGAGATAGTCTGGGTGTGTGGCAAATACTCTGGGTTTGTTGGCTTAGTATTAACAAATCTAACTGTTCAACTCATCATATATGTTTTCAAATTTGCAGTTCCAGAAGTGAGTTAACAAGTAACTAACAGTCCATGATGTCCCTTTTTAGAGACACCTTTTCATTTCAAGGACATGTCACATGATCAATTACCGCTTGGGAGTTGATACCTTTATTTAGCTCTGAAAACATCATCAGACCCATAGACTACTAAACCTGCAAAACATCGGATCGAGTTGGAATTTCTTGTGAGTTTGTTAATCAGTTGAATCAATATCATAACCCAATTTACTCTGTGTTTTGACATATCAGTAGCGGTTCTAGGTCCCTATATGACATATCAGTATGCATTAGCTATAGTAAAGACCTAATGGGATATTTCTTCTTATTATACCCTATGGATCAGTTCATGTCACTTATGTTACAAATATCAGTTCTTGCTCTGAGTACAAATGTATAGGAGGTTAGGGAGATAATACAATGTACTTTATGAAAATGCAATTCACAAATTGTCTTACTGTCAAATTCAGTCCTTCTCTATTTCGTTGTTCATCCGTCTTTATTACTAGCACTCGCTGTCTACATGGTCTTCACAAAAATCTTGCTGGACAGAATATTCAATACGTCACCACCTACAAGTCTGAAAAGTAACCCCACCTATGACTCAGAATATAGTCAAAAGGCAGATGACATGACAATCCTATTAGGCATTGACAAAATTGTTGACATCACCTATTAGGTATTGAGGATATAGGTCTCTTCTGAGAAATTTGACAAAATTGGAAATATAAGGACTTACGTCGTCAATCTATTACATAAAGGATAGGAGCAGAGAAATGCATCAGCAAAGGAGCACCCAGAGAGAAGGAAAAAACCCACACAAACAAATATTAAATATCACACATCCGGAGGATATACAGATGTATTTGTATGGTTTAAGTTAAAAAATAAGAAAGTAGATGAGAGAGTGAAGTTGAACAACTTTATGTGTCAAGGGAGTAATCTTTGGTGACAAAACATATCGTTAGATATCAAAGGAGTGATCTTTGGTGACAAAAGCGTGAGGGAGCGATGAATACTCCTGATCTTGTTCGAGCCCACTAGCAAAAGAAATGTCATCCTTAGCCACTAATCTCGGATTATTCTCCCTCTAATTTTTGCTTCATTTTCTTCCTTTTCTTCCCTCAGCACATATATTGTTTTCTTGAATTACTTTTCTCCTTAAAATTCAAATAGTTGATTCTTATTTTCTTTGAAACATATGTTACTTTCTTCACCCTATTAATTTATCAGGAAACTAAGAGAAGGTAAAAGGTTATAAAAATAGCATTACATGTCTACACCAAATCAAATAGTAGGAAACTGCAAGTTGTCATAAGACATATGAAACTAAAACAGTAAAATTCCAACTCCAATTGGCATCACATCATGTAAACTTAAGTGCATTATGTCCAGAAAAGATTATAAAGGTTATAGCAGAGCTTCCACTGAGTAGTGGACAATTCTATCAACTTGTAACAGAATGCAGTAAGAACAGCAAAGTCAATAAAACTATAGCTTACACTTTGGGAGAAACTTGGCTATTTCATCGCCCTTCTTAAGTTGTAAAATAAGCACAGGAAATAGTGTTGCCCTAAGAACCAAAGTAGAAGCCGAGATAACCACCCACCTGCAATGGTGTTCATCGAGTTAAACAAATATGTAAAACAATATACACCATGGTGAACCTTATTTATTACACCCACTGAGAAATTATCAAGGATCAACTGATAGTTTGAAGCACACAAAAGTTTATAATTGTTGTTGTTGCACTAGTATGTAGAACTTAAACATGCACGATTGACTTCTTTTAGTATTAAAATCACATTCCATTTAATATAAACTAACTGCAGATAGTGACTTTTTTACTATATTAATATGTTCACTGAACCCAATGAAGGAATACTTTATGGTAAATCAGTAAACGGGTGTACTCTATCATGCATTAGTAGGGAAATAAAAAAGAAGTGCCATATGTAGTTTCGACCTATACTTAAAATCTCGCTTCAAATACAATATGAACTGGTATCTAATTTCAGCAAACAAGATCCAACTAAGAAGCACGGACACTCCAAAACTCATGCCGTGTCCGCATTGTGTCGTGTCAGACACGTATCGGACACTCAAAAAAAACTATGACGCACCAAAATAGGCGTCGAACCCGTGTTGCCTTGTTTGAAATGTGTCATGTCGAATCCATGTGTCCATGCAATATAGAGATCCAACAAAGACAAAAGTTCCTTGTTCAACAAGAAAAAAAACTTAAAGAGTTCAAAATTATGAGGACACCTAACTAACATATATATTTTTTGACCGTTCAGATTAGAGGAAAATCTCGCAAGAAATTGAATAGTTTACGGATATAATTTGAACGGTCAAAAAATACAATTCGACTGCTAAAGAACATGCGGGGGTGTTAAGAGCGGGTATCCTGATCTCTCCTCATATATATATATATATATATATATATATATATATATATATATATATATATATATATATATATATATATAAACTTTCCTAGACATTCGGATTCCGGTACTAGAACACACTCACTCACGTTCAATGTTTCTATTCCAACTCTCTAATTTACTCAATATTATGTGCAACATTATAGATGATCTCGTGTTTCTTGTACAGAGTGATTTGTTGGTTATGTATAAGCGCCAAGATCGAACTCCATTGTGGAGTGGTTACCAAGGAAGGCCAGTGAGATCGTGGAACCCGTCGAGGCCCGAAACCACGGCACGGACCGCCGGAGAGTACCAAGCCTCCTCCGCCAGCACGTCCAGCCCTAGGCTCGACACCTCCGGCACCAGTTCGGATCCGTCGAGCGCTCCGAGATCCGGACCGAATCCCGAAGAAGCTTCGGCGGCAGCAGCAGCACCGCCGCCACCGGAGAACTCTCCGTCGTCCTCCCCTGTTTCCGGTTCGGATCCGGTGGCCGGGGAGAAACCGGGTCCGTCTGCGGGGGAGGGGGGACCCGAGGAGCGGGACCATGGGGCCCAGGAGAAGGGCCGGGAAGAGAAGGGAGGGTGGAAATTAGGGTTTCGAGTGTGGCGTCCATGGTGGTGGTTGAAGAGGAAGGAAGAGGAGGAGGAGGATAGGAAGTTAGGGATAGGGTTAGGGTTTTGGAGAGGGAAAGAGGGAGGAGGAGGAAGGAGAGTGCGGCTGCTGCGGCGGAGCTGGTGGCGGAAGAATTTGGCGCTGGGCCCCATGTGATGAGGAGGAGGAGGAGGGAAGGATGGAGAGCTTTCTCGGGCTCAAAAGGGGTTTAAGTTTAACTTGGGGGAAAATTATTAGGCTATTTATAAGGGCACATCAAAAGTTGATCAGGACTAGTCATTCTTAATTTTTATTTATTTACAAGTTTGTCATTGAAAAAATTTATTCAAAGCTATCCAATTCCTGACAGTCCTAGAAGTATTGAGGACTGCCATGAATTGTACAGGACTGCCAACTGCCACAATTTCTCTGTCAGGAATTGTGGCAGTCCTGAAAGTGACTTGTTGTTCCTTTTCAGGACTGTCACAATTTCTGGCAGTCCTAAAATCGAAAAAAAATTTCAGGACTGTCACAATTTCTGGCAGTCCTAAAATCAAAATTTTCGAATAAAAAACATATGTTAGGGTTTTATTTCAATCTTGATAATATAGTGAAATATGCATTTTAGAGTTTATTTCCATGCATTCTCGGAAATAAGTATTTAAGGTTTATTTTCATACATTTTAGGGTTTATTTAAAAAAAAAATTTGTCATCGAAATTGAGAATGAGAAGAAAATTAGGATTTTGATGGAGATGATAATGATGATGATGGAAATGGTGGAGAAGAAGAATAAGATGAGAAGAAAACTAGAGTTTTGATGGAGATGTGAGAATGAAAATGGTGAAGAAGAGGAAGAAGAAGAAGTTAGGGTTTTGGAAGAGAGAGAGTGAAATTTATAAATGAGAGTGAAATTTAGGGTTTGTAGGGGTGTGGGGTTGGAACAGCCCCATGAGTAGAAAAATTGGATAGCCCGAGTAATTTCTCCTCAAACATGGACTAGTCCTACTAGTCCCAATCATGGCTAGCCCTGATCAACTTTTGATGTGCCCTTATAAATAGTCAATTATTAGGTCCACACAATTAGGCATGGTTACTCAAATTAAGGCAATTGCTAAAGGCATTATTAGGATCGTCAATTTGACAATTGTCGATGACGACGACGACGACGACGAGGAGAACACCCACCGCCGTGGGATCCCCATGTGCTAATATTATGGCTAGATTTAGCTCAATCCCTCTATATCGATACATGAATCTACACTTTTGATTTTTTTTTTTTTTTTTGGTCATTTATTTACTATATTCCATCATGTCTTTTTAATTCCATGTATTTGTTGTTGTTGTCATCGAGAAATCCATTAGTTTGATCAGAGATTTCTTAGTGTCCACTGGCTTATTTCTTAGTGTTTGATCAAAGATTTCTTAGTGTTAGAGCTTATTTTTCATCTCCATATATTTGCAATTGAAAGCAAGAGAAGAAGAATGCAAGGAAGAGGAGGGAGACGAGGAGGCGGAAGAGGCCAAGGGAGAGGAGGAAGAGGAGATCCTAGAGACCGCTTCCCTCCCCGCCCTCCCCACCACAACCCTCTTTTACATCGAGCCCACCGGAGATGAGGATCCCGGACCACGCTGCCTCGAGGGGGATTGGGGAGTGGACAGTCCCTAGTAAAATTTTGGCTGCCCTGAGCAAAAATTCCTCAAAACTGGACTATTCTTGAGTAAATTATGTAATGCTTTTAGTAATTGTCTAAATTATATGGTCAATGTTAAGGGCACTACAAAGTGTTAGTTGTTGTTGCTATTTTCTACATTTTTATACATACTCAGTACTGTAAAAAATTTAACAATCCATATTGTATTTAGCACTTCAAATTTTTTTGCGATCCTGGACTACCATTAAATTTTTGGCAATTCTGGATATGCACAAAACTGTCAAAATTTTGGCAGTCCAGGCTGCAAAATGGTGACAATCACTTTCAATTATTCTATGGACAAGGATGTTAATGAGACGAGCTATCTCAATCTAGCTTGCATCAAAATTCTGACAGAAACTTGCTTTTTGAGTGTAAGAAAGAGAAACGTCGTAAGAATTTTAAACGCGAGAGACGAAGAATTGCAAAAAAATTGAGCGCAAGTAACTTACTTTTAGATAAAGAAGCTTCCATGTAAAAGTAGGCGCATGTAAATGATTTTTTTTAATTCTTATTTGAGATAATTCTACACGTAAAAGTAGACGCATATAAATAATTTTTTTATTCTTCTTTGAGAGATAATTCTACACAATTGCTCGCACTAAAGTTTTTTTATTACATAATTTTTTTGGTTACAGGCTCCTGTTGGTGTAGAAGCTTCGTGGAACAGAACTCGGAATCGTTGAGACGTGTGAATCACTGTCCTCAAGAAAAGATTTCCTCCTTATCGTAACTGTAAGGCTCGAACGGCGACTTTCCTACAGGATACAACAACGAGTTACAGATAGCAGTACCTATCTGCAACCTACAATCGAACAGGAAAGAAGACGAACGGCAGCGTTTCTGATCTCTCTCTATTTGGTGGTTTTGGATCTCAGCGGTGTGTTCTTTCTGTGAAGAACGAATGAATAAATAGAGCTGCAAAACTCTAAAACTGTTAGATCGTGAACCAAATCTCAGGAGGAGAATCAGGAACGTGTATGAGACGTGTTGAATGAGTAGTAGCAGTTAAATAATGGACCGCATAAATTGCGGGCTCACTACCAAGAGAAAATGGAAAAAGTAGGGTCGTGTCCCGCCTACGCGCGAGGCTAAACGGCCCGAATTTGCACCCCCCCGCGCGTGCGACGTGCCCGCACATGCGCATTATGGTTTTCTGGAGCTTCCCTCCAAATCGGGTGCATTCTAGCCCAATGCCCCCCGGGCGCGCGAGCACCCCTCTTACTACCCACTCATCACAACCATGTAGAAGGTGTAAACATATATATACCCACTCACAAGTGTGGGTTTTAAGCGATGTGGGACTAAACAAAAGTCTCTTTCCTTTTGTCTATGGTGTATTTGAAATACTTACAAAGTGGAACTAAAACAAAAGTTCCGACAATCCCCCACTATTTCAAAATACACCACACATGCTATGTCTATACCAGCCATTAGGATAGCAAAACTTGTTCACAGGAGGTTGGTGAAATAAGTTTCTATGAACCAACAACCTTAAATGTGAACAGAGGACTCGCATCCACATTGTAATTCTTAGTACTTCACTGTTCTGCGGTTTTGCGCTTTTTGGCCCTGCGCTGATTCCTGGTTTTTCATGAGTGCTTGTCACCCTCATTTTCCGTATTTTTCGTATTTCGTATTTATACTCGTATCTGGATTTTGGCATATATTTTTTTATTTTTCTACTTTTCTCAACTGGTGGAATTTCGGTATTTCTCGTATTTTGGGTTTTGTCATGGCTCGGTTTTAATTGGTTTGGGTTGGTTTGGTTTGGTTTAATGTGTATTGGAACACCTTAGCCTATGCTCCACCCTCAACACACCACATCCCACCCTCTTTAAAACTCCACCAACCTTTTCTCTCTCCTCATAAACCTCCATTAATTTCTTCTTCTCCTGCCTCTACACAACACTCTTCTCCTTCCTCTCCACAATACCAACCCATAGGCAAGTGCACCTTGCCATCACATGAGAACCCCATTTTATTTGTCCATTTGCTAGTTTAGGACATGGTGATCAGCATTAGAACTTGGTATTTTGTGATTTGGAGTCTCCATGGTTCTAGATCTAAGTTTTCCCTATTTTCGGTTTTACATGGTTTTGATCTATTTAAGTTGGATTTTTATGGGTTTTGATGTTTCCATGTGGAAGAGAATTCTATTTCACCCTAGTTGGAACTTTGGAAATCCGGATTTGGAGTTCGGATGGCCAAGTTGTGATGCTTTGAAGTTTTGGGAGCCATGAGAGCTTCTTCTCAGCCATGGAGAAGAAGACCCTTTCCCCTGCGTGCGTGCTTTTGTGCGTACGCAGCTCTCCTGCGTGCGTGCTTTTACGCGTACGCAGCTCTCCTGCGTGCGTGCTTTTTCGCGTACGCAGCTCTCCTGCGTGTGTGCCCTTGTGCGTACGCTGCTCTCCTGCGTGCGTGCTTTTTACGCGTACGCTGCTCCCCTGCGTGCGTGCTTTTACGCGTACGCTGCTCCCCTGCGTGCGTGCTTTTACGCGTACGCTGCTCCCCTGCGTGCGTGCTCTTGCGCATACACTGCACCCTGACCCCTTGCTTAACCCATTGGCTCTTGGAGTATTGGTTTTATTTCTCGATTTGGTTTCTCTTTTGTGGATTGGGTTTTCCTGAGATCTGTTCAACACAGCACGACTATCTTGACCCGACATGGTCTAACACGGATTTTCAAGTAATTGTTTATGACTAGTACGGTTCTCGGGATTTTCTGTGGATTATGATTCTGGTATTCTCTGATCTCCTTGCTAGTGACCTAGTGGGGTGCACACCTAACTTGTAACTTGTATTTAATCCTTGTGACTTGATAACTTGATAGTGGCCCGTGGCGGCGCACTCCTGACTTGTAGCATGACTTGATAACTTAACACTGTTGCGACGGCTAACTTGACATGCTAAGTAAATTCTTGACACCGTGGGTGATTGTATTGAATGTGCTTGTGTAAGCAACCGGTCTTGTCTCGCATCATGTCTAGGACATGAATCTCTGGTTTCCCACGGTCAGGGATTCATACTGAATCTGGCTAACTAGATGGATCAAATAGTTCATGGAGAATTTCCCAGTTACCTGTTGCCCCTTTGGTCCCGGCCTTATATATATATACATGGGATTTGTTGCTATCCGTCGAGATGAGCGCACTTCCAGCCCGCCGTCGAGTGTGGTACCTTAGGACACATGTATCTTACTACAGTGTGTCTGCTATATCCTGCTATCTTTTCCTTTTCTTGCTGGGATCACTCAGGTAGTAACAAACAGGTAACCGGACTTGGAATTCTCATTGCATCTTGCTAGTAACTAGGCCTGTGATAACCCTAGTTAGTTAAAGTAGCAAGCCGTACTTATTGCTTGGCCGTGATTGATTGAATGGGGTATAACCTGTCTAGTCTTGTCTTGATTCCTGCACAAGAATTGCTACATGTCATGATTTTCTTATATTTTGCCGATAAATGGTGGAAGAATCCAAGTCCGTTCAGACGAAGGGTTACAACCCCGGTCCTTGTTTGGTTTACGGGTTGTAACCTGGCTATCTGAATAGTCCCATGGTTATCTCATCGTATATCACCTGTTATGTTTTTCCTTAATTCATGTCTTTATTACCTTATTATTATTGTGCTAATTGCTGGTTTTGGGTTCCTAAGTGAAGCCTCCTTTGTGGCACTTGCTCTTTCTGGGGTCTGACCCAGCTGGTTTTGTATGGCCAGATACCGGAGCAGCAGCAAAGGATCTACCTGCTTTCGAGCCAGATGGTGACCACTAGAGGGAATCCTGACAACGAGTGGGTTTCTTTTGTTCTCCCACTGTAATTGTACATTATTCTTTTGAGGCATTTAGCCGACGAGCACCTGTTAGCTCGATGCACTTTACTTTCTGTCTGCCTATGGGCTGTAAACATGATTGGCAACTCGAGGTTGATCATGTATGACTTAACTCTTGCTAGTCCTTACATTTTGTATGACTAGCTTCATGATCATCTGGATATGTAATGTTTGGGACGCCTTACAATTGTATATTTGGTGATCTGATATCTTGTTATTATCATTACTTGTTGAGATTTGGACATTAGGCTTGTTATTGACCCTAAGAGACTGATGGCTTGTAGATAAACCCTTATATTTCTAGACAGCCGTGACCGTATAGTGAGATGGATTCCATTTCATTATACGTAGCTGGCTACGTCCGCCCCCGCTCTCCAGTGTTTTGGTTCTGGGGCGTGACAGTGCTCTAGAAAGCCTGCCAAAGGCTTTCATAGGAACCGACCCAGTTCCTCACTCATATAGGTAGATTTCCATCAAGTGTGTACTGCAGTTTAGACACACCACCTCAAGATTTGGGATATGGATTCTATTAAGAGCAAAGCTCAACCTTCTCACTGCAGCAGTTGTATTCATAAATACAGTACTATCTCGTCATAGGAATGGAACATCTCAAATACAATAGTCGATAGTACACAAAAACAACAAGTGACTTGTTCTTACCCCTATGAACCTAAGTCATGGGATCACCAATCAAATAGGTGGGGTTACCATCACTCTTATTTTCTGTTTTAGGCATAAGTCCCATTCCCTTCGATGTATCTTCCACTTGTCTCCTATTAAGTGGTTTGGTCAGAGGATCGGCCAAATTCAACTATGACCTCACATAATCCAAGGATATAACTCCGGATTTTAACAGCTGTTTTACTACTATATGTCTTAGACGTATATGTCTACTTTTCCTATTGTAAATCTTGCTCTTTGCCTTTGCGATAGCAGCTTGACAATCACAATGCATAGGTACAGGAGGAGGAGCATTTACACTAATAGGAAGATCCGCTAAGAGGTTTCTAAGCCACTCAGCCTCAAAACATGCCTTCTCTAAGGCGATTAGCTCAGACTCCATGGTTGAACGAGCTATACATGTTTGCTTGGTAGATTTCCAAGACACTGCACCCCCACCAAGGGTAAACACATAACCACTAGTGGATTTGATCTCATCTGAATCTGAGATCCAGTTAGCATCACAATAACCCTCTAACACAGGTGGGGACCCTTTGAAAGATATCCCATGATTAATGGTACCTTTTAAGTACTTGGCTAATCTCTCAATGGCAACCCAGTGTTCCTTACTATGACTCTGAGTATATCTGCTCAGTCTGCCAACAGCATAAGCTATGTCAGGCCTCGTACAGTTCATCAAGTACATTAAGCTACCAATAATTTGGGCATATTCTTTCTGAGAGACACTATGTCCTTTATTTTTCTTAAGATGGATATTAGCATCATATGGCGTCGACACCCTCTTACAGTCATAATATCCAAATCTTTTCAAAAACTTCTCGACATAGTGTTCTTGACACAATGTAAGACCATCTTTTGTCTTTACAACTTTAATACCTAAGATTACATCAGCTTCACCAAGGTCTTTCATATCAAAATTTGAAGCTAAAAATCTTTTGGTCTCATTTATAATATCAAGGTTAGGTCCCAAAATAAGCATGTCATCTACATAGAGACAAAGCATAATATAAGAGTTATTATAAGACTTATAGTATACGCATTTGTCTGCATCATTGATCAGGTATCCATTAGACACCATCACAGAATCAAATTTCTCATGCCATTGTTTAGGTGCCTGTTTCAACCCATATAAAGACTTAACTAGTTTGCATACTTTCTTCTCACTACCCGATACAATAGTACCTTCTGGCTGTGACATATAAATCTCCTCCTCTAAATCACCATTTAAGAAAGCAATTTTTACATCCATTTGATGGATAATTAACTTATGAACTGCTGCAATGCAATTAAAATCCTAATAGAAGAGATTCGTGTCACAGGGGCGAAAGTGTCAAAATAGTCTCTGTCTTTTTTCTGGGAGAATCCCTTCGCAACCAACCTAGCCTTATATTTCTCAATAGAGCCATCTGCTCTTAGTTTCTTCTTAAATATCCATTTGCAACCTATAGCTCTAGCACCAGGAGGTAAATCAACAACTTCCCAAGTATGATTAGACATAATTGAGGTTAACTCACTGTTGATTGCTTCTATCCAGAAACGTGCGTCTCTAGAATGCATAGCATTATCATAGGTTATCGGATCATCATCCATAAGAAACATGTGAAAATCATCACCAAAATTAGTGGATATCCTCGCTCTTTTACTCCTTCTCAATTCAAATTCTGAATTTTCAGGAGTCTCAGAGATACGTTCAGTATGGTTAACAGTTCTTTCGAGACTAGTCTTCCAAGGAAAAATAGTTTCGAAGAAATCAGCATTTTTGGTTTCCAGAGTAGTATTGACAGCAACCTGGTCAGAGTCACTCTTAACCACCAAAAATCTATAAGCAGCACTGTTATTAGCATAACCAATGAACGCACAATCAACAGTTCTAGAACCTAATTTTGTCTTTTTAGGTCCTACTAACAGAACTTTGGCGAGGCACCCCCACATTTTGAGATATTTTAGGTTAGGCGTATAGCCTTTCCATAACTCATAGGGTGTCTTGCCAGTTGCTTTATAAGGTATTCTGTTCTGAACAAAACAAGCAGATAGGATGGCTTCCTCCCACAAGTTCAGGGGTGCACCTGAACTAACCAGCATAGCATTCATCATCTCTTTCAAGGTTCTATTCTTTCTTTCAGCTACCCCATTCGATTCAGGTGAATATGGAGGGGTAGTCTCATGAATTATGCCAAGTTGTTCACAATGGTCAGCAAAGGGATTAGACTCATATTCACCTCCCCTATCTGACCTAAGCCTTTTAATTTTCCTATCTAGTTGATTCTCAACTTCAGCTTTATATTTCAGAAACATCTCACCTGCTTCATGCTTGTTTCTGAGGAGATATACTTTCGTGTATCTAGAGTAATCATCTATAAAGGTAATATAATAATATTTCCCTCCTCTAGACATTAAGCTTCTAAATTCAGCAAGATCGGTGTGAACTAAGGAAAGCAAATCAGTATTTGTCACGCCCCGCTCCCGGATAATCGGGTACGGGTCGATGTCATGCCCGGCCTACACTGTCGTTGACAGCGGTAGTGAGCCGTCTAGTCATATAAATACAAGAGTATCTCATCACAGCATCTAATCACGGGATCTATACTAACCATCACAGCAATCCACTATATAATTATTATAACTTATACATGAATGTCCGGGTACAAAGCCGGTAAAATATAAATGATACAACAACAACATGTAATCAAATACATTCTATCAATCTCTATACATGAATCTAGTATCTCAATGTCAAGCGAGCTCCAATGCCAATCATGAATGATAATCTATGATTCATCTCACCTGTAATCAACGATCCAGTCAGGAAAGGAGCAAAGTACAATGTAACTCAATAAAACTCACCACAGAGATCAATGGAACGGTATATCAAAATATAACTGAAAGACAGGAAACAAGATGAGTATAAAATATGCACTAGCTATGTGTACATGTGCGATTGGACGTTATCAACATGTGGGAACTAATATATAATCAGGTATATAAAATATATATGCTATCAGTCACGAATAATCAGGCATGTCTAATGACAATGCTATCAGTCACGCAATAATCAGGCATGTCTGACGACAATGCTATCAGTCACGCACGAAATGGACTCAGGCATACAGAGTATGCTATCAGGCAATGTTTGTCCAATATTAGTCCATCACATGTCTCTAGAACGTCCCCTACCCGACACGAGAAACAATGCAAGCAAGTAATCAATCGATCGAGAACAAGTGAAATAAATAACACGATAACAAGTGTAAGTGCAATGCATGCAATGATGGAAATACTGAGTACATATACTTGCCTCGGTTTCGGGGTTTTGTCCAAGTCTTCTAGATCACCTAAAATAGGAATTAATAGAGTTAGAATATTTCTAAAGTAAATCCTTAATTCCTAACAAATACTCTTATCATCTCTTACCTAGCTTAATTGATTATCATTAACCCTCATTAAACCTTAACAACCACTTCCTGCTAAAGGACTAGCCAACAACTCAAACCTAACATTAGGACCTGACTTGGCTGGCCCAATACTTAGTTCATTCAATTAAAGGACTCATTCCTCTACACAGGTTCAATAATCCAAACTTTGACTCAGCATATGAAGACTAACATGGTCCCAAGCTATAAGCCTCCACTGATATTCAAATTGCTACTCTAATGCATATTCAAAATTATCCCAACGGCTAGCCTACAGGCTCATTAATCCAATCTAGCCCCAAGTGCAGAACCGATCCCTCCACAATGCATAACTTGATACCACACCAACTTGTGTCAATCCCATAACTACTGTCAGTGTCAATCCAAGACACCATGACTCGTGTCCGCAGTGTCTTCCTGGACACGGGATCCTGTCCATACAACAAACCAAAGTTCGACAAGGAGATACAGCCTATACCTGTGTCTGAGAATGGTCCTGACTGTGTCCTCGATGTCCGATACACGAACCTTCGTGTCCAAATCGAGCCCAGGTAGCAAGAATACTAATTGGAGCAATTTGTCGAACACCTTAGGTGCAAGAAATAATTATAATCATCTGAGTTTGATTTGTATTGAGAATTGCTCAGAAATTCAAGAATCAACCCAGGAACTCACCACAACTCAGTTGAGATCAAGGAGTAACGAAATCGAAACAAATCAATAATCGAATCAACAAAACCATTTCGCCAAGCTCAATTTCACAAAATTCGAATCTAATCAAAACTCACCTGTTGGCGAATTGATCAATAGAATTGCAATGATCGTCTGGAATCTTGACTAAATGATCGATATGCGACGAAGCTTCGATGAGTCTCCTGGGAGCTGCTACAACCCGATCCGATCGATTAGTCGTCTCCAACCAGCGAGGATAACTTGCAGAGTCATGATTGACAGAGTATGATCAGTAATGCTCGAGCAGAACAAAGAAGGTTGATCGAGGAAGGATCCTTACAAAATTTTGAAGACTGATGATGTCCCGAGCAATGAGCGGAGTCGTCGGCCTCGTCTACACAGGATGTGCCATGATCGCCATTGCTGCAGCTTCTAGAGCTCGGAGGAGGGGTTCAGTGAAGAACGAAGCAGGGCTTCGCCTATGGAAATGGGTGAATGAAGAAGAAGGAAGGATCGGTGGTCCTATTTATAGGCGTGGAAGCGACGGTCAGGTGGTTGCGCGGGCAGGCGGGCAACGGCGAAGTAGTTGGGCGGGCAGGCGAGGTGGTTAGGCCGTTGGGAAATCTGTTAGGCGGTTGGGGGAAGCTTCTGGAGAACCCTAGAATTCTTGGTCGCCGTCGCCGTCGTCGTCGTCGTCGTCATCGTCGCTCCGCAGAGAAATGGGAAGTGGAGGGAATTGGTGAAGAGTGGAAAGGTTTTGAATTTATACAGCCGTTGGTGATAACGGTTATCGGGTCGCGGGTCTGTGGGTTTTGGGTTATCGGGTTGTACCCGAATCCGCGCTCAAAGTAAACAGGCCGGGCTGGGTGTTAATAGGCTGGGCTGAGTTTAATAGGTTGATTTAAGAAGGAGTTTTAAGGGATTATTAAGGGTTGGCTGGCCCAATACCATTGGGTGAATAGAAGCATAAGGAAAAAATAGAAATAGAGATTAGGAATAATGGAAATAAATTGGAAATAGTTAAAATAGTTTAGGAAACTATAGTTAGAAAAACTAAACCTTTAAAATAAAGAATTCAATAATAATCTTAAATCTCAGTATTGGAAATTAGCTTAAAATATTCCAGCAATTAGATAATCATTCAAGCAAAATAAAGGAAAGATTCTAATAATAACCAAAATAAAATTACTACCAATATTCATAAACCCAAATTCTAGGAAAGTGGAATTACAAATCTACCCACCTTACAAAAATTTTGTCCTCGAAATTTCAAAGGGATCGACTAGAATTAAATGACACGAAGATCAATCAGGCATGATTATGAAATAGGAATTTATCTGGCATGATTAGGCACGAGAATAATTAAGGAAATTTGAGGATAGTACAATAATAATCAAACCTGTTAAAGAATATGAATTGGCACGATTTGAATAGAAGAACCTATTTAGCATGATTTAGGCATGATTTTAAAATAGTCAGAGAATTTCAAAAGCAATGCGATAATGATCAACGCACGATTAGAATTAGTATAGTCGTGATTAAATTTTTAATTACGACTAAAGATAATGAGGATTACGATCAAGGTTAATTGGAATGAAATAGTCACGATTAGTAGAAATCATCAAGGCACGATTACGATATAATCAATATTTAGGCACGATCTACTCATAACTACTGAAATTGTCTAGGTACGATTAAATTCGAGTCAGGATTGAAAATTCTGATAAGGTTGTCAATGGTGATAGGAAGCCAATCATGAATTTAGTCTAAAAATATTCGGAACTCATGCATATCCGAAATCACTTTACCTAAAATTCATGCCCCGCCAGTGTACACCTGGCTGCAGTGAACCCTTGGCTCCGTGACTCAAGAATGATAGGTCCCGAATAATTTCTAAACTTTACCCATGGACAAAACAACTTCAAGGGATAGAAACATAATCTCGAGAATATTCGAAACCTATACATACTTGAGATCACTTCGACTTAGAGCCCCTGCCTCGCCAGTGCGCTGATGGCTGCAGTGGACCCGCAGTTTTCATGACCCAGATAAATGGCTGCAGTGCGCGGCTGCCACGCCATAGTAGGATTTTGAATATTCCTTCAATGGTTATCCACTGGAATTCCAAAGGAGTACTTTGATAATTCAATTCAAGCAAGCTTTCCGATTCAATCTGTCACGCCCCAGAACCAGAATACTGGAGAGCGGGGGAATGACTCAGCCAGCTACGTATTACGGGTAGATGAATACCGTATAATACGATCAATGCTGTCTAACCAGACGAGGGGGTGCATACTACATGAAAGTCTTACTATGGTCACTTCACATCTATTGTCTCAATCATTCGAACAAGAAGCAAAAATAGAGAACATGTAAGATAAAGCAGTAAGGCGTCCCAAACGCTTAGTCAAAATGTTCTTGAGATCTGGCTTTACAAAACATAGCCAGATGGTATAGTAACATATACACAATTGTTATCAGCTGTAGTCTGACTTAATTACAATTATGTAAAAGTGAGTGCAAGACAATCTGACTAACATGTCGGTGCCAAACGGCTAAGTATGAAGTAAATAACAAAACGAGCGGTGGAGTAAGGAACCCACTCGAGTCCTCCTGCGATCATTCCCCTAGTATTGACCATCTTGGAGGTGGAAGCAAGCTGAGTCCTCGGGAACCGGCTCTAAATCTGGCCATGCAAAACCAGAGAGGTTAGACCTCTAATAGCAAGTACCACAAGGAAGCACGATATGAAGGATTAAACCAGTAAGTAAGAGGATATAATAATAGATCTCTACTTTCCACTAGGATTCACATAACATCACGATACTTCGAACCAACCTCCCAACCAAACAAGGACAGAAGTTGGTCCGTCATGTCCTGACATTCTGATCATCTCATTTAGGCAACAGAGTAGGTACAGTACACAAACAAATCATCTTGAACGGCCAATCAACTCCTACGGCTTGCTATTGTGAGTCCCAAGTTATCCTGGAATTATGCAAATAGGGATTCCTCAGTTCTTACTATGTGCGAGCAAGGCTAGTCTATCCAGTCAATCAATTACGCCAATCATGAATTAGACGAGTCCCAGCGAGACGCCCGTCATCAATATACAATATACAATAATAATATAAGCAGATACCGCTCCCTGCCCGTGTGGCAGGTTTATAGTATCTGTGGGAACCAGCCGGCCTGTCGGGCACTACTAGTCCCAAGAGGGCTGCCATGTAAGAACTCGGGGATCCATTCTCTCCATGCAATCATTATTTTATTTAACTTAATAGTCTCTACGTTGAGTGAAATCCCATGCCGTGGATCATGATCATTCAAATGAGTACTTTCGTACGGGGCACGATATACGCAACTCTACAACGATACCCGTGCGGCTAGGTTGTAGGTCTTACATAGCGTAATGCAACAATCAAATCTAACCACAGAATAATCATACCTTGACCATAAAGTACACATGCTGCTTTTGTAAAATAAATAAATAAATAAATTGAAGCCTGCATGTGCCTGTATGTCAATATTCGGGATCAGCCAGTCGATTACAATAGTTCATAACATGAACGTGTCTCATTCATTTAATTCAATAAGACGACTAGCCAGTCTCTTAGTTCCAACTAGGAACGCATGATCAATTTTAGTCAAGATAACCATTATTATCAATGGTGACAAGGCATGAAAGTCAATTAGTATTAAATGGGGTCGAGTCTATAACTCTCAAGGTTAAGTTCCAGCCTTACTGGGTATCCATAGACCAGTCAAGACACAAGGCATGTTCTACACAACCATATGTATCAAAATATTAACATGCTAAGATTATCGAGTTCATGCAAAAAGCATAAGGATATAATAGGAGAACTATCATGCCACCATTAGATGAATAAATTATAGAACAAATAGAAACACCCAGGTCAGGAAGTCACGCCAACAAGTCTATGCTAAGGCCAACAAGTCACGCTAACAAGTCTATGCTAAGGCCAACAAGTCACGCCAAGTCTAGTAGGTATGAGTGAGCGTATAAACAGCGTGAGCGTGAAAAGTGGTTCACGTTGGCACGCACAGCGTGAGCGTGAAGGAAAATTCACGCACGCACAGCGTGATCGTGAAAAGTGAGCGTGGAAAGTGAGCGTGGAAAATGAGCGTGGAAAATGATAAGAAATTCACGCACGCACGTAAAGATGTGTGCGTAACTAAAATATCATGCTGGTACGTAAAGACGTGAGCGTAACTAAAATTTACGCTGACACGCAAGAACGTGTGCGTGAGTAAAAATTCACGCAAGCACGTAAGGACGTGTGCGTAACTAAAATTCACGCTGACACGTAAAGACGTGTGCGTGACTGAAAATTCACGCAGACACATAAAGACGTGTGCGTGACTAAAAATTCATGCTGGCACGTAAGAACGTGTGCATGACTGAAAATTCACGCAGACACGTAAAGACGTGTGCGTGACTGAACCTTCGTTCCAAGCCAGAAATGAGGTTCCCATGGTTCAGAACCCATGGACAACCGAGAATACACGCCAGGTTGGGAGATCAAAACCCATGAACAACCGAGAATACAACAACTTAGATCTAGAAGAAACAAGCCAAAGAAATCAAAAATGCTAAGTACTAAACTCTCTCAGGATCATAAGAGGAAGACAAATGAACCATAAAAATGGTTCTCCAAGTGGGAAGCAAGAAGCAAGATATATATACTTGCCTGTTGTTGGTTGGTGGAGAGAGTGGTAAGGAAGAAGAAGAAGTAATGGTGAAGGAGAGTTATGAGGAGAGAGAAGGGGATGGGGGCTTAAATAGAAAGGGTGGTGGTAGGTGGGGGTTGTGGGGTTCGGTTCATGTGAACCACCATGAACCCGAGAAAAAAACCCTCCTAGGCCGAACCTAAAAGCAAGACTAAAAGCAGAGAATAACAGCAGGAAATAAAATGCATGAATAAAATTGCAGGAAATAAAATGCAGATAATTAATTAACATAAAATTAAAGGAATTTAATTACAGGATAATACATGATAAATACTAAATAAATATATATGAGTTATACATGTATAAAAATACACATTCTGGGAACGGGGAGTGACACAATCACACTAGGAAGGACATGTAGTATAAATATCTGTTCTTAAGAATCAAGAGATTGACTATCAAAATAGAAGAGTGATTAGAAATGTATTATAGAGTTGATACACTAGTCATGGAAATGTCAATGGAATAAGTACTTAACACGGCTAAGATGAGTTGAAACTCTAAATGGGGAATGGATAGAGAGAATCAATTAGATCTTAAAAACAATGGAGAATTTTGAAATGCCTGGCTAAATGAGGAGTTTGGAAGTCGGACTTAATCTCTAAGTGGCAAGGAAGTCCAGATTCTAAAGGACGTTAGAATCCAATAATGTTGCAGAAGGAGATGATCCTCAAAATCATGGGATTGAAATCATGACTTTTGTAGGAAAACGTTATGAGGCAGAAAGAAAGAAATATAATAATCATAATTTACTATAGATAGTAAAATACACACTATCACACAATCGGCCTATGCTGTGATGAGTTTCCTATTTCGCAGGCTTCCAATGGCACTCTAATCCTAAGTACCATTAGATAGAGACCTGCATGGGCCACCACAAAAACATGTCACGCCCCGCTCCCGGATAATCGGGTACGGGTCGATGTCATGCCCGGCCTACACTGTCGTTGACAGCGGTAGTGAGCCGTCTAGTCATATAAATGCAAGAGTATCTCATCACAGCATCTAATCACAGGATCTATACTAACCATCACAGCAATCCACTATATAATTATTACAACTTATACATGAATGTCCGGGTACAAAGCCGGTAAAATATAAATGGTACAACAACAACATGTAATCAAATACATTCTATCAATCTCTATACATGAATCTAGTATCTCAATGTCAAGCGAGCTCCAATGCCAATCATGAATGATAATCTATGATTCATCTTACCTGTAATCAACGATCCAGTCAGGAAAGGAGCAAAGTACAATGTAACTCAATAAAACTCACCACAGAGATCAATGGAACGGTATATCAAAATATAACTGAAAGACAGGAAACAAGATGAGTATAAAATATGCACTAGCTATGTGTACATGTACGATTGGACGTTATCAACATGTGGGAACTAATATATAATCAGGCATATAAAATATATATGCTATCAGTCACGAATAATCAGGCATGTCTAATGACAATGCTATCAGTCACGCAATAATCAGGCATGTCTGACGACAATGCTATCAGTCACGCACGAAATGGACTCAGGCATACAGAGTATGCTATCAGGCAATGTTTGTCTAATATTAGTCCATCACATGTCTCTAGAACGTCCCCCACCCGACACGAGAAACAATGCAAGCAAGCAATCAATCGATCGAGAACAAGTGAAATAAATGACACGATAACAAGTGTAAGTGCAATGCATGCAATGATGATAATACTGAGTACATGTACTTGCCTCGGTTTCAGGGTTTTGTCCAAGTCTTCTAGATCACCTAAAATATGAATTAATAGAGTTAGAATATTTCTAAAGTAAATCCTTAATTCCTAACAAATACTCTTATCATCTCTTACCTAGCTTAATTGATTATCATTAACCCTCATTAAACCTTAACAACTACTTCCTGCTAAAGGACTAGCCAACAACTCAAACCTAACGTTAGGACCTGACTTGGCGGGCCCAATACTTAGTTCATTCAATTAAAGGACTCATTCCTCTACACAGGTTCAATAATCCAAACTTTGACTCAGCATATGAAGACTAACATGGTCCCAAGCTATAAGCCTCCACTGATATTCAAATTGCTACTCTAATGCATATTCAAAATTATCCCAACGGCTAGCCTACTGGCTCATTAATCCAATCTAGCCCCAAGTGCAGAACCGATCCCTCCACAATGCATAACTTGATACCACACCAACTTGTGTCAATCCCATAACTACTGTCAGTGTCAATCCAAGACACCATGACTCGTGTCCGCAGTGTCTTCCTGGACACGGGATCCTGTCCACACAACAAACCAAAGTTCGACAAGGAGATACAGCCTATACCTGTGTCTGAGAATGGTCCTGACTGTGTCCTCGATGTCCAATACACGAACCTTCGTGTCCAAATCGAGCCCAGGTAGCAAGAATACTGATTGGAGCAATTTGTCGAACACCTTAGGTGCAAGAAATAATTATAATCATCTAAGTTTGATTTGTATTAAGAATTGCTCAGAAATTCAAGAATCAACCCAGGAACTCACCACAACTCAGTTGAGATCAAGGAGTAACGAAATCGAAACAAATCAATAATCGAATCAACAAAACCATTTCGCCAAGCTCAATTTCACAAAATTCGAATATAATCAAAACTCACCTGTTGGCGAATTGATCAATAGAATTGCAATGATCGTCTAGAATCTTGACTAAATGATCGATATGCGACGAAGCTTCGATGAGTCTCCTGGGAGCTGCTACAACCCGATCCGATCGATTAGTCGTCTCCAACCAGCGAGGATAACTTGCAGAGTCATGATTGACAGAGTATGATCAGTAATGCTTGAGCAGAACAAGGAAGGTTGATCGAGGAAGGATCCTTACAAAATTTCGAAGACTGATGATGTCCCGAGCGATGAGCGGAGTCGTCGGCCTCGTCTACACAGGATGTGCCATGATCGCCATTGCTGCAGCTTCTAGAGCTCGGAGGAGGGGTTCAGTGAAGAACGAAGCAGGGCTTCGCCTATGGAAATGGGTGAATGAAGAAGAAGGAAGGATCGGTGGTCCTATTTATAGGCGTGGAAGCGACGGTCAGGTGGTTGCGCGGGCAGGCGGGCAGCGGCGAAGTAGTTGGGCGGGCAGACGAGGTGGTTAGGCCGTTGGGAAATCTGTTAGGCAGTTGGGGGAAGCTTCTGGAGAACCCTAGAATTCTTGGTCGCCGTCGCCGTCGCCGTCGCCGTCGTCGTCGTCGTTTCGCAGAGAAATGGGAAGTGGAGGGAATTGGTGAAGAGTGGAAAGGTTTTGAATTTATACAGTTGTTGGTGATAACGGTTATCGGGTCGCGGGTCTGTGGGTTTTGGGTTATCGGGTTGTACCCGAATCTGCGCTCAAAGTAAACAGGCCGGGCTGGGTGTTAATAGGCTGGGCTGAGTTTAATAGGTTGATTTAAGAAGGAGTTTTAAGGGATTATTAAGGGTTGGCTGGCCCAATACCATTGGGTGAATAGAAGTATAAGGAAAAAATAGAAATAGAGATTAGGAATAATGGAAATAAATTGGAAATAGTTAAAATAGTTTAGGAAACTATAGTTAGAAAAACTAAACCTTTAAAATAAAGAATTCAATAATAATCTTAAATCTCAGTATTGGAAATTAGCTTAAAATATTCCAGCAATTAGATAATCATTCAAGCAAAATAAAGGAAAGATTCTAATAATAACCAAAATAAAATTACTAACAATATTCATAAACCCAAATTCTAGAAAAGTGGGATTACAGTATTATCTCTAGAAACAACAGGTAAACAACCCTTTTTGATGGCTTTAACTTCAGCACATACTTCGCACTTATCATTCGTTGGTTTAGTGATGTTAGGCAATAAACCAGTTTTTCTCATTTCCTTAATATAAGGTGCAGAAACATGTCCTAGTCTACCATGCCACAAATCAAAAGAGTCAACCATGTAAGCAGAAGAAGCAGAATTTTTATTAATAACAGTTTTGAGTACATTCAAAAGAAATAAATCCTGGTTACAATACCCTTTCCCTATGAATGTCTCATTCTTAGAAAGCACTACCTTGTTGCATTCCATGTTCACTTTGATTCCAGCTTGAACCAAAAGTGACACAGAGATTAGATTGCAGCGAATGTCAGGAACATGCAGTACGTTACCCAGTGAAAGGATTTTCCCAGAAGTCAAGTTAAGAAGAACTGTGCCTTTTCCCAGGACGGATACAGGCCTAGAGTCACCCATATAGACTCGTTCTTCTCCATCCTTCACTTGGGTGTACTCTGAGAAAGACTTTAAGTCACCACAGATGTGACGGGTTGCTCTAGAATCAATAACCCAGTCTTTTTTTTCAGCCACCATGTTCACAACAGAGACAACAGCAGCAAAGACATCATCCTTCACTATATCAGCTTTCGGAGTGACATCTTTGTTGTATCCATCCTTCTTGTGCCTGCACTGAAAAGCATGATGTCCGGGTTTTCCACAAACATAACAATTTCCTTTATTCTTCTTAAAAGGACGTGAATTGTTAGTCTTCGGAATAGAAGATTTCTTATCGGTTTTCTTAGGATTTCTCCTAAACCGATTAGAACTAGAACTGGGATTACCTTCCACAATATTAGCCTTAGAGTCAAACTCCGTAGCTAATCTTGCGTCAAGTTTCCTATTTTTCTCTTTAATCCGGACATGAATAATCACGTCTTCCAGACTCATCTGCCTCCTCTTGTGCTTCACCTTGTCCTTGTAGTCTTTCCATGATTCAGGTAGTTTTTCAACCAAACAACCAGAGACGAAAGCATCAGGGAGTTCAATATCCTCAGTTTTCAAATCATTTAAAAGAACTTGAAATTCAATGATTTGAGAAGAGATAT
The DNA here is from genome assembly GCA_029216955.1 of Iris pallida. Lineage (NCBI taxonomy): Eukaryota > Viridiplantae > Streptophyta > Magnoliopsida > Asparagales > Iridaceae > Iris > Iris pallida. Next base: position 29,291,860 of record JANAVB010040218.1, on the reverse strand, counting down.
CTCTAGAGTCAACAAACTGGAATTTAAGATAATTCCCAATAGCGGACTTTTGAGTACCAGCATCTGCGATTATATACTTCTTATTCATATTTTCCCAGATTTCGTAAGCTGATTTATATGAATAGTATATATCGAAGATCTCATTCGACAAGGTGTTTAGAATAGTGTATCGGTATACCTTGTTTCCTTGCTGCCACTCATCGTGCAGCTTTTGGAAATCATCGAAAGCGTTGGCAGCATCTTCTATGTTAGCCGAATCGAACTCCATAGCCGCTGGCTTTTCAGGTTCAGGTTCAGTCAGGTACTTTGCATAGTTCAGCACGTCCAGGCTGACATAGATCCTCTCCCTCCAGCGTTTGAAGTGGGTACCATTGAAAACTTTTTTTTTTTTGAAATCACACTCACACACACAATTGGGGGACTCGAACCTTGCCGGCCCCTCCGGGTACCATTGAAAACTTCAATCTTCGAAACGTCAGGAAGCTTTGAACGAGATTGAACGGATCCAGCAGCAGCAGCGAGATTATGGTTCTGAGAAGCCATCTTTTCTTGAGATTGTTGGTGTAGAAGCTTCGTGGAACAGAACTCGAAATTGTTGAGGCGTGTGAATCAATGTCCTCAAGAAAAGATTCGCCCCTTATCGTAACTGTAAGACTCGAACGACGACTTTCCTCCAGGATACAACAACGAGTTACAGATAGCAGTACCTATCTGCAACCTACAATCGAACAGGGAAGAAGACGAACGACAGCGTTTGTCACGACCCGATCCCAAATAATTGGGTCGAACCGGATCATGCCCAGCCTGCACCGTTGTTGAGACGGCGACAGTAAGCTGTACTATTAGCAGGTAACCACAACAACATCAATATTTGTCACAACTCAAAATTCGGAAATTTAAAAATTTATTAATCATTGAAATAAATACAACTGGAAGTAAATGAACTGAATTAAAATACTGAATTCAAATAACAGAATTTTTCAAAAAAAAAACTGGAAAAAGAAAATCTAGCTAAACATTCGGCTCATCGGCCTCATGTCCTGCGTCCTCCAAAAGGGGACTCTGGCAACACTACGAGGTACAGAACCGGGTCGTAATAGCTGTTGATTAACAGCTCAGCATCCTCAATATCCCATAAAAATGTTATCTCCAGTCAGGAGGGAGCAAAGTACAATTCATGCTAATTTGACAATTAGAATAATAAGATAATCATGCACTTTTAAACAATTTGAAGTAAACAGTTTTCTAGCAGTTAAAACAGTATGATTTGAATAGGCAATGAATATGACCGGCTTGGATTGTACAGTTGTATCCTATTGATACGATACGGCTTATCCCCGTGTGTATGAGGGGTAAGCTAATACAGTTCTAAGTTACTTTGGATGTGGTCATACTCATTACACTACTCCCCCAGTCCCCAAACAGTTACAGTAGTTACAGTCAGTGCTCTCAGAGAGAGTTCCATGTTGCATCGTGGTTTAAACTTGCAGTAAAGCGATTATTAAATAATTGTAAACTAACACAAAATGTACTTGCCTCAAATTGGACTGGACTTGAAGGGTTGAAGACTTCGAGATGGAATTTAGACTCTTCCTTGAAATCCTACATTCGAGAAGTTGACTCAAATTCCAGAGTTACCAAGCTAACATGCTAGTTACAATCTCTAATTGTGTCATAATCAATTTTAATCTTTATTTAGTAAACACGAACAAAACGCGATTATCGGTGCGTTGTAATTAATTACGAGGGAAAGATCAATTTAACCTTTATTTTGGAAAAAAAACTCGCAGTTACCAATTTAATTGGTTAAATCTTTGTATTTTCGTAATTATACATATAAAACTAAGTTTCTTGTTTTAATGAGAAAATATGATCGTTGTTTTTAAATATTACAAACTTGTAAATTTTAATGTGAGAAAAACTTTATTAATTTTCTATATCAAAGTAATATTTATTTTTGATTTACGCGTCTATGCTAAAAAATCAACAAAACTAGAAAATGACAGAAAAACCTACGCTACAATAATTTTAGGCCACATAAAAAAATAGAAAAGCTGGGCTTATGCCCTTACAATTTATTTTACCTAAATTGAAATAAGAGAAACAGTTGTTAGTTCTAAAATTATCCTACAAATTAATTATGAATAAATTAATAATTAAAATAAATTAAATTAATAATGAGTCTCAGATATTGGTCCAATCTCATATAGGCTAATGCCTCAACGTCCGGGCGAAGTCGGTTTCGTTTGCACTTAGCCAGGGCCCATTGACCAATACGGTCGTCGCCCAAAAATCCAAAATAATAATATTTTTCGAAAAAGCATTTAAAATCATTTTAGAATATAATTAAATTTTATAGAAAATTCGGCAACATTTCCTCTATTTTCGGTCAACCCAAAAACTGGAAAAGTGTGCCAATATTTTCCTGCAAGTATCCCAAACCAAGGAAATCCAAAATATATATATAAATAACCACAATCATTCCCAATATTAATTCGGAACAACCCGAAACGAATTCGAGAATCCGAAACCAACCCAGAAAACATCACAGCACAATTCGGAAAAGATCCGAAAACCACATATTCCCATAATTCATTTCCGAAAGTTTCGGAAAATCAAAACCAAACTAACATAGGCTTTCCCGAAAGTCTCTCGGAAAATCCCGAAAACAAAACGTAACCCAAAAATCAAATTTTCCGAAAGAAATTCGTGGACCAAACTCATCATAGAGACAGAAGGGACGAACTACTATGATTAACCAGAAATTATCTAAATTGACGGGATCCGAAGGGTTGCCTCGGACTCGGGACACGCGAATCCGCAAAAACGAACTCGAAATCCCGTGGACAGCACTGGACAGTGCTGTCCAGACCAGCGAGGTACGGGCTCGGGGAGGCGACGCTAGGGCACGGCCGAACAGGGCTGGCGCCGAAGGGGACGCGGCCGAAGAAGGCGCTGGACGGGGCTGGGTGCGCCGGAAAGGGCGCTGGCCGGGCACGGGGGCGGCCGGCGGGAACAGCGCGCGTGCGGCTAGGGCGCGGGAGGCGGGACGCGGCCGGGTCGACGGCGCTGGGGGCGCTGGCTGGAGGCGCGCGGGCGGTCGCGGGGTCCGACGGGCGGCCGGGAGGTCGCCGGGATGGCGGCGAGCGGGGAGGCCGAGGGCGCGACCTGGTCGGGGCGCCGGAGAGTCGGGAGAGGGACGAGCGACGTCGGCAGAAGATCGTCGGGGCGCCCAGGCGGATAGGGTTCAGAGAGAGAGAGTTGATCTCTGGAGAGGGTTTGGAAGTAGAGAGGGGAGAGTTTGTGAGGGAGTAATGGGAGTGAGTGGTAGTGGGTTGTGTGTGTTTAAAAGAGGAAAGAGTGGAGAGTTGTGTGTGTTGGAGTGAACGTAGGGAGAGAAATAAGGGAAGAGGGGAGAACGTGTGAGCCCTATGGATTTTTAGGATTATTTTAAATTTTTAAACGAATTAGTTTCAAAAGATATTTTTATTATAATTAGTTTTATCCATTAAATATAGTCCCGTAACTTTGATTTTTGGAGCGCAAGAGATGTCAACCTCTTGAAACGTTCATAATATGTTTTGATGTAGACAAGTTTATCTTCATGTTGATATATCGTGTCCCACTCAAACTTGTTCCCTTGTGCTCTATTTGCATCACATAACTTTCGGGTCAATTTAGGCCATTTTATTTTTTTATTTAATTCTCACTTTTATTTTTGATCATTATCGACACGTTACCGTGACTTTCAAATTAGAAGCACAAGACTAGCCATTTTCTCCACACCAACTTGTCATGCTTGATCTACTCGAGACGCTCTACACCCATGACCTTCGTGTCCCATTCAGACACACTCTCTTGTGCTTCATTTTTATCGTACAACTTTCCGGACAATTGACCCAATCCTGATTTACCCCACCGAGTCACATTTAAGTCTAACTTGTATTGGAGACACCAATTTGACCCAAACTGGTTGACCCAAGTTATGGACGCGGACCATTTTGAGTCTACTACACGCGTGCCACTTGTGTCCCATCCAATTTAGTTCCCGTGTACTATTTATTTATCAATGATATTAAATGGCTAATTTAGGTCATTTAATTTTCGGGACCCAATTAAACCCAATTGTGACCCAACCCAACCCAATTGGACAACACACAAACACCCACCATCCTACAAAACATACAACACCAACCTAAATACCCACCATCCTACAAATCCCACAACACCAAACACCCTACAAAACACCACACACAAAACATCCCCTCATCCCACTTCGCAAGAACACTCACTCTCTCCTCTCACCTTCCCCTCTCACACTCTCTCTCCTCCCCCCCATGTGGCCGGTCACACATACTCCCCCCCTCTTTTTCAAACTCTTCTCTCTCTCTCAAGTACACTTTTTCTTTTAGGAAAACCAACTCACTCACTCTCTCTTTTCCTTAAAGCCATCACAATCACCATCACTCCCACTATCTCTCTCCCCTCACCTCTCCCTCACCCGACAACACCTCCACACTCCCCCCTCTCCATTCGGTCCCCCCTCTTCTTCTTCCTCTTCATCCTCACCTCTCACTCTCACTCTCCCCTTCACTTCAAAATCAACCCCCCTCCTTCCATTTCTTCATCTCCTTCTCCATTCTTCTTCACCTCCACTCCACCACCACCTTAACCACCACTCCACCACCACCACAGCAGCCCTCACCACCCTCTCCTCCACCACAGGCCGGCTACCCCCTCCTCCTTAGGCCGAGCACCACCCCCACCTCCATCTCCTCTTAGGTACCCTCATCTCCTCCTTCTTCATTCTTTTATATATATATATATATATATATATATATATATATATTTTTTTTTTTTTATATATATATATATATATATATATATATATATATATATATATATATATATATGTATATGTATAATCTTCTTATATATGTGTAAATGTATATAAGTGAGTATATATATTAATGCTAGATGTATGTTAGAATATACATTAATTACATTGGGGTTGTAAAGGTTGAATGTGTTACATTATGTTGTAGGAATTTTTTATATAAACTAGTTATGGAGAGTTTGGTCTCCCAAACTTTATTATGAGAACCAATGTATGTACAAATTCAAATATATACTTGTGGATATACATGTTGGTATGTATATATGTACCCTCCTACCATATACACATGACACATATATACATACATTCGTGGTTCATTATGTACAAATATATGTATAGGTATATATACTTATGCACTTTCACATGTATAAATGCTCTTATATATATATGTGTATATATATATGAATAAATGCTCTCTTATATATATGTATATATAATATATATATATATATATATATATATATATATATATATATATATATATATATATATATATATATATATACTCTTTCAAATATATATGTATACCCCCTCCCGTATATACGTATACATTTTTATGAATATATATATACACTTGTTCTTCTTGTATATATATGTATAAATGATTTTCATATATATGTATGAATATATATATAGACTATTTCAAATATATGTGTATATACTTTCATATAAATAAAAATATATACTTTATCCCTATGTACAAATATGTATGATTATATACATACTTTTATATATAAAATATATGATTTGTCTCTATGTACATATATATGTATATATATAATTTCCATATATAAATATATACATATATATCCACACTTTTTACCCTCATTATGTATATATGGTATACTCATATATACACTTTTTCAAATATGTATGTCTAATCTATATATATATATATATTTTCGAATATATATATTTTTCCTTATATAAAATTTTTCTTTATATATATATTTTCGTGTATATATACATATATGTATGTTTCCGTATATACTTTTATATATATTTCATATATATGTTTCCGTATATGTATTTTTGTATATATATATATTCCTATGTATATATTTTCATATATATAACTTGTACATATATATATACTCAACTTGCATATATTTTCCTTATATATTTCCTTAATGTATACTACCCGTATATACTTTCCATATATAAAAACTTTAATGTATATTTCTTTACATATATGTAACTTATTATACATATGCCTTCTTTATGTGTGAATGGCAATTTATGTGTGCAAACCTTTTCAACATTTATTTATATAAATATGTGTGTGTACGAAATACGTACGTTCTACATTGTGTATGGTTAGAAGCGTAGTCATATATGTTCATTGTGGGCCTTGGTTGTGTAATTGTAGGTCTCTTGGGCGGCGTGATAGAGGAAGGAGGTACCGGAGCTCTGCTTCCGCATTGCGGGATTGAAGGCAAGTATACCTTGCCTTGTATTTACTGCTTTACATATGCATCATTATACTCTTGTAGTGTAGATCTGATTAGTAGGGTCCGGGATTACCCCGGGCATAGTCGATATTGGCGTCGACACTAGGACTACCTACTTGGCCTAGTTATAGACGACGTACCCTTGGATTGTGGAGTTGTTGTCACAACTCCCTTGACCATGACACGTGTTACGACACGGCACTGAGTGAGATCAGATCATGGCACGCGCTGTCGCTCTCGACTGGCCATCAATGCGAGTGGCTCGTGTGACGGCACATATAGGTTAGTGATGGTCCTAGATAGCTGACTCTTCATAGAGAGTAGATGTTGGGTCGTGGATGCGACTTATACATCACGGGGCGGGAAAGACAACCAGTAGGCGTATGGGACAGACAATTATATTATTTTATGTTAGCCTCAGGGATGGCCGTTGTTGGCATGGGCCCTTACTAGTAGGTACATCTCCGGCAGCGGCCACTAGCTGCGCGCTAGGTTCGGTCGGGAGGACGCTAGTATTGAGCTAATCGGCTCGTGATCCGACGCTCGGCCCGTGTTCCGACGCAAATCCTTCGGCTCGTGATCCGACGTCGGCCTGTGCTTCGACGACATTATTTTCACCTACCCATACGTTCTAAAGTTGTCTTTGTATGCATTCACTTAGACTGGTTAGCGTATCCCCCTTATGTTAGATCAGTATTTACTTTATGGCATGTCCCTATTTGTATCTTGCTATGTCCCCTGAGGACCTGGTTCTTTTCCAGATCCCGACGAGCACACATACTCGACGATATACGGTGCCGGAGCTGAGGCGGAAGACTTTGACGAGGACTACGAGGTCTACCCCGAGGAGTTCCCTTGACCTCGGTATGCTGTTACTTGGGCTGAGAGTTTCATATCTAGTCAGCTGATACTCTTAGCTAGTTATCTTCCATTCATGTACTTTCATTTTGATGTACCGTGGGATTGTTTCCACCAGACATGTATTTCCTTTCAGTTGTATTTGGATATTCAGACTACTCTGTGTTTATATTCAGCACTTTCTTTCTATGTCATTGTGGATGAGATTTAGATATTGCCTGTGTTTGGTTAATTACTTTTACAGCGTAGTACGCCTAAGTGAGTCCATTAAATTGGGTAGCTCACTCTAGGTCGTATCAGCTGGCCAGGTTAGGCCCTAATCCCATACATTTGGGAGTGGGGCGTGACATGGTTTTAGTGGTGGTCCATGCAGGTCTCGTTTATCGTTTCGGTTACGTTACTGTACCGATTCGAGCCTGCGATTAAGAGTAGCAGTGTTAGGATCTCATCCACTTATGATTAACGCCCTTGAACCTCAACTCGTGTTCTATTGTTAATTTTCTTGTATCTTGTTTCCCTCTGTTCCTTTTGTAATAGAAGTTTTGCCTATTTCAGAGAGATGAATTTGCACAGCGGACGCGCGACTTATGGCGTTGCCCAAGCATCCGATACCTCGTCCAGCGATGATAGGACTCCAGATCCTACGGACACTCAGACCTCCGGACAAGTTCAGGCCGTCCCGATGATTCCATCCATCCATGCGGGGTTTGCACCGCAGCCGGCACCCATGCACCAGGAGGGCCAGACATCACAGATGCCGATGCGTCAGGAGGAGAACCCTTTGCTGCCACCACCTCCTTTCCCTCCCCAGATGCCGCAGGGAGCGTACCAGCAGCAGGTGCCCTATGCACCCCATCCTTTCCAGATGCCGCAGGGAGCGTACCAGCAGCAGGTGCCCTATGCACCCCATCCTTCCCAGATGCCGCAGGGAGCGTACCAGCAGCAGGTGCCCTATGCACCCCATCCTCCCCATATGCCGTAGGGAGCGTACCAACAGCAGGTGCCCTATGCACCCCATCCTCCACAGATGCCGCAGGGAGCATACCCGCAGCAGATGCCGTATGCACCTATCCCGTCACAGATGCCACAGACGGAGGGACAGCCCCAGATGTTCCAGTTCTTCCAGATGATGATGCAGCAGCAGTGGCAGCAGACGGAGGCCATGAGGCAGACTCTGATGACTGCCTTGGAGAGGATGACGACATCAGCACCGGCACCACCACCAGCTCCAGTACCAGTCCAGCAGGTGGGCACCGTTTGGAGGTATTGTCAGATGAACCCGAAGTCCTTCAAGGAGAACGAGAGCCCGGAGGAGATATCAGACTGGATAGCCAGCACACAGAAGAACTTGGAGGCTTCGCAGCTACCTGCTGACTTGTGGATGACTGCCGTGAGGACTCAGATGGAGGGGAATGCCCATCATTGGTGGGAATCGAAGAAGCATGAAGTCGGCAAGAACAAGACTTGGGAGCAGTTTCTGGAGTACTTTGAGGCGAAGTACTTCCCAGCTACCGTCCGAGATGCTCTCTACGATCAGTTCCTCCACCTCAAGCAGGAGAACATGACCGTAGACGAGTATGATGCAGAGTTCAGTCGTCTCAGCCGGTTCGGCACACTACTGCTACCAGACGAGAGGGAGAAGGCCTGGAGGTTCCATCATGGCCTGACGAAGGAGCTTCAGAGGTATACGAGCGCACAGTCGAGGACTACCTACGAGGAGGTGCTAGCCGAGGCCAGAGTCCAGGAAGCTATCAACCGGGATCCGTTGAGCGCGAGGCACCCTACTCAGACAGCTGCACCAGCCAGAGTTCAGACCGGAGGCCCGACCAGACGCCCGGGGACCCACCATCAGCAGCAGAGAGCCGTACCGTACCAGCAGAGGGAGCTTCCGACTTGTCACCACTGTGGCAAGAGGGGACACTTTCAGAGGGAGTGTAGGAAGAGGCTCAACCAGTGCCTGAGGTGCGGATCGGGACAGCATCAGGCCATGGATTGCCCACAGCGCAATGACAGAGCTCAGCAGTTGGCCCCCAGGCCAGCTCCTCCAGGACCCAGGCCCCCGGCACAAGCAATGATGGTCCAGAGAGCACCGACACCCGGAGGACAACAGAGAGGTACGTATCTCAGTATGCCTGCATTATTATTCAGTTATTTCTATCATGTTATTATTTATGTCTAAATTTCGAGGACGAAATTCTATAAGGTGGATAGGTTGTGAGCCCTCTGGCTTTTTAGGATTATTTTAAATTTTTAAATGAATTAGTTTCAAAAGATATTTTTATTATAATTAGTTTTATCCATTAAACATACTCCCGTAACTTTGATTTTTGGAGCGCAAGAGATGTCAACCTCTTGAAACGTTCATAACGTGTTTTGATGTAGACAAGTTTATCTTCATGTTGATATATCGTGTCCCACTCAAACTTGTTCCCTTGTGCTCTATTTGCATCACATAACTTTCGGGTCAATTTAGGCCATTTTATTTTTTTATTTAATTCTCACTTTTATTTTTGATCATTATCGACACGTTACCGTGACTTTCAAATTAGAAGCACAAGACTAGCCATTTTCTCCAAACCAACTTGTCATGCTTGATCTACTCGAGACGTTCTACACCCATGACCTTCGTGTCCCACTCAGACACACTCTCTTGTGCTTCATTTTTATCGTACAACTTTCTGGACAATTGATCCAATCCCGATTTACCCCACCGAGTCACATTTAATTCTAACTTGTATTGGAGACACCAATTTGACCCAAACTGGTTGACCCAAGTTATGGACGCGGACCATTTTGAGTCTACTACACGCGTGCCACTTGTGTCCCATCCAATTTAGTTCTCGTGTACTATTTATTTATCAATGATATTAAATGACTAATTTAGGTCATTTAATTTTCGGGACCCAATTAAACCCAATTGTGACCCAACCCAACCCAATTGGACAACACACAAACACCCACCATCCTACAAAACATACAACACCAACCCAAATACCCACCATCCTACAAATTCCACAACACCAAACACCCTACAAAACACCACACACAAAACATCCCCTCATCCCACTTCCCAAGAACACTCTCTCTCTCCTCTCACATTCCCCTCTCACACTCTCTCTCCTCCACCCCATGTGGCCGGTCACACATACTCCCCCCCTCTTTTTCAAACTCTTCTCTCTCTCTCAAGTACACTTTTTCTTTTAGGAAAACCAACTCACTCACTCTCTCTCTTTTCCTTAAAACCATCACAATCACCATCACTCCCACTCTCTCTGTCCCCTCACCTCCCCCTCACCCGACAACACCTCCACACTCCCCCCTCTCCATTCGGTCCCCCCTCTTCTTCTTCCTCTTCATCCTCACCTCTCACTCTCACTCTCCCCTTCACTTCAAAACCGACCCCCCTCCTTCCATTTCTTCATCTCCTTCTCCATTCTTCTTCACCTCCACTCCACCACTAGCTTAACCACCACTCCACCACCACCACAGCAGCCCTCACCACCCTCTCCTCCACCACAGGCCGGCTACCCCCTCCTCCTTGGCCGGGCAGCAGCCTCCTTAGGCCGAGCACCACCCCCACCTCCATCTCCTCTTAGGTACCCTCATCTCCTCCTTCTTCATTCTTATATATATATATATATATATATATATATATTATTATATATATATATATATATATATATATATATAATCTTCTTATATATGTGTAAATGTATATAAGTGAGTATATATATTAATGCTAGATGTATGTTAGAATATACATTAATTACATTGGGGTTGTAAAGGTTGAATGTGTTACATTATGTTGTAGGAATTTTTCATATAAACTAGTTATGGAGAGTTTGGTCTCCCAAACTTTATTATGAGAACCAATGTATGTACAAATTCAAATATATACTTGTGGATATACATGTTGGTATGTATATATGTACCCTCCTACCATATACACATGACACATATATACATACATTCTTGGTTCATTATGTACAAATATATGTATAGGTATATATACTTATGCACTTTCACATGTATAAATGCTCTTATATATATGTGTATATATATATGAATAAATGCTCTCTTATATATATGTATATATAATATTTTTATTTTATTTTATTTTATTTTATATGTATATATAATATATATATATATATATATATTTTTTATATGTATATATAATATTTTTATTTTATTTTATTTTATTTTATGTTATATGTATATAATATTTTTATATGTATATATAATATATATATACTCTTTCAAATATATATGTATACCCCCTCCCGTATATACGTATACATTTTTATGAATATATATATACACTTGTTCTTCTTGTATATATATGTATAAATGATTTTCATATATATGTATGAATATATATATAGACTATTTCAAATATATGTGTATATACTTTTATATAAATAAAAATATATACTTTATCCCTATGTACAAATATGTATGATTATATACATACTTTTATATATAAAATATATGATTTGTCTCTATGTACATATATATGTATATATATAATTTCCATATATAAATATATACATATATATCCACACTTTTTACCCTCATTATGTATATATGGTATACTCATATATACACTTTTTCAAATATGTATGTCTAATCTATATATATATATTTTCGAATATATATATTTTTCCTTATATACAATTTTTCTTTATATATATATTTTCATGTATATATACATATATGTATGTTTCCGTATATACTTTTATTTATATTTCATATATATGTTTTCGTATATGTATTTTTGTATATATATATTCCTATGTATATATTTCCATATATATAACTTGTACATATATATATACTCAACTTGCATATATTTTCCTTATATATTTCCTTAATGTATACTACCCGTATATACTTTCCATATACAAAAACTTTAATGTATATTTCTTTACATATATGTAACTTATTATACATATGCCTTCTTTATGTGTGAATGGCAATTTATGTGTGCAAACCTTTTCAACATTTATTTATATAAATATGTGTGTGTACGAAATACGTACGTTCTACATTGTGTATGGTTAGAAGCGTAGTCATATATGTTCATTGTGGGCCTTGGTTGTGTAATTGTAGGTCTCTTGGGCGGCGTGATAGAGGAAGGAGGTACCGGAGCTCTGCTTGCGCATTGCGGGATTGAAGGCAAGTATACCTTGCCTTGTATTTACTGCTTTACATATACATCATTATACTCTTGTAGTGTAGATCTGATTAGTAGGGTCCGGGATTACCCCGGGCATAGTCGATATTGGCGTCGACACTAGGACTACCTACTTGGCCTAGTTATAGACGACGTACCCTTGGATTGTGGAGTTGTTGTCACAACTCCTTTGACCATGACACGTGTTACGACACGACACTGAGTGAGATCAGATCATGGCACGCGCTGTCGCTCTCGACTGGCCATCAGTGCGAGTGGCTCGTGTGACGGCACATATAGGGTAGTGATGGTCCTAGATAGCTGACTCTTCATAGAGAGTAGATGTTGGGTCGTGGATGCGACTTATACATCACGGGGCGGAAAAGACAACCAGTAGGCGTATGGGACAGACAGTTACATTATTTTATGTTAGCCTCAGGGATGGCCGTTGTTGGCATGGGCCCTTACTAGTAGGTACATCTCCGGCAGCGGCCACTAGCTGCGCGCTAGGTTCGGTCGGGAGGACGCTAGTATTGAGCTAATCGGCTCGTGATCCGACGCTCGGCCCGTGTTCCGACGCAAATCCTTCGGCTCGTGATCCGACGTCGGCCTGTGCTTCGACGACATTATTTTCACCTACCCATACGTTCTAAAGTTGTCTTTGTATGCATTCACTTAGACTGGTTAGCGTATCCCCCTTATGTTAGATCAATATTTACTTTATGGCATGTCCCTATTTGTATCTTGCTATGTCCCCTGAGGACCTGGTTCTTTTCCAGATCCCGACGAGCACACATACTCGACGATATACGGTGCCGGAGCTGAGGCGGGAGACTTTGGCGAGGACTACGAGGTCTACCCCGAGGAGTTCCCTTGACCTCGGTATGCTGCTACTTGGGCTGAGAGTTTCATATCTAGTCAGCTGATACTCTTAGCTAGTTATCTTCCATTCATGTACTTTCATTTTGATGTATCGTGGGATTGTTTCCACCAGACATGTATTTCCTTTCAGTTGTATTTGGATATTCAGACTACTCTGTGTTTATATTCAGCACTTTCTTTCTATGTCATTGTGGATGAGATTTAGATATTGCCTGTGTTTGGTTAATTACTTTTACAGCGTAGTACGCCTAAGTGAGTCCATTAAATTGGGTAGCTCACTCTAGGTCGTATCAACTGGCCAGGTTAGGCCCTAATCCCATACATTTGGGAGTGGGGCGTGACATGGTTTTAGTGGTGGCCTATGCAGGTCTCGTTTATCGTTTCGGTTACGTTACTGTACCGATTCGAGCCTGCGATTAAGAGTAGCAGTGTTAGGATCTCATCCACTTATGATTAACGCCCTTGAACCTCAACTCGTGTTCTATTGTTAATTTTCTTGTATCTTGTTTCCCTCTGTCCCTTTTGTAATAGAAGTTTTGCCTCTTTCAGAGAGATGAATTTGCACAGCGGACGCGCGACTTATGGCGTTGTCCAAGCATCCGACACCTCGCCCAGCGATGATAGGACTCCAGATCCTACGGACACTCAGACCTCCGGACAAGTTCAGGCCGTCCCGATGACTCCATCCATCCATGCGGGGTTTGCACCGCACTCGACACCCATGCACCAGGAGGGCCAGACATCACAGACGCCGATGCGTCAGGAGGAGAACCCTTTGCCGCCACCACCTCCTTTCCCTCCCCAGATGCCGCAGGGAGCATACCAGCAGCAGGTGCCCTATGCACCCCATCCTTTCCAGATGCCGCAGGGAGCGTACCAGCAGCAGGTGCCCTATGCACCCCATCCTTCCCAGATGCCGCAGGGAGCGTACCAGCAGCAGGTGCCCTATGCACCCCATCCTCCCCAGATGCCGCAGGGAGCGTACCAACATCAGGTGCCCTATGCACCCCATCCTCTCCAGATGCCGCAGGGAGCATACCCGCAGCAGATGCCGTATGCACCTATCCCGCCACAGATGCCACAGGCGGAGGGACAGCCCCAGATGTTCCAGTTCTTCCAGATGATGATGCAGCAACAGTGGCAGCAGACGGTGGCCATGAGGCAGACTCTGATGACTGCCTTGGAGAGGATGACGACATCAGCACCGGCGCCACCACCAGCTCCAGCACCAGTCCAGCAGGTGGGCACCGTTTGGAGGTATTGTCAGATGAACCCGAAGTCCTTCAAGGGGAACGAGAGCCCGGAGGAGATATCAGACTGGATAGCCAGCACACAGAAGAACTTGGAGGCTTCGCAGCTACCTGCTGACTTGTGGATGACTGCCATGAGGACTCAGATGGAGGGGAATGCCCATCATTGGTGGGAATTGAAGGAGCGTGAAGTCGGCAAGAACAAGACTTGGGAGCAGTTTCTGGAGTACTTTGAGGCGAAGTACTTCCCAGCTACCGTCCGAGATAATTCTAATAATAATAATAGTAATATTATTAATTTTTGAAATTAATTTTTTTAAAACCCACCATTAATAATAATAATAATAGTAATATTATTAATATTAATAATAATAATAATAACCTTACAAATAAAGTTACACTACAAACCAATAATTGATAATTCTAAAATTATGGATTTCACAATCTACTCTCCTTAGAAAATTTCGTCCTCGAAATTAAAGGCAGGGTACTAATAGGAGAATGATCAAAATCTCTACATGCAGTCCAAAGCTTCCTTTACTGTCTCTAGTAATGTGGACCACCTCTAGATAGTCTAATTTGATCAATTCATGCACTTCCTTCGAATCATCAGTCTTCCCTCCTTAGAAACACAGTCATAGTCCATAATTAAAATTTTGCTTCTATTTCTGAATTGTCAGCCACTGGCATGGTTGTGCGAACTTACTCTTGCATCCGTATCTATAATCTTCGGGTAGGATCTAAACTTCTTTATCTTGATAGCTACTAAGCGATGCAATTCCATATTGCTTGCAACGTACGCTCCATCAATTACTCGTACGTCATAATTACTAGCTCTCACCATCATCACCATTTTTTCCAAATCATAAAATTCAAAATCATCACCTTCTTTCATTCACCAAATCCAATACCCAAGTACTAATATGCTCCACAAATGATTCATTCCTGAATGAACCACAATTCATAATTCTCTCTAGACTGACTTGCTTTTGTGCCTTGCCATGCTACCCTTTGGTACCCTTAACTATCTAATCTCATAGAATAAAATCGATCCCCTAAGTGTGCTTTTATCAGATTAATGCAATAAGGTTGCTAGGTGACTATCTAGGTTTTCCCAACATATAACTATCAACCAACTTTATATAGCTGCAAAAATATATAACTACCCACAAAAATATGCAACACCCTAAAAATGGAACCTTGAAAGGAATTGAGCCAATGGAGATTGATATGGTCCTAATAAGTTCTAGAAAAAAATCAAGTAGAATTTTATAGGGAATCTTTTCTTTCTGGTTATGACAAGAGATTTCTGGAAATGGAGACAACCGCTAGAAATGTAAATCCCCTAATCAGGCAAAAGTCAGAATGATTTGATGGTGAAAAAAAAACAACCATGGTATGAATATAGTCTGAATTATATTCAAAAACCAAATATGTTTGAAGTCACTCTGTCTCAAATTCCTGCCTCGTCAGGGTGCACCTGACTGCAGTGAATTTTTGACCCAATAACTTGGAATAATTTTAGGTTACCGAGTAGTCTTTCAACTTTATCCATTTCATGGCTAAGTAACATAGAAGATCAATATGGTGCTTTTAGGACAGTCACAATAATATTCGGAAACCTATGAACACCCGAAATCACTTCAACTTTAGAGTCTTTTGCCTCGCCAGTGCGCAATTGGCTGCAGTAAACTCGCAGTTTCCATAATTCAGACAACGCAATGTGCGAAATCATATTAGGTCACGGAATATTTTCCCAAACTTTGTCCATAAGAGTTTCAAAGGAGTTTCCGAAAAAATTCAAACGAGTTCTAAGGTTCTAGTCATGATAGAAAAAAAAATGTTGATGTAGGTTCTTCTGGTTTCAAGAAAATTTATCAGGATAAATATGTGTTCCAGTAGCTCTTGAGATTTAAAAGATTGATTTGAAGAAATTGATCAAATTTGAGTATGACCAATTGAGTTGGACACAGGATAAGGTAGAAGAATCAGAGCTTTGAGTTGATTTGAAGAAGCCAGTGAGAATTTTCCCGACAAATCACTTAAAGGATACAGACGTTCACCAAAATTATTTGAAGAAATAATTTCTTATCCAATGATAGTTTTGAGAATGTGATAGGTAAGTAGGATTGACACAAAAGAAGTATGTCTTTATGGGTTCAAGGAAGTCAGGTTAAAATGGTTTAGCAAAGCCAACCAGGGGATAGTTCAACAATTCAAAAGTTTTTCAATGACTAAAGAAATTTTAATAATAGGATGGAATCAATTCTCTGATCGTTCGTGCTTCACGATACTCAAGCATTGAGTTTAAAAGCTGCATAGGCCTTGAATTGATCAAGAAGTTGCATAGAGAATTTGGTTCAGGATTAGTTCCGAGAAAGTCAATAAAAAATGAGGTTAAGGCGAATGGTTGGATACGCTTGTCGTATAAGTATCCGGATAGATAAGGGTTTATTAGATTTAGAAACTCTAGATAGCGAACGAGTCTGGATTCCAAATAAAGGTAGAGAGATAAGATTTGATCGACTAGTGGAGAAGTTTGAAAAAAAAAGGTTTGCTGACGAAGGAGATTGGAGAGTTCTAATATTGGTCCATAAATAGCGAAAAAGTATAGATCCTAAAGGATGCTAAAATCTGTTAAAGATATGGAAAGGAAATAATTCCCGAAAATCATGGGGCGCTAAAAGATACAAAATCCTAGGAAAAAAATATGTAGTAACATATACCATCATACAGTCGGCCTAAACTGGTTAAGGTCAAAATTCACTCTTCATGTCACTATCACTCCCAATTGTTATAAGTACTAACTAATATCTGGGTATTCTAAAATTCTATTCTTCAAATTCTTAATCAACAATATATCCTTGATAAATATCGCCTTACATATCTTCTCATTAAGATTACAATTTTCAGAAATTGTATTGTAGGGGAAAGACTTTGGAAAAATATCTACCATAAAGGTGTAACCAAGAATTTTATTCATATTGGAGAATTACAGCAAGACTCTCATAATTATTCTAAGGACATCCTGTTACAGCTTCTTATAACAATAGATAATGCTACTCAGCAGTTCTAGGTACTAGTCTTCATAGCTCTGGCTCTTGCACGAGCAGTCTCCAACTGCTTCATCTTCTTCTATGATCTCCGAGTCTGCAACATGCCTTTCTGCAGTGGGTGTAGGCGGCAAGGTCTGCTCGATAGGAAGAGAGTCCCTAGGTTGCGGCGTAGCAGGTGTTGCTGGGATTGGTGCTCTGGTACGATGGAAAGATAATGGACAGTCCTTTACCCGATGTTCAGCGGATCCACATGCTAAACATTGTCCCAATCTCTTGCGGCAACTAACGGCCTGATGACCAGGCCTCTTGCAGTAGTCACAAGCCAATAGCCTCTTACGACAAGACTGCCGGAAAGTAGAGTACTTGATGGGACCCAAATATCTTCTAGATTCAGGGGTACCCCTCCTAGGGTGAGGTTCCGCACCAACTTGGTTTAAGATATCTAAGGCTACGTCATTGACATCCTTCATAACATCTCTCGTGATATCAATCTGTTTCTGCTGGGCCTCGGCTTGGGCCATCTGGGACTCCAGGATTCCTTGAAGTAGGGCAACCATTCGGGAGGTGTCTGCTGGTACTGGTGGGGCGACAGGAGTAACTATCATAACAGGAGATGGTAAAATTGCCGTGGGCGGAATAGGTTCGGCTGTAGTATGAGCTGGGCTAGGGACTTGTGCATCAAAGGGGGGATTGATGAGCTGTAAAGGAGAAGGACTGGAACGGGCCTGAGAATGAGGGGTGTGGTCAGGAGTTATCACCTTGTCATCAGCAGGACTAGAACGGGTTGTCTTTCCTCTAGTCATAGTCTGAAAGGTTTAGGAGGCAAACATAAGCAAGGTATCCTACCAGGCTATAATCAAACAAAAATATTATATATATAATTCGGACCTATGTTGTGACAAGTCAATGTTCTAGTGTTCTAATTGTTTCTAGGTATGTTTTTCTAAGTTGTTGTTTCATGACCTGCATGGGCCACCACTAAAAACATGTCACGACTCGATCCCTAATAATTGGGTCGAACCTGATCATGCCCAGCCTGCACCGTTGTTGAGACGGCGGCAGTAAGCTGTACTATTAGCAGGTAACCACAACAACATCAATATTTGTCACAACTCAAAATTCGGAAATTTAAAACTTTATTAATCATTGAAATAAATACAACTGGAAGTAAATGAACTGAATTAAAATACTGAATTCAAATAACGGAATTTTTCAAAAACAACAAAACTGGAAAAAGAAAATCTAGCTAAACATTCGGCTCATCGGCCTCAGGTCCTGCGTCATCCAAAAGAGGACTCTGGCAACACCACGGGGTACAGAACCGGGTCGTAACTCAGCATCCTCAATATCCCCTAAAAATGTTATCTCCAGTTAGGAGGGAGCAAAGTACAATTCATGCTAATTTGACAATATGAATAATAATAGAATCATGCACTTTTAAACAATTTGAAGTAAACAGTTTTCTAGCAGTTAAAACAGTGTGATTTGAATAGGCAATGAATATGACCGGCTTGGGTTGTACAGTTGTATCTTATTGATACGATACAGCTTATCCCCGTGTGTATGAGGGGTAAGCTAATACAGTTCTAAGTTACTTTGGATGTGGTCATACTCATTACACTACTCCCCCAGTCCCCAAACAGTTACAGTAGTTACAGTCAGTGCTCTCAGAGAGAGTTCCGTGTTGCATCGTGGTTTAAACTTGCAGTAAAGCGATTATTAAATAATTATAAACTAACACAAAATGTACTTGCCTCAAATTGGACTGGACTTGAAGGGTTAAAGACTTCGAGATGGGATTTAGACTCTTCCTTGAAATCCTACATTCAAGAAGTTGACTCAGGTTCCAGAGTTACCAAGCTAACTATGCTAGTTGCAATCTCTAATTGTGTCATAATCAATTTTAATCTTTATTTAGTAAATACGAACAAAACGCGATTATCGGTGTGTTGTAATTAATTACGAGGGAAAGATCAATTTAACCTTTATTTTGGAAAAAAAACTCGCAGTTACCAATTTAATTGGTTAAATTTTTGTATTTTCGTAATTATACATATAAAACTAAGTTTCTTGTTTTAATGAGAAAACATGATCGTTGTTTTTAAATATTACAAACTTGTAAATTTTAATGTGAGAAAAACTTTATTAATTTTCTATATCAAAGTAATATTTATTTTTGATTTACGCGTCTATGCTAAAAAATCAGCAAAACCAGAAAATGACAGGAAAACCTACGCTACAATAATTTCAGGCCACATAAAAAAATAGAAAAGCTGGGCTTATTCCCTTACAATTTATTTTACATAAATTGAAATAAGAGAAACAGTTGTTAGTTCTAAAATTATCCTACAAATTAATTATGAATAAATTAATAATTAAAATAAATTAAATTAATAAAGAGTCTCAGATATTGGTCCAATCGTCATATAGGCTAATGCCTCAACGTCCGGGCAAAGCCGGTTTCGTTTGCACTTAGCCAGGGCCCATTGACCAATACGGTCGTCGCCCAAAAATCTAAAATAATAATATTTTCCGAAAAACCATTTAAAATTATTTTAAAATATAATTAAATTTTATAGAAAATCCGGCAGCATTTCCTCTATTTCGGTCAACCCAAAAACTGGAAAAGTGTGCCAATATTTTCCTGCAAGTATCCCAAACCAGAAAAATCCAAAATATATATATAAATAACCACAATCATTCCCAATATTAATTCGGAACAACCAGAAATGAATTCGGGAATCCGAAACCAACCCAGAAAACATCACAGCACAATTCGAAAAAGATCCGAAAACCACATATTCCCAGAATTCATTTCCGAAAGTTTCGGAAAATCAAAACCAAACTAACATAGGCTTTCCCAGAAGTCTCTCGGAAAATCCCGAAAACAAAACGTAACCCAAAAATCGAATTTTTCGAAGGAAATTCGTGGACCAAACTCATCATAGACACGGGAGGGACGAACTACTATGATTAACCAGAAATTACGCAAATCGACGGAATCCGAAGGGTTGCCTCGGACTCGGGACACACGAATCTGCGAAAACGAACTCGAAATCCCGTGGACAGCGCTGGACAGTGCTGTCCAGACCAGCGGGGCACGGGCTCGGGGAGGCGACGCTAGGGCACGGCCGAACATGGCTGGCGCCGAAGGGGACGCGGCCGAGGAAGGCGCTGGACGGGGCTGGGAGCGCCGGAGAGGGCGCTGGCCGGGCACGGGGGCGGCCGGCGGGAACAGCGCGCGTGCGGCTAGGGCGCGGGAGGCGGGGCGCGGCCGGGTCGGCGGCGCTGGCTGGAGGCGCGCGGGCGGTCGCGGGGTCCGGCGGGCGGCCGAGAGGTCGCCGGGATGGCGGCGAGCGGGGAGGCCGAGGGCGCGGCTTGGTCGGGGCGCCGGGGAGTCGGGAGAGGGTCGAGCGACGTCGTCAGGAGATCGTCGGGGCGCTCGGGCGGATAGGGTTCGGAGAGAGAGAGTTGATCTCTGGAGAGGGTTTGGAAGTAGAGAGGGGAGAGTTTGTGAGGGAGTAATGGGAGTGAGTGGTAGTGGGTTGTGTGTGTTTAAAAGAGGAAAGAGTGGAGAGTTGTGTGTGCTGGAGTGAACGTAGGGAGAGAAATAAGGGAAGAGGGGAGAACGTGTGGGGGGCGGAGTTGGTCTCAAGGGTGTTTTTAAAAATTATGGGTTTCACAGCGTTTCTGATCTCTCTCTATTTGGTGGTTTTGGATCTCAGCGGTGTGTTCTTTCTGTGAAGAACGAATGAATAAATAGAGTTGCAAAACTCTAAAACTGTTAGATCGTGAACCAAATCTCAGGAGGAGAATCAGGAACGTGTTGAATGAGTAGTAGCGGTTAAATAATGGACCGCATAAATTGCGGGCAAGTAGGGTCGTGTCCCGCCTACGCGCGAGGCTAAACGGCCCGGATTTGCACCCCCCCTGCGCGTGTGACGTGTCCGCACATGCGCATTAAGGTTTTCTGGAGCTTCCCTCCAAACCGGGTGCATTCTAGCCCAATGCCCCCCGGGCACGCGAGCACCCCTCTTACTACCCACTCATTACAACCATGTAGAAGGTGTAAACATATATATACCCACTCACAAGTGTGGATTTTAAGCGATGTGGGACTAAACAAAAGTCTCTTCCCTTTTGTCTATGGTGTATTTGAAATACTTACAAAGTGGAACTAAAACAAAAGTTCCAACAACTCGATCCATTCGAGCGAACACCAGTCTCATTTAGGCCCGCCATGAGGATCGACGGGATGAGGGTGGACGGACTAAACGACCGCACAAGGCCCCCTATTAATGGGAGGCTCCTAAATTTAGTATATTATTTATATAACAGCTCAAATATAAACTTTCGAATTATTTTCTTAGAATATAAAAGGTCCACCCAAAAACCAAAGTAACAACATTTATAAACCCATTTAAATTCAAAGAAAAGGTCCTTAATTTTTTTCCAAGATCCCCCATCTAGATTTTGCACAAGACCGTTTTATTGTTTTGGTTAAAAAAAAAAAAAAATCATATGTTACATTTTGCCCAAGACCCCTGATCCTCAGCATCTGGGCTGGTCTGCCAATACGATCGCGCCCGAACTGAACCCACACCGGGTCCCATCACCATCATGATTCCCAGCTTCCCTATAGTCAAGATCTGGCAAAGGCAGCTCTTATTATTAAAATTAAAATAAATAAACAAATAAAATAAATAAGTAAATAAAACTAGTTTTGCAAATTATGCTTGTAAATTGAAATGTTAAAGTAGCTATCTAGTTGTTCTATACGAAAAAGAAAAAATTAGTACAGGTTGAGCACCAGATGCGCCCTAACATGTCACAAGTGTTCTCAAAACAAAGATAGCAACACACCTATGCAATATCAGGTGTTGCATTATTTCATATCAAACAATGCAGCCTCACAAAACAGAAATAATAATAATAATAGGTGCTCTGATAGTAACGCCCGACGAGCAAAACAAGACTCTCATCGGGCCTCATCGGGCCTCGTAGATACATATCATCATAGAGGGATGAACAGAAACAGCACTGGAAGAGAATTCCCACTATACAGTAACTTACACTGCAAAGGAACCGCGAACGAACATTCAAGTAAACCCAATCCCAAAAAATATAAATATAAATATAAATAAATGCTTCCTCATGGTCTGCATGACAGCCCCAAAGCTCCTTGTTGGCTGATGATGAAAGGACGGATATAAACAAGAGCTTGGAAGACCCTTGTTGCCTGATTGTGCAAAGTTTTCGCCTCACTGCCAACAACAGAACTCCAACAGCCTCAACTCTCTGTTACAGCATGAACTCCTACTGCAAACAACAAAATCGATTTAGTTATGCACCTGTTATTGTACGCGTGCAACATCTACACAAACTAAAGGTTGTGGAAGAAGAGTGCAACCATAAGAAAATGCACTGGATACCAAAAGCCGATGACAAAAAATGACAATAGAACACTATATGCACATTACTACAGCCACGTTTGGTTTTCGAGTACATAATTCAGTAACAAATTACCAAACAGAATATAGGGCCTTCATATCGCCTACAACAGCGCAAAGTGAGGACCAGAAAACATTGATTAACACCATCCTTAATCTCTGTAATATTGAAAGTAGGATTCTTTGGGAAAACCTAAATTGTAGTCACAGAGAAGATACGCTGCCTGTGCATTGAAAATACACCTAGTTTTAAGAATCAACCAACAAGGACTCTCCCACAACTAGGTGATGCTTACAATTTTACAATACACCTAAATTGTTTGCAGCAGGATGGTCATGCAAATATTTGAAAATTCGCATTAGAAGGCTACATAAGCAAAACACGAATATGAAAATTGCAGGACAGAACGATAAAAAACTAGAAAAGACATGAAAAGGTTGTATGCATCATTAAATGAGGGATCTAAGGTCTCTGGATTAGTCAATTTTACTAATGCCACATATTCTATTGCGGAAATGCAAATGCTCTTTGACACAAGATAGCGGACGGCTACTATTCCATGGAAATGTGTATCCCAAATCCCCATGTTGCAGCAATGTTCGACTATGCCCTCTTTAATTGGTTATTTTCTAGGGACCTTTCCACCTACATAGGACAGCTTGACATATTAACATATTGTGATCTGGCTCGGTCCTACTTACACCCAATATAAAGTTTAACATTTACAGTACAGCCTTTTTATGGATAACACAACATTATAGAATCTGTACTTTACCCATAAGGGAAACAACACTACAAGTGCATTTGCCAAAACTCAAACCAACAATCAGATGAGCTCGACTCAGAAAGTCAACAAAGAGAAAGACATAACATGAACATTGAAAAAGAATCAGAACACCCTACACATGTAACATAACTTCTAGACCGCAATGGGTTGTGTTAACCATAGTTTCCAGTATTGGCATATACTGATCCGAAACGGCCAATACCCATACGGTTTGGCATGTCCCGATCCGATACTGATATTGGTCTCTTTTCCAGTCAATTCAGCAAAAAAAAAAAAATTGAACGAAAAAGACCAATCAACAAGGTTGTAAAAGCATGGTAAGGTTGTAAAAGGAAAAAAAAAAAAACTTATATATCGCAGGTAAACCAATCGCAAGGGTGACTACTATTTCATTCAATTTCAAAATTACTAAGAAACAACACATTAAAAGCCTAAAATTGTGCTAAATATATAAAATATTTTTTTCTAAAATTTTAATAACTTGTTAATAATTATTTGCTTTCTGATACCAAAACTTATGATACTCCGATCTGAAACCGTCGATACTCCGTCTATACTGCCAATATCGCCGATTCTGATACTCATAGGAATGGTTCGATGCCGATTTCGATACTGATATTGCGAACCTTGGTGTTACCATGTGCCCATTAGGCACATGTTAAGGGCTCATAAACGTATGCATTTAACGGTATCAATGCACTGATATTGTTAAAATCATGCATTTATTAACCCTTAATATGTGCCTAGTGGGCACATGTTAACAGAACCCAATAACTAATATAGTCATCTTTCTTTTGCTTACATAGAACAACAATTAAAAACACGCGGACTACAAAAGTTGTGTTCATTATGTCTTCTCCACCATCCACTTAAATTGACAGAGTTTGGGGTGTAGGCTAATACCGATACTGAAATTGCCGATACCAACTGATTCAAAACCATCTGAAGCCTCTGAAACCCCCCAACTGCCTATTAAGAAGGACTCGACACCGATAGTGCAAACCATGATACTGAAGTGACAAGTTTAGCCTCCTCAAATCTTTATATCACTTCTATCCAAGTATTATTGGATCTGGTTTCACCAAGCCTTCTGCATGGACCAAGCTCTCTCTCTTGTCTAACATGACCTTTTGTCTATGCATGGGATGAACAAACATGTAGGTCCATCAGCATGTAACCTTATCCTCCAGAAAACAAGCTTGGGCATCCCATTATTTCTACATAAATTTACTATAACGATAATATGTTTAAATAAATTAGATTAAACGAAAAAAGTTCAATTTTTTTTGGAATAATGAAACATTCCGCCAGTGGCACTGCCGCCAGTACCACTAGCGGAATTCCAGCAGGCTCCCTTTGCTTCTTTGTTTTGCTAGGAAAAAATCTTTTGTTTAGCTAGGAAAGCATATCAATAGTAGTAGCAACATGTTCACGTGCATGCATGGCTGCATTAAGAATAGAAAATTCATAAAGACAATTGAAACTTAAGTAATTGCACATTAGACCCTATATATATATATAAGGATTAATTAATAGTCATATGTTGTATTGTTATTTGTGTTAAAGGAATAGTTTAATTATTGCATATACTATATTAAGGTTAATTAAATAGTTAATCATTATATGTATATTTAGAATTAAGCTATTCCTTAACACAAATAACAATGCAATATATATATAAATTGACTATTAATTAATCCTACTATATATATATATATATATATATATATATATATATATATATGGTCTAATGTGCAATTACCTAAGTTTCAAGGGCCTTTATGAATTTTTTGATTCTTAATGCAGCCATGTATGCATGTGAACACTTTGAGTTGTTGGATTTCCGGGCGAAAATTGGACAATAGTGCCAGTAGCGGAATGTTTTGTTTTTCCAAATTTTCCAAACTTCTTTCATTTTATCTAATTTATTTAAACATATTATCGTTATAGTAAATTTTATGCTATTTCTAAACATATGCCAACTTTAATTTGAAAGAGACTGCATAGAAAGATTGACCCAATTTTCTGACTGACAAATTGGTGTATTCATAATCTTCTTATGAGATTCTGGATTCCTGCTACAATTCTATTGCAGTAATTTTGAAGTGTTTCACTCTATGAATCCCGTCCTCTTGATCCGACTAATTGATTTGCTTAAGCTTTAACATTTTGATTCCTCCTAACTTAGCTGATTCAAATACTTGGCAGTAATATCTAATATGTTTCTCCATTCTTGTGTACAACAGAACCAAGGTATTCGAATTTTGAATATTCTGTAGAACGATTACAGTAACTTGCTTCTCATCATTGAATGCCATCATTAGAGATGCATTATACATGTAAATCTACTCAATTGACATTTACATTTTTTTCCTCCAAAGTTTCTCCTTGCACCGAAATATGCTAAACCAAATAAACTAAATCTACACTAAATCTACTAGAAATCTGCACTTGACTATGCCATATTGAATACCATATTAGCTTTAGGCAGATGCCAAATGCAAACATATAGTCATACAAAGGCTAAAACAAAGACTACATATCGAACTTATCAGTCACAAATTATGTTAAGGGATGATATAAAGCTGAAAGAACATTGTCCGTAACAGTTTGGAAAGCCATGGAAACTGAAAGAAGGTCACTTATAGTTATCAAATTCGTAGTTTTTTTTTCCTTATTCATCAAAGTACAACAATCATTCTCTTCATCTGGCAAACTTTGCACTTTTTTAAACTTTAGACACTATAGCACTCAATATATTTCTCACACAACTCCAATTCAAAATTCAAGCACGTCCTAGTTTCATTTTTCTACATTATGGCATTTGGTAGTAACATATTTTTGTACACCTAGCCTTCATAGATTGACAAATTCAATAAACGTTCAAAGAGATAGGGGACTAAGACAAATTCTGAAGAAGTCTAGAAGAATATTACACTCAGCTATTTATGCTCCTGATACTTCTTTCTGCCCCAGTGCCCATATACACATCCTTAATCATCAGAATGAAGCCCTAGGCCGCTTCCAGGTGCCACAAATAAACTCTTCCAAAGAGGCAACAGAGGTTCATATAAGGGTCAAAATGAAATTTGCAGGAGCCCAACCCCTGATCCAAAAGCCACTGTCAGATCAACATGAGCCATAAAAATATGCTCAAATACGAGACATATTTTTAACGGAGAGCAATTCCAGTTTAGACAGACCAAGTTTTTGGACTTGCGCCAAGAATGAGTGCAAAACTATAACTTGCCATCCATCAACTCATGATTTTCCAAAGGATTTCCTTATAACCCTTATAACCACTCAAATGCCCTTAATGTGTAAGAAAACTTAATAAGTAATTCACTCAAATTACCAAAATGGATAACTTAGATGTCTCTTTATAGCCTTGAGGTGTCCTAAAGTGTCCTAAAAGCGTCCATGTGACGTTACAGAAATAAAACTTGAAGTTCCTGGGTAAGGTTGGTGAAACCTTGCAGCACTTGTTTGACACCCTTTTAACATGTACTAAATTACCAAACAGTATTTGTATACTTGATGCTTTTACAACATATCTTCACATCAAATGCTTATTGAGTATAATTCCAATAAATACACCATTATTTAACCTTTTCCCATCAAAATAGAATCACCTATTGATCATAACTCAACAATGCCAAGTCCTCGCAACACGATTGGACTTTTGGACATGCTGTCATGATCTCAATCCTCTTAAGGCCTGGATTGGCATTGCTACTGATTTCCAAAAAGCAGAAGCAGCTTCTGAAAGCAATCTCACCCTGCTTACAAAACTTGCATGAACTACCAATCAAAAAATAAGCAGAAGCAGTTGTTACCCAACACCTGCTGCTACTGCTTTTCATAAAAAGAAGAGGCAGGGAAAATAGGGCATACCAAACCCAGCCAAAGTTTTTGCAGAACTTATGGGCAAGGAAACTCAGAGAGGAAAAGGGAACTGCAGTAAAACCTAGGAATACAATTCATACATGGAGAAGAATATGTATCATAAGAGAACCAGAAAGACTGCAGCGAGATGACAAAAGGAAAGTTGTGTAACAGTCAATTATCCATGGATAAAAACTTGTGAAAATAAAACCTAGAAGTCATGCATGATTGTACAGAATTTCGAGGAACAAGTTGTTGACTTTCCCAATTTCCCTTCAAGCAATGCCAGCAAAGGATCAGTTAGTCTTACATGACAAGTTTCTGAAGTCTCTAATGGTCGAGATGGGAATTTATAGTACTTTGAAATTTGGAAGTTGCAGGAGAAAACAACCTACAGAAAATGCAGTTCTTAATAGGCCATACAGCAATATTGATAGTTGACACAAAACCTATACCCTATGAGTAAAGAATCACAAGAGATGGGTGTGCATAGAATCTCATGTAGGTTGAAGCTTGAATAGGTAAGGCCTACCAAACAAGGCCATAGAATATAACAAGCATAGTCACATAATTCACGATTTTTTTCAAAAAATTCACGAATAGTCGTGAATGAATAACTGAGCACATTCACGAATAATACATAAACTCGCAAATTATTCAAGCTGTTCACGAATAAATCATTATATTTGCGAATAAAACGCAAATTTTGCGAATAGTCCGGCTGTTTCTGCTGGGCCTTGGCCTGGCCCTCCAGGAAAATATTAGAATGTCCATCTGTTCAGGAGAGAAAATAAGGAACTCTCTTACCTTAATTATAATAGCATCTCTCCTTTACTCTTCCTTTCACAGCTGATGTGGGATTAAAGTTAGTCTCCTATCAGAACCAACTTTCATCACTCTCTTTGGTGACGGAAACCGCTGGTTGGGTAGGTCCGACCAAGAAAGGCATGGGAGTGGTTTGGAGGCAGAAGAAATGGGTTTGTTAGATGTGTATAACTCAGGCACACTCACCATGTAATAATCAATGAAATGTGTGACTACTTGGCATCATACATTTCATGTTCAATCACCAATGCAAAAGGGACTTCTGATGTAATACAATTTATTTGTCATGATTTGATTGGTTGGACCACACAAATGATTGGATCCAATTCCAAAGGAAATAATCTGCTCTAGCTCCTGGCGCAAGTATAAAATATTAAGGTTCTAATTAATAGACATATAATTAGTTTACAGCAGATATTTTTGTACAGATTATATATATATATAGATCCAATTCCAAAGGAAATAATCTGCTCTATTTCCTGGCGCAAGTATAAAATATTAAGGTTCTAATTAATAGACATATAATTAGTCTATTATTAGTCTACATCAGATATTTATTTATTTGTGTGTGTGTGTGTGTGTGTGTGTGTGTGTGTGTGTATAGCCAAAGCCTCCTGGCTCCAATGGTCAGCATGTGGATCAGCATGTGGAGACATAACGCTCATAGCTAGGTGGTTCGGGGTCCGAATACACGGAGAAGCGGATTATTCCTTCCATCAATAAATGGTGGGAGAGTGTGTGTGTGTGTGTGTCTATAGCCAAATTATTCCCGAACACCGAACTTGTGACTATGATAGCAAGCCGAAACTACGTCATTTAGAATTAGGACTGGACCAAACACAAGACCATTTAGATTGTGTACATATCAAGGTTCACTGTATTAGCGTTGGCTGTTTCTTGTTGGCGTTTCGATGCTCTTGGTTAAAAAAAAAAGTTACTAAAACTACTAGAAAAGCATTTGATATATTTAGGAATAACTTTATGTATTATTTTGTTTCATATTAATTATTATTGGAATAATATTCAGCATTGTGAATACCTCACGACCCTAGATACTTTTTTGTTTACTTGCTTTTAGACAATACACAATAGATAGTTACAAATGAAACAATTTTAAGATGGATGAATGTTGTGAAGTTATAAATATACAATATCGACAAACAGTAATAGTTACTGTCTGTCAATAATGAACATTATCGACAAAATACAGCATGTCAGTTTCTGACACGGCCAAATCATTGTGCCAACGCTGATTTATCCTTAGTTTTTTTTGTCTTTTATTTAACTCTGCGGAATTGACTAGGAAAGAGAGTTCCAAATGTCGGTATCGGCCAATATCGACCGGTACTCGTGGAGGTTGGTATCAGGTGGAGGTTAGGGAGATGCAAAAACAATAAGGGCAACCGATAGATATAGGTAATCTTGGTACAAATGTGCCTTAATATTTTCATATCACTGTTCAGTAACTGGACCTAATTTACAAGTTACAACAATCACTTTTCCCGGTGATAAAGTTATATGAAATATCAATGTCACAAGTATTTGCATTTGTATATCAACAATAGCTCCACCGTTGTATTGTTACTCTTACAATATACAGTTTAATATTATAGTGATCTATATCTCTAATTATTTCTAATAAAATGGAGCGGTACTCGTCATAATCACATACGAGTGTTTAAAATATAGTCGTGGTGCAAATTAGTCAGGTATAATTTGTATTCTGCATCTACATGAACCAAGCTCGACTTACCTGTAATAATTAGATTCATGGGTTAGGATTTAGTTCACACCTCCCAGATGATTTAGGTACGACTGGAACCAGGCCAATTTTACAGAACCCAACTAAATGACGGACAAAGCCTCCCAAATTTTTGTCGTCCTTCTCTTCCATTTTGCTTTGTTAAGGATCATCTCCTTACAAAAATTAGTATATGCAATATCCTTTTACCAACTTCAATACAAGTACATTTAGGTGGACTCTTAGTTCTATGGTGCATCTGTTTGTCTCCTTTGCACATATCCAAACAATTTCAGATGGTTCCCATGTTATCTTCATCTAGAACTATCTACAAATTAATATGAACTCACCCATTCCTTGTCCTTTCTTTTATATATTGCTAGTCACTCATCTAGGCACTTTTATCTCAACTATATACTTTGTTCAAACCCAACAAAGGGTGTCTTTCTAGGAAGCACGGGCACTCCAAATATGCATGTTGTGTGTGTCCTTGTCGTGTTGGACATGTATATCACACCCCCTGTGGACACATGAAATTCCAAAATACATTAGGACACACCAAAATAGACGTCGAATCCATGTAATCGTGTCCGAAATGTCTCAAGTCATATCTGCATCTGTGCAACATGTCTTTGGTTGCAAGCAAGTGGATTGAAGTGAAAAAGTGACTTAACAAAAGTCCACCTTTTGAAGTGAGTTTTTGAGATGTCTTGTTTGGTTGCATAATTTTTATCTCCTTCGACGTGCCAGTCACCTTATATGTTTGATAGTGTGCACGTGGAACGACTTAAACTTAAATTTGTACATTTGTCACATAGTGAAAAGTGAAAAGAGAATAAAAATTACTATAACCCACGTTAATCCAAAATCAACCTTGAGAAGGGCGGATGTGAGATTCAATTTTTGAAGGGGACATGACCCACTTTACGTCATATCTAAAAGTGAAAATCAGGCTTTGCTTTTTTTGTAGCCAAACAATAGAAGTGGTAAAATTGTAAAAATAATATAACATTTTTACCACTTTCACTTCACTTACTTGCAACCAAAGTTACCAAACACGCTAAACCAACAAAAAAGTAGTTCCTGTTGGATCTAGTCTATAATAATAAGAAATTACTCAAACCCAATTTAGAGAGACAAGAAATTAATTTAACCCACTTCATAGATGAAGTTGGATTTTAGATGTGGAAACGTTTAGGATCATATTCAAGTGAGGCTAGATCTGGATCATACTGCTCTATTTTCACCATAGTCTTTATCACACCCCACACACAAACACTCATTGTGACATTGATAATATTATATTGGGTTATAGAGTTTTAGTCATAAATGACGATAGAAAGAGTTTGAATACGGATGCAGCATGCAAGGCTTCTATGATCTCTTCCCATATTGGGGGAAAAATGGGAAGGTGGGGGGAAGAGCGTGTTTTCTGCAAAGGAGAAGATACTTCGAAACAGCACGAAGAGAACATACACAACAAAAAGAGAGCAAGAGACATAAATAGATGTTATCAGAGAGCAGGCCAATGACCAACTAGAGAGGCAAAATAGTTCCAGGCATGCACACGAACACTCTCATTGGACATGGATGAGATCAAAGCTTAAGTGCAGCCCTCTAGATACTAGACAACAACAACAAAGCCTTTGTCACAATTTTTCGGGTCAGCTCCTCTAAATAGCAGCTAAATGCTAAAATAGTGTAAATTGGTTAAAACTGAACAGTAGAAATAGTATGGAAAACATTTGGATACTACTAACAGATGTCTCCTGATATCTCAAGCAATATCTGCTGCTATACCATTTAAGCAATCAAACAGCCTACTTAAC
The DNA here is from genome assembly GCA_029216955.1 of Iris pallida. Taxonomy (NCBI): domain Eukaryota; kingdom Viridiplantae; phylum Streptophyta; class Magnoliopsida; order Asparagales; family Iridaceae; genus Iris; species Iris pallida. The sequence goes on along the minus strand of JANAVB010040218.1, from coordinate 29,259,772 downwards.
CTCAAAAATGAACCCATCTTAAGCATTTAAGTTTTGTCCTGTGTTGAGATTATATCAAATTATTTGAAACAAAGACTGGCCCAAAACTCTGTCAATTAACATATCAGTGTAACATTGAGACCTACTTGTAAACAGTAAACTCTACTTCACTGGGTTTAACGTTCCTAAACCTTCTTATATTGGAGCAAGCAGTGGGTTGCTCATTGTAATTGTCCTGCTACCAAGTTGCAATGTTGCCAATAGGGGGGCAATGCTATGTTGAGACTTGAGACACGAAAAAGGAACCGTCTTTTGGCATGTCCTAGTGTGCTATTTGGGAGCGTGCGTCACAATTAGTGGAAACCATTCTAGAGTATCTGCGTTTCCTAAGGACAGTGTGAGCCTACATCCTTTATATATCTCTAAAAAGCCCTTGTTGTCATAAGTTCTAAAAAAGAGGAATAATAGTTGCTCGTGGCCACTTAGATGTGACCGGTTAAGCAGGCCACAAAGTGGAGCACTTTGTCATTTTCAAGTGTCAATTCCTCTATGGCTCTTTGGGGTTTGTTTAACAAACCCCCAACAAACAGCCCCCCTCAGACAAATCACAATTGGATGTAAGACCTGATTTCGAACAATGGAAGCATACTATTTTTATCAATTGAAGAGGCCATGTTTCAAAGGTCAAGTAGTATGAGCATAAATAGGCATACATGGTTTGATATCGACAATTTACTAGTTTCGCTCAAGATTCACTTGCAATTTTAGGCATCAAACCAGCATGCGTCATTCCACTACAGACTGCAAGAATTACCTCTAATCTTATTGAGGTCGGCGGAGTAACCACCAGCCATCGCCCCATTCCCGTTCCCGACTCCGCAAGCGAAGAAATCCATCGATCCCGAACTCGAGCTCCCCATGCACCGCACATCCCCGATATCGCACCCGGCGCTACCGCACCCCTGGCCGATCCCGGCCGCCCCGGCCTCCCCCACGCAGTAAACCCTATCGTCGCCGCACCTCAGATCCTCGCAAGCTCCCAGCATCGGATTCCCTGCCGCCGCCGCCGCGGAGGCAGGCATCATCGTCGTCGGCTGCGGCTTCTGGTAAGGAAAGCTCCCGATCTCCCCCTCGATCCTGCCCCTGACGTCGACGAGGAGGCACCTCAGGCGCGCGACCTCGGCCTCGAGCGCGGCCTGGCTCTGCAGCCGCTTCATGAGCTGCTTGTTGAGGGCGCGGAGCTGGACGACCTCGTCCTCGAGGGAGGCGGCCCGGGCCTTCTTCTTCTCGCGGTACTTCCTCACGGCCTCGCGGTTGCCGAAGGGGCGCTGCTGCTGCTTCTTGCTCTTGGGGTTGGCGGCGGTGTCGGCGGAAGAGTCGGCGGCGTCGTCGGCGGCGGCGGCGCCGGGGGAGGAGGAGAGGATCTTGGTGTGGACGTGGAAGCAGGTGTGGGTGTGGTGGGAGGGGTCGGGGCCGGAGGGGGCGTTGCAGGTGTGGGTGTGGGTGCAGGCGTGGGTGTCGGCCTTGAGGATCTCGTCGAAGAAGCTGTCCATGGAGCAGCTGTTCGGGAGGGACGAGAAGTCCAGGTCTCCTCCTCCTCCTCCTCCTCCTCCGTCCTCCATTTCTTTCCGTCAAACCCTAACCCTAACCCTAACCCTAGTGGTGGTGGAGAAGAGTAATGTCTGTAGCCCTAATTTTTTCTTTTCTTTGTCTTGAGTTTTATGAAGAGAGACGACATGGATGGTCTCCTTGTTATTATGTGCTTAAATAAAGGATAAATGCAAGGGGGAGAGAACATGACCAAAAAAAAAATATTATGACACGTGGCATTTTTCAAAGGAAAATAAAATATCAGAAAATTTTCAGCCGCCTCAATCAAGTTATAAGAAATTGCATGGAAAAAAAAAAGTTTAAAAAAAAGGGGGAATCAAAACCTCCATGCTTAATAAGTACATCCTAGCTAATTTTCCACAGAATAAAGAAAAACGCTAATTTAGTAGTTGTGAAAGCAAGAGATGTATTTTAAAATAATAAAATAATATAAATGCCATGGACAAAGACATTTTTGAGGTTACTTGTAAGATACAGGTTATTTTTTTGTTTTTTGTTTTTTTTAAACAACCGCTATAAAACTTTTTTTATTCGTTTATTTCTTCTTTCTTTTTTCCCCTCCACGGCTATAATCTCTACGGTTATTAAAAACTACCACACATAATTTATTAAAAATCTCCTATTTAAGCCACCACACCTAACTTATTTTAAAAAAACAAAAATCTTGACCAGTTAAAAAAAAGATACGCCCTTGGAAATAGTATTTCTTGTGTCAAAACACCCCTAGGTGTCAAGAGATGGACCGATGACCAGTTGAGTTCTTTAGATAATTTTCACAAAGTTGTAGACCTGTCAACTAGGCTGCTCGGATCCAGTTCGACACGAGTTCGGTCAAAAAAATTGGCTCATTTATCGGCCCTGCCTCCAATTAATATTGGGTCCGAGCTGGCTCGGCCCACTATTTCGGATGCGTGTTATACTCATACCTCAGCCTGTAAGAGAGACCAGACCAGACACCCATGTCTGTCCCGGTCAGACTAGTTCACTCATTTTCTTTGGAAACTTGTAATTCATCGGTAATAAGTTTCCTAATAAATCAACCGAAAATAGTGTTATCTCAACTGAGTTTTCAATAGTGAGAGAGGAAGCTTTTGTTGCTATTTTCTTTAAAATACCCAAACATATAAAAAAAAAAAAAACATACCGAGTCTCGAGCAAAACTCCCATTTCGAAAGATCCATTCTAAATAAAATAAATAAGAACAAGACCAACCAAGGGGATGTAGCTCAGATGGTAGAGCGCTCGCTTAGCATGCGAGAGGTACGGGGATCGATACCCCGCATCTCCACTTTAAAATATATTTTTAATATCTTTTTTTCTCTTCTTTTTTCCCCTCTTAGAACATCTGTACATGAAAAAAACAAGGGTTATTTACACCAACCACCCCTATGTTTTTGGTTTATAACAAGGGATACCCCTGATTTCAAAAAATTACACTGACCACCCCTCCCTTTAGAAAAATAAAATAAAAATAGGGGTAGTTAGTGTTATAATTTTTTATTTTTATCTTAAAGTAAGGGTACCCCGTGTAATAAACCAAAAAAGTAGGGGTGGTCAGTGTAAATAGTTTAAAAGTAGGAGTACCCCGTGTTATAAATCAAAAACATAGGAGTATTTAGTGTAAATAACAAAGTTTAAAAAAAGGGAAATCAAAACCTCCATGCTTAATAAGTACATCCTAGCTAATTTTCCACAGAATAAAAAAAAAACAGACGCTAATTTAGTAGTTGTGAAAGCAAGAGACATCTTTTTAAAAATAATTTAGTAGTTGTCAGTAGACAGACTTGCGACTAAGTTGAGTTCTTTAGATAATCTTTACAAAGTTGTAGACTTGACAACTAGGCTGGTCGGACCAGTTCGACACAAGTTCGGTCCGAAAAATTGGCTCATGTGTTGGCCCTGCCCCCGATTAATATTGGGTCCGAGCTTGCTCGACCTACTATTCCGGATGCGTGTTATACTCATACCTCAGCCTGTGAGAGAGACCAGACCAGAAGCCCATGTCCGTCCGACCTGAGGCCCGCTCCATCCTGAGCCAAGGCCCAATCCGGCTCAATGCTAAAAGTTAGTTCACTCATTTTCTTTGGAAACTTGTAATTTCAGGCTGTGTTTGATTGAGCTTTTTTTTTCACGGAAAATATTTTCATTACAAATTTCCACCAGTTGTAGTGTTCGTTAACATATATTTCCATGGAATTATTTTTCAAAAATCTATCATTTTTTACATTTTCCTCCAAAATGGTGGAAAATAAAACTGTCCCAGCCCATAAGATAATATCAATTTCTATGGAAAACAACTATTTTATATGGAATAACAACAATCAAACACTCAAATTATTACCGTGGAAAATTTTCTCCTAGTAAAATAATTCCGTAGAATTAATTTATTTTTCAAATATTTTCCACCTTATAATCAAACATACCAAACTGAAAATAGAGTTATCTCAACTGAGTTTTCGATAATGAGAGAGGAAGCTTTTGTTGCTATTTTCTTTAAAATACCCAAACCGAAAAAGAATGGAAAAAAAAAGGCTAATTCTAAGGACACCCCAACATTTGCTAGGGGTTGACCCTTACTAGGGGACAACCCAGTATAGTCAATAGTGGAACTTTTACTAGGGATAGCCCAAATTTTACTTGGGGCTAGCTCACCCCCAAAGACTTAGGGTTTCTAGAGGCGGACGCCGACGGGGCAAGGGGGCGCGTGGAGCGGACGTCGACGTTGGCGTGGGGACGCGGTTGATGCGGGGCTGCGGATGTCGGCGTGCCGCTGCTGTTGCTTGTCGGCCGCGAGGGGGAACCGACGAGGGGGAGGTCAGCGGTTCGGAGTCGATGGTGCTGCCGGTCGGCCAGGGGCCAGAGGATACAGGGGTGGTGCGGGCAAGGTGGGAAGCGGCGACACGGAGGCAACGGCGGCGGTCTCGGCTGTTTTGGTGATGGCGGTGAGTTTGGAAGTGGCGGGGAAGAGAAAGGAGGCTGGCTGGTTGGCGAGGGTGTTGCACGGAGGAGGGGGAGGAGGAGAAGGAAGACGAGGACGAGGCGAAGGAGGAGTTGGAGGAGGAGGACGAGGCAGAGGAGGAGGAGGAGGAGAAGGAGGGGGAGAATGAGGAGGAGGAAGAAAAACCCTAACCCTAAGCCCAAAAAAAAAGGCAAATGTTAAGGGCCACCCCCAAATTACTAAGGACAACCACCCTCCTCTCTCATTTTTACTAAGGGCAACCACCACCATCTCCAAATTACTAAGGGCAACTCTCCTCCTCCTTCGCGTAGCCCTCCTCCTCCTTCGTGCAGCCCTCCGCAGCCCCCCCCCCCCTCCGCCCCGCCCCCTCCCCCGCCGCAGCCCTCCCCCGCCGCAGCCTGCGAGCAGCTGCTGCTGCTGCTGCCGGAGCGGAGGGAGAGCTTGGTGAGGGCGGTGAGGGAGGAGAGGGAGGGGGGATGGGGCCGGAGAGGCGGAGGCGGGGGAGGCGGAGAGAGACGACGCGAAGGGGAGTGGTGGCGTTGGTGGCGGAGCAGGTGACTCCGTGCCAGGAGCACGGGGAGTTGGGAAGGGAGGGGTCCCAGGAGGAGAGAGAGGAGAGGGGATCATGGAGGGAGGACTTGAAGGAGAGGAGGGCGGAGATCTCGGAGTCCGGCGGGCGGGGGGAGGCGGCGGAGGATGAGGAGGAGGCTATGGAGACGGACTGCAGGCCTTGCCTGCAGTCCTGTCTTCAATTTGGACTGCAGGCGAGGCCTGCAGTCACTGCAAGTTTTTAAAAAAAAAATTCGTCATTCGGGGACTGCAGGCAAGCACTGCAGTCATATATTCACTTTGGACTGCAGGCAAGGCCTGCAGTCCGTCTTTGACAGAATTGGGTGGCCTTTAGTGTTTTCAAAATGTCAAACTTGTAATTTATTTGAAGTTTTAAGTTGGTTGCCCTTAGTAATTTGGGGGTGCCCTTAACATTTGCCAAAAAAATTGGACTAGCCCTAAGCAAAAGTTTGGATGGCAAACTTGTAATTATTTTTAGAATAAGTTGGACTAGTCCTAAGCAAAAGTTGGAGTACCCTTAGAATTAGCAAAAAAAAAAACATACCAAGTCTCGAGCAAAACTCCCATTTCGAAAGAACCATTTCAAAAAAAAAAAAAAAACAAATAAGATCAAGCAAGGGGATGTAGCTCAGATGGTAGAGCGCTCGCTTAGAAATTTATTTTTTTTAATCTCTTTTTTCCCCTCTTAGAACATCTGTACTCGTGGAGGTACCAATCCTTGCAGCTCGTTGGACTTGGGGCTGCGGCAGAAGAAGAAAAAGATTATGCAACAACAGGGCCGGGGCTAATTTTGGTTGCTCGTCGAGTCTTATTGATGTAAATATAGATTTAAGTTGAGATTGGATTGGTTAGCCCTAAGAAAAATAAATTGCTTGAGGGGCTGTCCTATAAAAGTACTGTCCAAGTCAGAAATCTTGTCTTACCTCTGGACGAGCCCTGCACAACAGTACACTATCTGTGTCCAGCGTGCCGATGGCCCCTCCCGCAGACAGGACAGCAGCGGGCGTGGCATGCTCAGACGAGCACGCAGATGTCCACTGCAGCCTTCTGTGCCCGGCGCAGTGGGAGAACCACGGCTACCTAGCTGCTGCGCAGCGACGACGGGGGAAGCCATGGACAACCAGATAGGTTTCAATGGCCCTCCCTAGTTCTCTTATGTACGTAGACCATGAATGAAATGTTACAGTGCAAATGTTCATGGTATCAAAGTGAACACATGATAAAATTGGAGGCATGTTATATACAGATTGCAGTTCCACATTCACCAGACAATGGATTCCCAGAATATTGTTTGATATAAATCATACATATCGAGGACAGGAGTACGATAATATTCACATTCCGATCAACCGGAACTTCTCCTGTGTTTGTTTCGATAAGCTGATGATAAACCCACATTTCAACCAAATCAAGTAATACTTCTGATCCCAAGAGAATGAAGTTGCACCAACACATGAAAAATTAAAACCGAAGGAAAGATAATTTCGAGTAAGCAAAAATATGCGCACCAACGTGATCGACCGCACACTAACAACACTTGTTAAAAAGAAAGGAATCCTAAACCAACTGTTTTAACATTACAATACCTGCACTTTAAAACACTGTTCACATGAAATATACTGCTGTTTTCTTCTAAATACCCATTGCGAAATGGATCATTGGAAGTCGCAGCAAGCAAACATTGTAAAAGATGTATCAACAGGAAGAAACAACCCCGGGATTACTTTATGTATTGAGAGACCCACTTGAACCCATCGCCATAGCCCATCTTGCGAACAATGCTGCACATGAAGACCTCGAGTGGGCGGACGTTGGAGTCCGCGAGGTTCACCTTCCCCTTCCCGGTTGTGAAATTGCTCAGCCCCAAGTGATAGCGGAGCTCATCCTCTGATGCTGCGTAGGGGATGTCAATCTTGTTGCCCAGGATGAGGAAGGGAACGTTGGCAAGGGATTCATCAGAGAGCAGAGCATCCAGCTCCTTCTTAGACTCGGCAAACCTCTCCTTGTCAAAGGCATCGACCAAGTAGACCACTGCATCCACCTACAACATATGAAGATACATAAGAATTAACATCTTGTATTACACTGTCGTTTGGGAAGAGAGAGAGGAGGAGGGGGGGTGTCAATGTGGATTCTAAAATCCAAACGAATGGATTTAAAATAGTGTTAGGCTGTTAAAACCAATTATTCTAACCATAAATGGCACAATCAAGAATTTCCAAAAGCTCTCTAAGCCCATCTTCATTCTAAAATTCTCTTCTTTACTTACTATCATGTGAATAAATCTTCATTTATAAATCTCAGCCCATCTTCAACGAACTTACATGACCGCATCTTATAACCTTTGTGTTTTGGTTCGGCTTTGGGTCAAATTATTTTTCTTCTAGTTCAACTAGGGTTGAGTCAGATTGTTTCATTCTAATAAAATTATTTCCTTCAAATCGAGTATTTTGCTTATCGCAAACAATTTTCATCTTATTATATTGTTTCAAGATCGATTGTGTTGTATCCAAACCCCAACCATCAAATATTTTGGGTTCAGTTTTGAAGTCCAAACCCTATAATTCGGTTATCAATGGGTCAAGTTTGGGTCAGATATATAAGTAATGTAACACCAAAACATAACCTGAAATATTTTGGTTATCAATGGATCAAGTTTGGGACAGATATGTAAGTAATGTAACACCAAAACATAACCTGAAATATTTTGGTTATCAATAGGTCAAGTTTGGGTCAGATAGGTAAGTAATGTAACACCAAAACATAACCTAAAATATTTCGGTTTCAAATCTCATCCCCGAGAACTTGACCCAAATAATTTTTGGATTCTTCTTTAAAATACCAATAGATCAGTAATTTTAAAATTATAATTTTTTCAAATATCTTTAATTAATATAATGTGTATTTAAAATGTAGAGTCACAAAAACCAAAATGTAACTAAACTGGTGACAAAGTGGATTTCAGAATCCAATATGGAGCGGATTCCATAATGCAAAAATAATTGGAATTATAAAATCTTGCTAGAATGACGAAATCATTTGGATGCTGAAATACAAATCCAAGTTAGATTCTGAAATGCATGTTGACTAACCCCTCCTTAGTGCATGTTTCATCAAGTCGAGCATATTAAGCAGTAAAGGCTATGATAGTACTCTAGAAAGAAGATTTATGGACGCGTACCCAAGTGTTGAATCCACACAGATACGTGCATGTCAACTGATAACTGATAGCACTCCCACAATGTAAGCAACTAACCAAAATCAAGTCCACTAGAACAAAATGATTTGTTGGCATGGAAAAAAATGTCAGACCTCCTTCCACACACAGGCACAAAAATTACCCAGTCTTTTTTCATAAATATGCCTTAACATGAATGACTCGGTTTTGAAGAATAAAAAGTATTAGTTCATTGAACGATTATAGTATTTGCTAAAGAGGGGACTGGGGGGGTAAAATTTCTTCGTCTTGTGAAGCTGTGCATACTTTAAGTATAGGAAGGTATATAAAACTCACACAGATGAAAAATAGCCACCATATACAAGCCATGTATAAGGTGACACAGATGGATACTGATGGGCAAGGCATTTTTTTAGAAGACCGCTACCAACATAGAGAAAGAGAGAAAAGTAAACTACAAGTTGCACAATATGACACGAAAACGAGATCACAGCATTTCTTTTAGAAGAGAGAACCATTGTCAACCTTGTGCCATATATTGTTAAAAACACTGATACTTGCCTCGTTGGTTTGCCTTTCGAAGGATTCCCTTCTGCTTCTGCAATGAGATAGTACCCTTAAATCAAGGAAATCTCAACGCTTAGCAATCATCACTTCTGCCCCAAACCCATATGATATGACATGCATTCTCCAAAGCGGAAAAGAAGTGTTTTACACTTCTAAAAATATTCCACAAATAATATTTATCGTACAAAACCAGCACATATTAAATTGCAGTCAGCACGTCTCATTGATCAATACCTGTGGTGGTGAGGTATCAGATACTCAAATGGAATGTGCTGCCGCAACCATAAATGTTTTTTAAGTTTTTTTAACTATAAGCTTCCATCAAAACTATTGCTTCTTGCATGGATATAGACAGCAAAATTTTGCTACAAGCAACCAGTGATTAGCCTTCAAAATGATTTATCTATCGAACAACACACTCATCTCCTGTCATACCCAAATAGCAATCCGCATTATGATGCATTTTTAAAATAGAGCAGTGCAGCAACATTTCATTATAAACATAATATCAAGAAAAGGTATGCTTTATCTGAAGATGCATTAAATACCTAAGGTGCTCCCACAGCAAGAGATTCATATTTTAATGCCAAGCGATGACTTGGCATCCATAGTTTACAAACTCTAGATACACTAATTACTAAAAGTAAGTATTTTGATTTTAGTGAGTCTTACGTCTATAGTTACAATAAAATAAAATAAAGAGATACAATAGCCTATGTCCAATAGCTAAAAGATAACATACCACCATAGGTAAAAGGAAAGTGTGCAGAGAGGAAAAAACAACAATAGAAAATAGTATAATCATAATATTTCATACTAATTCAAGATAGAGTCAGCAAAAACTGCTACCGAATTTATAACCAGAAGCAGAAACAAAGTAAACCCAAACTTGAAGTTCACTTGTAGATAAGCTTAGTTTTTGGCATAACGGTGCTTGGGCCTCTAATAGCTTCCACTACAGATCAGATAATGCTCTAAACGTAAAATGTATCTGCAAGTTAACTTTACCACATATAATGTTTCCTAAAGTGACCGGTTACCACTTGTCCTACTGGATCAACCTCACAATAGCACCACTTGATACAGATCAACGTTACAATAATGCTATAGAGGCTACAGGTATTATGAAGAAGAAATTAGATATTAAATGAGTATTCCGCAGAGACTCTGTACATAAGAGGCCACGGATATGACAAGAAACATGAAAATGCAATCCCTCATTAAATGAGAAGTGATAATGGATCCAACTACTAATAGTTTTTTAAGAAAGAAAATAGTAGAAAAAGACAGCAACAAGAAACTTTCAAGTAAAATGACATGTGAAAGGAAAAAAGCCAAATAGCAATCTTAACTAGCATTAGCAATTTGAGTAACTGAGATGAGTAAAGTAGCAAGTTAGTATGACGAAGCAATACAACATTTCTGGATTGCCATCTAAAATTGTACAATATATGCTTAAAATTATTTAGGCAGTTCTAGTTAGACTTCCTCCTGCGTTGTAAGCTGGCTATGAAGCTCACTTCATGTACAGTTTGAAGTTTACTCGTCAGAATTTACTGTGCAACTTATGGAGAAAGGTCCAACAGATGAAAGTTTACACTTTTTTCCAAATCCTATGCTTCTGCTTTCAAAATTAACTGCTCTCTACTAAAAGTTTGCATTTCTTCAAATAATTTGGAACAGCCTCAAGTTATAAAAAGTTAAAAACCAATAACTTCCATTTCCAAGTGCTTATACGGCTTCACTCGTATCTTCCAATACAACCAACCAAATCTGACACCAATACTGCCACCAACTTCAATGCAAACTTATCTTTGCATTTTCTATTCATCACTATAACATGTTACCATGTATCTATAAAATTAGACTAATTAAATATCATTATTTTCGACAGAAGCTATATATATATATATATATATATATATATATATATATATATATATATATGACTTATGACTTTTGAAGAATATGCTCCATCTTTCTTAAGGTTGAGCTTTTTGCAGTATGCTTTTCCTTTCAGCTAATTGCTTTTCTCCTATAGCAATATCAATCACAAAAACTAAATGAAAAGAGTAAGAAGAAAAGAGCATTAATGGTAAACTTGCTGTACAAGCCACAAATATCCATAGTTTTCATTGTTATCACATTGTCCACCTATCACCAAAAAAAGAAAGCAGGCTCATGCTTAGAGGCTCATCTCTGTGCCATCCAAAAGTAAAGCAATAAACTACTCAATAAACCCACTCATCAAAGTCCAATGAACCCTATGATAGTACTTCCAATAGCTATGAGCTGTAGTCAAAGGGAAATATCTCAATAAATCAGCTAATACCGTTATTTCATGTACATATGTACCCATTGAATATGTATACATGTTTGCCTCACCGAATTTGGAATAACAACATTACCAGCTAGAGGTATGTTCAGTAAGCAGGAATGCTGCTCTAGAATAGTCAAAGGGAAATATCTCAAAAAAGCAGCCAATATGTTTATTTCATGTACATGTAACCATTGTATACATATTTGCCTCCCCGAATTTGGAATAACAACATTACCATTAAGAGGTGTGTTCAGTAAGCAGGAATGCTGATCTAGAATCTGTGGAGCTGCAGTCAAAGGGAAATATCTCAAATAATCAGCCAATACCTTTATTTCATGTACATGTAACCATTGTATACATGTTTGCCTCACCGAATTTTGAATAACAACATTACCAGCTAGAGGTGTTGAATAAGCAGGAATGCTGCACTAGAATCTGAGGTTCCCACAAGAATTATGTGTTTGGCATAGACACCATAAACATTCCAAAATGTTAGATGCCCTTCACCATCACATGCTTCCGGTACAGGATGAGATTTCCTCAGTGATAAGCTGTTGAGCATAAAGTTCCTAATTTCCCATTAAAGAAAATTCATTTTTTTTCCCTTTATGCCCTCTTTTATAGCTGACTACTATCCAAGGTAGTCAAAGGCGCAAGGCGAACTCAAGGCGCAAAGGGTCCATATTGTCCGAGGCGCAATCCGCACTTAAGACGCGCGACCGAGTGAAGCGATGTGCAAAAATAAAAAATAATAAATCTACATAAATAAATAAATTAGTAATGTAAGATAAACCAAATAACATATTAAAACCAACAAAAACATGTTAAAGCATAACCAAGTAAACTATCAGAGTAGCACTAGCAGTCAATAGAACTAAAATTATGTTTTCTAACAAGAAGTAACAAAATGAAATGAACACAAATTGTAAAATAAAAGAAGAATCAATAGAACAATCATTCATCTTCATCAAACTCCATCAAATCTTCATCACCATCAATACTCCCATCACTATCATTCCATAGAGCCAAAATAAAGAGCAAATACAAAAGGCACGTCTGGTGCGCCTTCATTCGTTGATGACTTGTTGCGAGACGCGCCTTGGGCATGCTTGGATAAAGGCACCTCGCCTGGTGAGGTGTGAGTCCCAGCTGGTATTTGACACCAAGCTTACCAAACACAAGAATTTTGTATAGCAATGGGGACTTGGATCTATGTTTGAGTTTTGGTACTCGTATGATTCTCTAAGTTAAATTAGGCCCTACGATTAAACCCACAATCTTCTACTATGTTCTGCACAGATTACATCTATAACAACCAACCAACGCAAAACAGCACCCAAGCATCACAGGGTGACATACAAAATTAAACAACAATTAAATTATATGAAAAGAAGACATCAAGCAAACCTTTGCATAGTAGTCCTTCCACACACGACGAGCAATTTGATGGCCTCCAAGATCAAACGCCTTGAACTTGATTTTGCCAATGCTCAGTTCCTCCGACGTCGGATACTGCGTCGGCTGGTGCTGAACCAGCCTCTATAGATCCCAAAAAAAAAAAAAAAACAAATACAAAAAAAACTATCAGAACAATTACAACAAATTACAAATGAACAATAGAAAATATATTGTAACTATAGAAGAAACACTAAAGATCCAAACAAAATAGCGAATCTTTTCAGCTAAAAATCTATAAACAAACAAAAAAAAATCGAATCCTTTAACCATAAAATTATCAATTCTCAAATAATCCCTAAAGATCCAAACGGACAGCGAAATCTCTGCATAAAACGCACAAACGAACAAAAAGAATCAAATCTTTTCTTCACAAAATAATCAATTCTCGACCAATTGAGAGAATTACGAAAAAAATTGGACAAAACCCTAAGGATCCAAACGGAGCATCAAATTTCGAGGGAAAAAACGTACAAACGAACCAAAAACGAATATTTTCTTCACAAAATAATCAATTCTCAGAGAATTATGAAAAAAATTCCGAGGAAAAAAACGTACAAACGAACCAAACAAAAACAAATCTTTTCTTCACAAAATAATCAATTCTCGACCAATTGAGAGAATCACGAAAGAGTTTGGACAAAACCCTAAGGATCCAAAGTGAGCATCAAATTTCCAGGGGGGAAAACGTACAAATGAACCCAAAAATCAAATCTTTTCTTCACAAAATAAACAATTCTCGACCAATTGAGAGAATTACGAAAGAGTTTGGACAAAACCCTAAGGATCCAAACGGAGCATCAAATTCCGAGAGAGAAAAAAAAAACGTACAAACGAACCAAACAAAATCAAATCTTTTCTTCACACAATAATCAATTCTCGACCAATTGAGAGAATTACGAAAGAGTCTGGACAAAACCCTATGGATCCAAACGGATCGACGCATCAAATTTCGAGAGAAAAAAAAATCAAGATCCACAGAAATCTAAACATAAACCTAGAGACCAGTCCATCAAACTCCAAGAGAAATCAAAACTAGTGACCAAATTCCAAGAGGAATCAAAACCTGTTGATCAAATTCATCAAATCCGACGGATCTGGTCATCGAATGGGCACAGATCGACTTTGGGGGGGGGGGGGGGGGGGGGGGGGGGGGGGTGGTCTGGAGTTGCCTACCTCGTCCTTGAGCATGTGGAGGAGCGTGGTCTTCCCGGCGTTGTCGAGCCCCAGGAAGAGGATCTTCGCCTCCTTCTGCCACAGCCCCAGCGACGCCAGGACGCCGTAGAACCAGTCCACCAGAAACATCGTCGGCGGCAGCGGCTGAGTTCGTCGTCGCTTCCCCCGATCGGAAGTGGCGGGAAACGAGGGGAGAGAGAGAGAGAGCGAGAGATTCTTCTGAGAGGAGAGAGGGAGAGGGGGACCGAATGGGAGAGATGAACTGTCGGCTCACGGGCTTTTATAAGTTGGGGGAGGGATTCTCTGGCGGAATGGGCTTTGCTGACTTTTGGTATCACATTTATTATTACTTTTTCACTGATTTTGGGCCAAAATTGAATGTTAGAAAAAGCTAATTTTAAGGGCACTTCAATATTTACTTAGTACTAGTCCAGGTTTAAGAAAATATTATTCAAGACAGTCCATGTTTTACTCTTAGGGCTGCTTTTAACCCAAGCCCACTTCTTCTTCTCCACCACCTCCATCTTTTCCATATCCGGCAACCTGTCCACCTCATCTCTCCGGCCGGCCGCGGGGCTCCCCTTCCTAAGAAGCGGAGCGCCCTGACGGGGACGACGTCACCAGCACCGAGGCCGAGTCCGAGGACTGCCGGATGATGACGTTGAGCGGCCAGGCGCGGATCCTCCCGGCGAGGTTCAGGGACGTTGTCCGGATCGACCCGACGAAGAGGGAGAATAGGGGTCCGAGGCGCGCTACGAGGTGGTCGTGTGGGCCGTGGCCGTCGACGCCGGCCGCTGCCCCTTCACCCGTGACCTGAAAATTTAGCAGGACTGCCAGAAATTTGGACAATCCTAAAGTAAAGTGCCAAAAATTTGGACAATCCTGAGTAATTTTTCAAGTGGCAAACTTGTAAATAAATCAAACCCACATTTGGGCTAGCATGAGTAATATGTAAATTGCCTTTATAATTGGCCTTAAAAATTTGAGAATTTTCTTTGGGTTATTTAGCTTTGGTCTATGTGGGATATTTTAGTAAATGTACCCATTCAAAATATAGAAACTAATATATACCTCCATTTGAAAAAAAAAAAACTTCCATTCCTTTCTATGGAACAAATAAATTTTTAAGGTATGCACATTCCATTTAACCAAAATTTTGGCTGATTTACAAAGGAATGAAAACATTTGTTAGTTTTTTAAAATAGTAAGGGTATATACTATTTTCTATATTATAAATGGCAGCATTTGCTAAATATCCCTTATAATATTTTAAAGTTTGTGTTTAGGTTGTCATATTTTAGTATCCAAAATATTCTTGGAAAGTGTCAGGGGCTGTCACCACCATATTTTGGAGCAAGTGCCCCACCACTACCAACCGCAGGAGGAGGGTGAGCCCTTGCCATGATCACGGAAGATGCGGCGACACCACAAGAAACGAATGGCAGAAATTTTCAGTAGATTATAGTAGTAGCATTATTGATGAGTATTATAGTTGATTTTGACTTGCAAGGATTCACAATAATTCTATAGCAAACTGTTAAAGTACTCTCACTACTAAAATCTGCTCAATTGGCGACGTATATTTAGCGACGTTATATTAAAGTCGCTAAATTGTGTATATTAGCGACGTTTTATATAAACGTCGCTCATAGTCGCTACTAGCGACGACCTAAGCGACATAACAACGACGTACATTAAGCACATGACCCAGTCGTCGCGAAACGTCGCTGGGACGTCGCTAGTAGCGACGCATTTAGCGACGGTAGTTCAAGCGTCGCTAAATTCTAATTATATTTCCGCCCCAACGTTTCATTTCCCTCTATTTTTCTCTCTCACTCTCTCTCCTTCCCGGCGCTCTCACTCTCTCCAGCGGCGACTCTCACTCTCTCCGGCGGCGACTCTCACTCTCTCCGGCGACTCTCCTCCCTCTCTGGTACGTGACTCTCCCCCTCCCTCTCTCTCTCTCTCCGTCTGTTTTGGTTGTTGGTGGTTTGGGGGGGGGCGGGTGGTTCGGAGGGAGGTGCAGGGGGGATGCGGGTGGTTGGGGGTGAGTGGGGGTGGCTGGAGGGGTGGGACAGGGGGGACGAGGGCGGCTGGGGGAGGGGAGCTAGGTTTAGGGTTCGGGTTAGGGTTCATTTCCCATTCGGCGCTCTCACTCTCTCCGGTGCTGCCACTCTCTCTGGCGACTCTCCCCCCCCGGCGCTCTCACTCTCTCTCCTCCCCCCCTCCGGCGCTCTCACTCTCTCCGGCGCTGTCACTCTCTCCGGCGACTCTCCTCCCTCTCCGGTACGTGGTACTCTTCCCCTCCCTCTCTCTCACTCTCTCCGGCGCTCTCACTCTCTCCGGCGCAAGGGGGACGAGGGCGGCTGGGGGAGGGGAGCTAGGAGTAGGGTTCGGGTTAGGGATAGGGGTGGTGTAGGGGAGGGGTAGCTTGGTCAGGGGCACCGATAGTGCCAAAAAATCTGATAATTTAGTAATAATTATTTGTTTTCCGACACCGAAAAATGTGATACTACGATTCGAACGCACCGATAGTGTCGATATTTGTAACAAGTAGTTTTGTTGGTTGGTTAATTGGTAACATGGTGATCGGGATATATAGTCCCTGCGGCCATTCGACTGGCGAGACAGAAACTATGGTACGACATGGTGATCAGGACATAGTCCCTGCAACCATTCGACTGGCGAGACAGAAATTATGTAGCCGTAGATAAAGTTGACTGTCCTACGACCCTTATCCCTCGGCAATGATGATACGATAACCTATTACTATATCTTATATAGTAGTAGATGACGTTTTAGTATTACATTATGTGAGTTCATCTTGATTCTGTTACATTCTTCAGATACTACATACTAGATTCGATAAGAACGTATACTACACCATATGTACAGAACATAGATGATTCACACTAATGTATGCTAGAATAAATTTTGGGTTGCGTTCTGAGCCATCCGTTCTCACACTTAAAACACATGAATTAGGACAACCAACCGGAGAGGATACTCTGAGAGATCCATCTGAGTAGGACGTATACTCTGAGAGATCACCTTTACAAGAATAATATCAGTAGTAGGATTGAGTGTTGGAGGAGATATTATCAGAGTGTACGTCCTACTCAGATGGGTCTCTCACCGTTACTATTTTTTTCTGACAGCATGGTAGATGTGCTCCGTCAACAGATTCTTGCTCTGAGCCAAAACTTTGCTCCGGAGCTCAATTGGACATCCTTCGTGTAGAGCTCGAGCGAGAGGTTCCTGACAGCATGGTGGTCTCCTTTGTCAAAGGATTCTTGCTCGTCCCACAACACGAATCCTTTGACAAAGGAGACCACCATGTTGTCAGGAACCTTTCACTCGAGCTCTATACGAAGGATGTTCAATTGAGCTCCGGGACAAAGTTCTGGCTCAGAGCAAGAATCTATTGACGGAGCACATCTACCATGCTGTCAGAAAAAAATAGTAACGGTGAGAGACCCATCTGAGTAGGACGTACACTCTGATAATATCTCCTCCAACACTCAATCCCACTACTGATATCATTCTTGTAAAGGTGATCTCTCAGAGTATACGTCCTACTCAAGGATGTCCACTCGAGCTCTGGGGCAAAGGATTGACTCAGAGTAGATTTCTGGACAGAGATGACAAAGAAGATGGCTGCCAAAGCTTATGTAAGTTTTCTAATTCTTTATACGTATTATATTTTTGTCATTTTGTATTACTGATACTCTGAGTAATACGGAATGGTCCGATATATACCGATACTATGAGTATCATACCATTCCTATGTGTATCGGTATCGCAATCACAATACCGATACTCGAGTATCGCATTGATACTTAAGTATCACATCTGATAGTTCTCTCATTTATTTGTCAATTACTGTATTTCAGTTCTAGTTAGTTTTATGTGATTCTCTGATAGTTCTCTCATTCATTTTCAACCGCTCTCCCCTGCGAATATTGATTTTACCAGATGGCACCTATGACCCGAGGAGCGGCACGTCGTTTGAGGAAAACAGTAAATGCTGAGGTGGCTCCTCCTACTGTTAAGGAGGAAGTGGCACCGGTAGCTAGTGAGACCGGGAGTTTTATTCATCCAGCACCGGTAGCTAGTGAGACCGGGAGTTCTATTGATGCAGCACTTGCAAGGGACTACATCCATCCAAACGCCGTCGATCCCACTTTTTTGAGGTGGTTGCGTGATCGTATCACTGAGCGTTTGCGTGAGCTGCGTGGTTCTCATTAGCTATTAGTACTTATTTGTATTGGACTATTTGTATTGTGGGTTGTTTTTGTATTAGACTATTTGTATTGGACTACATATATGAATTAGTATTGTGTCAATCTCTGGATTGTATTGGACTACGACATGGTGATCAGGACATAGTCCCTGCAGCCATTCGACTGGCGAGGCAGAAACTATGTAGCCGTAGATAAAGTTGACTGTCCTTCGACCCTCATCCCTCGGCAATGATGATACGACAACCTATCACTATATCTTATATAGTAGTAGATGATGTTTTAGTATTACATTATGTGAGTTCATTCTTGATTCTGTTACATTCTTCAGATACTACATACTAGATTAGATAAGAACGTATACTACACCATACTTACAGAACATAGATGATTTACACTAATGTATGCTATAATGTGTTGTGTTCTGAGCCATCCGTTCTCACACTTAAAACATATATGAATTAGAACTGTGTGTCAATCTTTGTTTTTGTATTTTCGGCGAAGCCAGGGATTAGATTCTGTATTTTGTATTTTGGATTCTGTATTTTGGCTCCAGCTCCAGCTCCATTTGTATAAATCTACGGTACGACATGGTGATCAGGACATAGTCCCTGCAGCCATTCGACTGGCAAGGCAGAAACTATGTAACCGTAGATAAAGTTGACTGTCCTTCGACCCTCATCCCTCGACAATGATGATACGACAACCTATCACTATATCTTATATAGTAGTAGATGACGTTTTAGTCTTACATTATGTGAGTTTATCTTGATTCTGTTACATTCTTCAGATACTACATACTAGATTCGATAAGAACGTATACTACACCATATGTACAGAACATAGATGATTCACACTAATGTATGCTAGAATGAATTTTGGGTTGTGTTCTGAGCCATCCGTTCTCACAACAGGAAGGATCAGTGCTTTCTAGTTCTCTTTCATCCATCCATTCCTCCGTTCTGATCAAGCCTCTTCCTTCTCCTCTAATCCACCATGGCTTTGGACCCATCTGCTCCTCCCTACTTCCCTTATTCTTATTTGACTCTCTCAGCCACATATGATATCCAGCTCAAGTGTAGAGGCGGAGGAGAAGAAGTGGGCAGGAATAGAAGGCCGGGGAAGCAGCACAGCCGGCGGCATGACCTGGAGAAAGTACATAGGTTTTTTTTAACATCTGTAGGAAAACTATAAGGATATATCTTTTCACAACATGTCACCTTGTCAAAGAACCTTAATGTGAATATCACGTTATCGCGGTGTCAGAAGACCAACATGTCATAATTTTCTAAGCCGTGTGCTTTGACATAATCCTCCCAACTCTTTCCTATTATGTCAAAGCACACGACTTAGAAAATTATGACATGTTGGTCTTCCGACACCGCAATAACATGATATTCACATTAGGGGTCTTTGACAAGGTGACATGTTGTGAAAAGATATATCCTTATAGTTCTCCTACGGATGTTGAAAAAAAACCTATGTACTTCCTCCAGGTCATGCCGCCGGCTGTGCTGCTTCTCCGGCCTCCTATTCCTGTCCACTTCTTCTCCCCCGCCTCTACACTTGAGCTGGATATCATATGTGGCTGAGAGAGTCAAATAAGAAAAAGGGAAGTAGGAAGGAGCAGATGGGTCCAGAGCCATGGTAGATTAGAGGAGAAGGAAGAGGCTTGATCAGAACGGAGGAATGGATGGATGGAAGAGAACTAGAAAGCACTGATCCTTCCTTCAATTTTTTCGTTGAGGATACTGAGTTTGTACGTATTTGTGGATATTGATTTGGTTTGTTGAGGATATTATATATTGACATTGTTCGTTGCGGATAGAATTTTTTCTCTATATTTTTTGTATATTCTGGAATGTATTGTGCGTGCTGGTGTTGAGTGTTCCACCGAGGGGTCGGCGAAACCAGGGATTGGATTTTATATTTTGTATTCTGTATTTTGGCTCAGGCTCCAGCTCCATTTGCATTAATCTATGGTACGACATGGTGATCAGGACATAGTCCCTGCAGCCATTCGAATGGTGAGGCAGAAACTATGTAGCCGTAGATATATAAAGTTGACTGTCCTCCGACCCTCATCCCTTGACAATGATGATACGACAACCTATCACTATATCTTATATAGTAGTAGATGATGTCTTAGTATTACATTATGTGAGTTCATCTTGATTCTGTTACATTCTTCAGATACTAGATACGATAAGAACATATACTACACCATATGTACAGAACATAATGATCCACACTAATGTATGCTAGAATAAATTTTGGATTGTGTTCTGAGCCATCCGTTCTCACACTTAAATAGATATGAATTAGTACTGTGAGAGCGCCGGGGGGGGGAGAGAGAGAGTGAGAGAGTAAAATGGAGGGAACTGAATTAGTGGGGGAACCCAGGGATTAGATTCTGTATTTTGTATTTTGGATTCTGTATTTTGGCTCCAGCTCCAGGACATAGTCCCTGTAGCCATTCGACTGGCGAGACAAAAACTATGGTACGGCATGGTGATCAGGATATAGTCCCTGCAGCCATTCGACTGGCGAGGCAGAAACTATGTAGCCGTAGATAAAGTTGACTGTCCTGCGACCCTCATCCCTCGACAATGATGATACGACAATCTATCACTATATCTTATATAGTAGTAGATGATGTCTTAGTATTACATTATGTGAGTTCATCTTGATTCTGTTACATTCTTCAGATACTAGATACTAGATTCGATAAGAACGTATACTACACCATATGTACAAAACATAGATGATTCACACTAATGTATGCTAGAATAAATTTTGGGTTGTGTTCTGAGCCATCCGTTCTCACACTTAAAACACATATGAATTAGAACTGTGTGTCAATCTTTGTTTTTATATTTTCGACGAACCCAGGGATTAGATTCTGTATTTTGTATTTTTACTTTGTACGTATTTGGGGATATTCAGTTTTTTCGTTGAGGATACTGAGTTTGTACGTATTTGCGGATATTGATTTGGTTGTGTTGAGGATATTATATATTGGCATTGTTCATTGCGGATAGTATTTTTTCTTTATATTTTTTGTATATTCTGGAATGTATTGTGCGTGCCGGTGTTGAATGTTCCACCGAGGGGGTCGGCGAACCCAGGGATTGGATTCTGTATTCTGTATTCTATATTTTGTATTCTGTATTTTGGCTCAGGCTCCAGCTCCAGCATCATTTGCTTTCTGGAACCTATTTTTTATATTTTTTTTAATTTAGCGACGTTAGTATTCGTCGCTACATATTAGCGACGCCAGAAAATGTCGCTAAAAGCGTCGCTAAATTCTGACGTGGCAACACGTGGCACCAAATCTGATGTCAGCTCGTCGTCGCCAAAACGTCGCAAATCTGTCGCTAAATGGCGACCACGCTATAACGTCGCCTTTTACGTCGCTGATTAGCGTCAAATAACAAACGTCGCAAATAATGCCGCTAATTAGCGACGTCATTGACGTCGCGAAATAGCGTCGCCCTAGCGACGTTTTGCGACGTTTTCTCGTTTAGCGACACGTTTTTTCCGTCGTTCCTGAAACGTCGCCATAAACGTCGCTAAATTGATTTAGCAACGTTTTCGATGAGATTAACGACGTATTTAGACGTCGCTAATCTGACAAATTTTTGTAGTGTCTTCCTCGTAGATTGTGGCTTTATTAAATTTCGAGGACGAAATTTGTTTAAGGGGGGTAGAGTTGTCAACCCCTTGACCAATTTTTTTTTCCATTTATTAAAATTTTCATTTCCTCACATATATTTTCTTGTTATGGTTATATTTTTGTTCTACTTGAATATGCATAAAGGGTTCATAGGAAAAACAGGAAGGAGATCCTTTGCAACTATTGTTTCTCAGGGGGCCTCATTGTAAAATGTCCAATTCAAATATTCCTTTCTCAACCGAAACCTCAGGATATGAAATTGTTTTGAATTCAAAAAGAAAGCAGATCAACACAAATCTTCTCATCCAAATCTCTTCCTCACCTCTAGTTCATCAATTTAGATGAATATGTATATATAGGGAGTAGCAGTCAACCCATTGAATCTTCCAAAACCCTAATCCCCTGCGCCTCCAGTTTGTGAAGTTGTCGAACAAAGGTTGCAGCAATAACACATCATTCGAGCAGGTAACTCTTTTATACATACGATTCTTTAAACAAATTAGTTTATTCATTGCAGTAGAGGTAGTTGTGTTAATGTCTAGAAGGCTTAATCGATGATATGAGTAACAGGGAGAGGGATTGGGGAGTTCTCTGTAATTTGTGTACCAGTGACTTCGTGGACAGACCCCTGTTCAAACGGATGGAGTAACAATGTATGTGATACAAGGATAGCATCAGAACAATGGTTGATAGATTGTTAGCTACTGTATTGTCACATCTACCAAGTCATAGGATGGTACAGGTTAACCTAGGCATGGGGGGGAGGTGAGTTCCAACTCCGTTCGAAAGAGTTGCACATACGAGTTATACAGCAGTGGTAGCCTTCTAGGTATCATAGTTGATGTCCAACTCTGCCAATTTAGCAGACGACACAGGAGAGACCATGAACCATGATAGGTTAGGTGCACCCCACACCATCACCTGGAGGCTAGGCACAAATTAGACTAAAACCTTAGGTTATGGAGGAATGGTTTACATCAGGCCAGGGACTTCTGATACATGGCATGTATCAGCAAACCTCATACCAGTTTGAATGGGTTGTACTAGCATATGACCATATAAACCCGAGTATAGGCTTGTACAGCAGTTTAGGGACCTATAAGAGAAAGGGCAAGGCTGTTACAAGTAGGTTGTACAAGGAAACCTATCCCTACCTCACCTGGATAACAGCCCAGTAGGAGCCTGGGTTAAGCTTCTACTTGAATGTGAAGTTGTTGTTTTATTATAATTGAAGGATGTAACAGAGCTAAGTTGCATTGTGTGATATTGAAAGTACAGAGCATTCTAGTCTTATTATTTTCTGACAATTTTGAATACATGGCTTATGGTTAACGAGTGAAAATGGGAAGATTGAAGGATGTAGGTGAAAAATTGAAATTTGTTATGCAGTTGACCAGGTGCCTTGAAATTTCTTTTACATACATTACATGATACCTTGTTCTTCAGGATTATTTGATTGTTCATGAACTTCGAAGTGATAACATAAGGTAAAGAGGGTATAGTTAGTGACCAATAAAGTGAAATGGCAGTATTAGATACTGCTGCTATATGAAGCAGGTAAGGTGTCAGTTGTATCAATGTTTAGACTAGCACAGGGACCAAGCATATGGAAGGAATAGGTATCTCAGGGTATTCCAGGTTGTCTCCAGGATATTAGGTAGATGCTGAATTTCCAATTAGGTTAATATCTAGGCTTTGGAACATGTGGGCAGGTTCGGGGGTGACCTGAAATCTCAGGTCAGATCAGTGTAATAAGGAACTGTGACAGGTACAGGGCTATAGATGGTCCTTAGATCAAATGGACACTTCTAGGGTCAACACACTAGTATCAGAGGTGACATATATAGCAGTCAACTGAAAGGACAAGTATAATATAGGCTTCATTGAATAAATACAGGTATAAGAAATGCATAGAACCTTGGGAGGAGTCATAGCTGGGGAAAGGTTCCTAATCTCTGAAACTGCTGTGAGTATGTGTAATGCTTAGGTGTTGGTTCCTCCACATGTGGATCCCTGGGACTATTTGGCTTAAGTTATTGCCAATATCAGCTTCAAGGAAAACTGGACCAACCCTTGACCCTGTCACGCCCCGAGTCGGCAACGTTCGTCCCCGATGTTAATTTTGCCGATTCGATCGTCTTCGCTAAGGCGTGATGCCGTACGAGTCTGGAGTTGCACTCGTACAAGGCAAGAACGTTACGTTGAATTGTATATTAATACGCCAAGTTGAAACATCACAAATCACATCAGAATTATAAGACGCAGTATAGGAAGATAGAAATGCTTTTCATTCATAGCTTGCAACGAAGTGCAAGTCGTAATTATATTGGATGCCGTTGCAGCTACATTGATTGAAAACAGAAAGAAATACACTCGACAAGTTACCTGAACTACGCTTGCCGTCCCATACATTCGCCCCTTTATACATAAGCCGTCGACTTGAATTGGCTTCAAAATACTTCAGCATAGGAAGAGCTTCAAAATGCCTCTCCGTACTTCAGATTCATTTTAGGTTGGAGCGCCCACCGCACCTGGGGAAATTGGGGGAGGGGATTAGCACACTTGCTAAGTGGACGAGACGAACCAACTCGTCTAAATCGACTCTGATTGTTAGGGTAGGCATGCTTTAGAGTTGTCTTTCTATTAGAACTAAATGAATTCAGTTCATATTCGATAGCCGTCTTTGAGTAATAAAGCATACAGTATAACATCGCAGTTTATCATATTTCTTACCACGGCCGTGCTCGTCCCTGCATGAAAACAGAGATAATATTTACACCTGCATAAGACAATAGGTGAGCATGCAACTATCTTATATGCGGTCATTGGTGCTATGCACCACTAGGGACTTAATCGAAGTTGGCATGCGACGCTACCCTTTCAGCCTAGGTTGCAAGCCTTACTGAAGGTCCCGCATGCCTCGTGCCGAAGCACGATAAATTATTCCCCCTAGGACGAATCGGTTCCGATGCCCCGGATACCGTTTCGAGGAAAATGAACTTGTGCACAAGCTGTCCATGACCATGCCTATGTGCGAACAGTTTCATATATGCAACAGTTTTGTATAGCGCGGATAGTATCGAACGATATTATCATTTCTCGCAACTCATGCAACGATTCATTTTCCCCAAAGCCGTACACCGATTTAGCATCCCGTGGGCACCAAATTGTCCGAGGTATCATAACCCATGATCGACGTTTCACATTATTTTATAGCACGTGAAATAGTCTATCTTTTTACTAGAACCTTAAACTTTTTCGTTTATGTGAGAAACTTGTATTTTTCAGAGTAGATTACTCAAAATCAATACATTTTTCCCGAGTTCTTGACCTTAGTGGATTGGCATGCAATTACCTTGGCATCGTTCGATTTGAATGAATTCAAAGCAAGGAATAAGTTTGCGGGACAGAGTAGAAAAGAAGGGTCGAATCACCCACCGATTACTTTGCTTCGTGCCGGTCTTCCAAGCGCTACGCAACGTCAATCCTTAGTTACGCGAGCTCCTGCAATGGCACCAACGCTTTGTTAGAATTTTTTCTTTTTCCCTTGCATCGAAATTGTAATTGCATCCATGAAAATGACGCGAAAGTACTTCATCAAGCCCAGCGGCAAAGCTCCAAGAAAACCATACAGCGGTCCGGTCCCGTCGAAGGGACTCTTATAGAGAGCTCACTCGCCGAGACGCAGCCCGCTGCATCTAGGACTTATTCCAACAGAAGTCGTTCCATTAGTTGGATCGATTCTCGTAACTTCCGTCCAAATCAATTTGAATCGATGCCGCAAGGCGTTATCGTTTACCAAGCTTAGCGATCGAGTCAGATGACCATCTAAGTTCCCGACCGATCTGATTTGGTGCAAGCATATTATGAAGTTCCGTTGCCTATCGAAAGCGGGGCGCTACATAATATACCACTAAGAAAAAGTTTCGTCCCGAAACTTAAGAACAAGGGTCTGACCTTAATTTAGACAAACAACGCAGGGTACTTCTCTTTTATCTCTGCCTCCATCTCCCACGTCGACTCCTCGACTGAATGGTTCCGCTAAAGCACGCGGACCAAGGACATCGACCGATTGCGTAGCACCTTCTCCTTGCGGTCCAAAATTTGAATAGGCTCCTCCGAGTAAGACAAGTCAGTACGTAGCTCCAGCTGATCGAAGCTAACCACATGACTTGGATCGTGCAAGTATTTTCGAAGTTGTGAAACGTGGAAAATATCGTGCACATCAGCTAAGGCAGGAGGTAGTGCAATCCGATAAGCAACCGTCGCAACTCGCTCAATGATCTCGAAGGGGCCTACAAATCTTGGGCTCAACTTGCCTTTAACGCCGAACCGCATCACACCGCGCATGGGCGTTACTTTCAGAAACACATGGTCCCCGACCAAGAACTCTAGCGGTCGTCGACGAAGATCTGCGTAGTTCTTTTGTCGACTTTGTGCGATGCAGAGTCTATCTCGAATCAAGCAGACCTTTTCGACGGCCTGCTCTACCAGTTCCGGTCCAAGCACTTGTCGCTCTCCGACTTCATCCCAGCATATCGGCGAACGACACTTCCTCCCGTAGAGCGCTTCGTATGGAGCCATCTGAATGCTCGACTGATAACTGTTGTTATACGCAAACTCCGCAAGCGGTAAATGCGTATCCCAACTAGTCTTTAGGTCGATCGCACACAGACACAACATATCTTCTAAGATTTGATTGACCCTCTCCGTCTGACCGTCTATTTGGGGATGGTACGTCGAACTAAAGTTCAGTTTGGTCCCCATCGTCGTTTGGAGGCTCGTCAAGAAACGCGATAGGAATCGCCCGTCTCTGTCCGAAATTATTGACACCGGTACCCCGTGCAGTCGAAAAATCTCATCGACGTAGATTTGCGCTAATCGATCGACGCTCCATCCTACTTTAATTGCGATGAAGTGAGCCGACTTGGTCAATCTATCAACAATGACCCAAATTGCGTCATTCCCCCGCGGCGTCTTCGGAAAGCCCACAATAAAATCCATCGAGATATTGTCCCACTTCCACTCGGGAATGGCGATGTTCTGCAGCTCTCTGCCTGGCCTTTGGTGTTCCGCCTTCACCCGCTGACACGCCATGCATTGCGATGCGAACGTAGCTACGTCTTTCTTAATGCTGTGCCACTAAAAGCCTGTGCGTAAGTCCTTGTACATTTTGGTGGTTCTAGGATGTAACGAGTACTTCGCATAATGTGCCTCCGTCAGAATTTCTTTTCTGAGTTCGGCAGTTTCAGGAACGAAAAGCCTTCCCTTTAGTCGCATCGTTCCATCTCTATCTTTCGCAGAGTCAGTCGCCCTTCCCGTTGAAATCAGCTCGCGCATTTTCTTCAGGAATGAGTCGTCCTCCTGTGCAGTCTTTATCTTGCTAAGCAGGCTCGACCCTAACTTCAGCTGAGCTAGGTGCAGGTGTCGATACTTAATTCCGAGTTCGATACCCATCGCTTCAAGGTCTCGCCGTATCTCCTTGTTTATGGCCAGTATTCCCATAAACATTCTGCTAAGTGCGTCGGCCACCACATTTTCCTTGCCCGGCGTATACTCGATCGTTAGCTCGTAATCTTTTTTGAGTTCGAGCCATCGTCGATGTCGTAGGTTGAGTTCCCGTTGCGTAAATAAGTATTTCAGGCTTTTGTGATCTGTGTAGATTCTGTATGCCACACCATAGAGATAGTGCCGCCATAACTTCAACGCAAAGACGATCGCCGCCAATTCTAGGTCGTACGTCGGATAGTTTTTCTCGTGCTGCTTCAACTGCTGTGAAGCGTAGGAGATGACTTTGCCTTTCTGCATGAGTACGCACCCGAGGCCAGTTCCTGATGCGTCGCTAAATATCTGAAAGCCTTCTGGACCGTCTGGAAGTGCAAGGATTGGAGCTGAGATGAGCCGTTGCTTCAACTCTTGAAAGCTGGATTCACAGTCGTCGCTCCATTCAAATACTACTCCCTTCTGGGTGAGGCGAGTTAGAGGCGACGCTAGTTTTGAAAAGCTTCGCACGAACCTACGGTAGTAGCCCGCAAAGCCCAGGAAACTCCGAATGTCGCTAGCCGAGGCAGGTCGTTTCCAATCCACCACCGCATCAATCTTCTTTGGGTCCACCGCGACACCTTCGACAGAGATTACGTGCCCGAGGAATGTCACGCTACTCATCCAGAACTCGCACTTACTCTGCTTGGCGTATAATTTGTTTTCACGCAGAATCTGCAGTACCGTCTTCAAGTGTTCTGCGTGCTCTTCTCGATTCTTTGAGTAGATAAGGATATCGTCGATGAACACGACTACAAATTTATCGATTTGAGGTCGAAAGACTCGGTTCATCAGATCCATAAACGCGGCTGGGGCATTCGTCAAACCGAACGACATGACGAGGAATTCGTAATGACCATATCGAGTATGGAAGACAGACTTCGATACGTCGTCGGACTTGATCTTCAATTGATGATAGCCTGAACAAAGATCGATTTTTTAAAATACTGATGCGCCTTGCAGTTGGTCAAACAAGTCGTCGATTCGTGGCAAAGGATACTTATTTCGCACGGTCGCCTTATTGAGTTTCCGATAGTCGATGCATAGCCGCAACGACCCATCCTTCTTCATCACGAAGAGTACGGGAGCTCCCCACGGAGAGACGCTAGGACAAATAAATTTGCGGTCTAGCAACTCTTATAATTGCACCTTCATCTCCTTCAGTTCTGCTGGAGCCATTCGGTAAGGCACCTTTGATATCGGCCGTGTATCCGGAAAGGTGTCGATGCTGAATTCAATTTTTCGATCCGATGACATCCTGGGCATCTCGTCAGGAAAAATAACGGGAAAATCTGCCACAATATCAGTCTGTATTGTGTTTGTATTATCTGTCCGCGTGTCTCGAACTGATGCCAAGTATCCCGCGCAGCCGGAACGCAGCATACGCCTCGCCGAGATTGCCGATACCATCATCGCCGTCTTCGAGGCCGTACCGCACGAATATGAGAACTCTATCTCACCAGGAAGACGAAACACCACTCTCTTCTCCGCGCACTCGATCGTTGCACGACAAGCGCCCAACCAATCCATGCCCAGGATTATGTCGTAATCCTTGATGTCTAGCACGACGGCATCCAAGGATAGATATCTTCTTCCGACGCAAATGTGGCCATCCCTACAAATAAAGTTCGCAGGCATATCGACTTCCGACGGAGTGCTAACGCTAATATTTATATCTAGTGATTGCATGGTTATTTTATTTTCTTTCGCAAAATCAGCAGATATAAAGCTATGCGTCGCACCCGAATCGAATAGTACTCGAGCAGGTATATCTTTGTAGAGTAATATACCTGTTACAACCGTATCGGACGCAAACGCCTCATCCCGATTTAAGGAATAAACTCGGCCTTGAGCTCCGTAGCGTTGATTCTGCGGGTTCACAGGCACCGCATTTGCGCCTTGCAGTGTTGGCACTTTATATGGATTCAGAGTGTTCCTTGGAGGGTTGTGTTGATTCGGCTTCCCCGCCTGACAATATTGACTGAAGTGGCCCAGTTCGCCACACTTGAAGCATGTTCTCAATCTACAATCGGGTGCTCGGTGCCCACGCTTGCCGTATCTATTGCAATTTACTGCGGCAAAGTGACCACGATTCTCAGACGTGTTTGGGCGCTTTTGTACTCCCGACCCTCCAGCGTCATTAGGACGCTTGTTGAAGTTGTTGCGAACGACAGGCACGGCCCTTTGTGACATACGGCCAAAGATCCGCTTACTATAAAGTGCGACTTCGTAGGATTCACGATAAGTTTGGCATCGTTGGTTCATGACGTCCCTACGCAGTTCGTCGTTGAGGCCTTGCTGAAAATGCTCGCACCATTCTTCTTTGTTGGGCAGGAAGGCGCCGGCAAATTTTGCAAGTTTCGAGAAGCTTGCATCATAATCTTCAACACTCATATTTGTAGTGCCCCATCCCTACATCGTGCCCCGTACTTGTCCACGGGGTGCGCGAGAAAGAACACTGTCGCTATCGATTCGGTCGGGACCGATAGGTCGGGATCGACCGAATCGATCGAACGGGAACAGTTGAATTAAGATCCATTCCTCGTTATGGAATGTCTTCTTCGGAACCAAGTCCCATATTCAGCGGGTTGCGCCTCGAGGATTGACTCTGCAGCTGAGTCGGGAGAGACCTCCCGTTGCTCTGCTTTTCACGCCGCTTGCGTTGGTTTTGGCTTTATTTTCTGAATGCGTTTTCGTGAACGTTTTCGATGGTTTTCATGGCTTGCATTTCGAACTCGCATTTCCTATCGAACTCCTTGAATAATACAGTGTTCTAATCGGTTGCTTGTGCGATTTCAGGTAATCGCATAGGCGACGTCTAGCGCGGCCAACAAGTTCTCTCGCCAAAGTAAACTCAAGGTGAGTGACTGACCCTTCTTTTCTCGACCCCTTCTTAAACAAATCGATAGTGTTGTTGCGGATGAAAGAATGAATACAGAGGTACGGGCACGGTAAAATAGTCAATTTTCAAAGTGAATGTAGGCAGTACCTTAACAACTAAATAAGGTCTTAACTCGGTCATTGGACAACTTGTCGACAAGGGAGAGTTTCCTCGAGCGACAACCCGCGGCCACGGGACCGACTCGGCCTAGGAGGAAACACGGTATAGCTATGCTGGATGATAGCACGGGTTAAGCAGGGACTTGCAGGGGGGCTCGCTACTTGCGCTGCAAGGGCCCCGGCTAACAAAGCTATAGTCCAGGATGGCTTGTCATGCCAGTGGCCAATCACACGTAATATTGCACTTGGTATGAAAAATGATAACAATTGACAGGAAAGAACATGGTAAGTCTCATAAGGCGCGGCACGGCCCGCCGTGGGTAAGTTCCAACGTAAATTATATTATGCTTGTCATGGCTCGTTTGAAATTCATTAGGATGGTTAGAAACATTCATGAACTAAGTCATATAAACTCATCAACCAAATGAGAGCTTAGAACTTAAATTTGCCACGCAGCAGTACAAAGTGTAATGTACTGATCATCGCTCTCCACGCAGGTACCCCAAATTCCGAAAGGCGTGCCACTTAAATCTCAAGGCGGCATGGACACTTTTGAAGCCTCGTCCGTGTAAAGGCTTGTTTCTGAATTTCTTTTGAAGACTCCGTATTCAGTACAAAAGAAGACCAATGGCGGCTCGGCTTTCCTCGATCGCAGGTGGAAAGTGTAACTATTTTGCTTGTAAAAAGGGATGTAATGTATGGAACGACTATCTCATCGGCGTTCATTTTGTAAGTCGAGTCATGTTGTAGCCCGCACAGCAATGAATGTAATGATGTCAATATAAATGAAGTTTTATTATCAATAAAAAAGTCTACTTCTATTTCAAATGTGTCAATCAATTTCTCTGCGTACTCTAACCTGATGTTGTGTTTCAGATGACCTTATGACTACGCCTTGTGCGATCGCAACTTAGGTTCGCACGGCATCACGTCCGGGGGACGACTATCGATTCTACAGAATCGGGACGTGACATAATGGTATCAGAGCACATCTTTACATCCTTTGGCCTCGCGTCTAGAGTTCCAAACCTTTGACCTCGCATCGATGAGGTAGAGGAACGACAGGCCCAGTTCGAAGCTCGCTTCGACCCACATGCTCAACTTCAACAAAAGCAACTGGATACCCTGCAGCAGATCGTCCAGACAATTGTGGCCAACGAAAATTCTGCGACTGCGTCTGCCGTCACCATGCCTACTATCAACGTGCCGGAGGTTCAACCCATTGAAGTCGACACGGAGGAGACCGAGCGTCAACCAGCGGCACTGAAAAAGTACAACTTTGAAGTGTCCGAATTCAAGAAGGCGTGCCGTACTTCCTTCAGCGGTACCGAGGGTCCTTCTATGGCAATCGACTGGTTGGAAGAGCTGGAAGATCACTTCGAGCTTCTCGGCATTGAAGAATCAAAGCAAGTCGCATGCGCACAACTTCAACTACGGTTGAACGCGTACGACTGGTGGGCCATGCGCAAGCGAGCGATTCGACCCTACAATACCACCATGCCGATCTCTTGGGCCACGTTCCGCAAAGCTTTTGAAGTCCAGTACCATCCATCAGCCATTCGTCAAGCGAAGGAAAATGAATTCATGCAGTTGAAGCAAGGGGCCAGACAGTAGAACAGTACGCCGCAGAATTCAACAAGTTGTCCAAGTTTGCTAGTCAGTTTCTGCCTACTGAAGAGTGCCGTGTGCGACGGATCGAAGTGGGTCTGCGACACTCTATCAGTGCGCATATCGGGGTCCCAGAGTACAAGACCGTGGGCGAGGCTCTGAATCACGCTCTCCGCCTTGAGAACCTGCATCCTTCCGGTGCTGACGACATTGTGCGCCACTCCAATCACAAACGTCCTAGCTATACGGGAGGTAACAACTACGCGTCAAAGCGTCCAAATAATGGCGGCAACAGGGAGAGAACCCCTCCGATTCCTTGAAGCAAATGTCATAACCCAGGCCACCATCCCAATGATTGTCGTGTTCACGAAGGAGGATGTTTCTTTTGCGGACAAAGGGGGCACCAATTTTGAGATTGCCCTGTTCGAAAATCGAATCATCCCAACGCACCACCACAACAACATCGTCAAGAGGATCGAGGACAGGAGCCCGACCTCCTCAGCTCACTCAATCCAACAACCAAGCCCGACGCCCTAATGTTCAGGGGCGTGTCTTTGCTCTGACTCGAGACGAGGCGTTCGCTTCCGACACTGTCGTGACAGGTATATTGAGTTTCAATAATGTACCTGTTCGTGTGTTATTTGATTCAGGTGCTTCACATACTTTCATATCGGCGGACTTTGCCGTCGAGCACAAATTTTTTGTAATATCGTTAGACCTTGATCTTAGCGTAAGTATGTCTTCGGGCGTGCCACTACTCACAAGCTTAGCATGCGGGGGGGGACCATATGTATTGGGGGTCAAAAGATCGGTCTTGATGCGATAATTCTAGATATGAAGGACTTCGACATCATTCTGGGCATGGATTGGCTCGGTCCGTGCAACGCAACCATAGACTGCGCTGAAAAGAGGGTCACATTCTGCATACCTGGAGTGCCTGAATTCTGCTACTCGTGTGGTGAGGCGTCGCCGACCTGCATGGTGATCTCCGCAATATCTGCTCGACGGATGCTGCATTCTGGGTGCGAAGGCTATCTAGCTTCCGTTCGAGACATGCGACAGGATGGTACAAATGCGGGTCAGACCGACGTTGTGGCAGAATTTCCAGACGTGTTCCCGGACGAGCTACCCGGTATGCCGCCCGATCGCGAAATAGAGTTTACCATCGACACATTCCCCGACACCCGGCCGATCTCGAAGGCTCCGTACAGAATGGCCCCTGCAGAATTGAAAGAATTGAAGGCACAACTTCAGGAATTACTCGATAGAGGGTTTATCCGTCCGAGTGTCTCGCCGTGGGGTGCGCCCATGCTATTCGTGAAGAAGAAGGATCGGATCGATGCGACTCTGCATCGACTATCGGGAATTGAATAAAGCCACCGTCCGAAACAAATACCCCCTGCCCCGCATTGATGACTTGTTTGACCAGCTCCAAGGTGCAACGGTGTTTTCGAAGATTGATCTGCGATCGGGTTATCACCAACTCAAAGTCAAGCCAGATGATGTGCCGAAGTCTGCCTTCCGCACTCGTTATGGCCACTACGAGTTCTTGGTAATGTCGTTCGGTCTGACAAATGCCCCTGTCGTCTTCATGGATCTAATGAATCGGGTGTTCCGTCCGTTCGTTGACAAGTTCGTAGTAGTCTTCATCGACGACATCCTCGTCTACTCGAAGGATCGAGCGCAACAAGCAGAACATCTGCGGACGGTACTCCAAATCCTTCAAGAGAATCAGTTGTACGCGAAGATGAGCAAGTGCGAGTTCTGGCTGAACAGCGTCTCATTCCTTGGACACATCATCTCCGCCGCGGGCATCGCAGTCGATCCGAAGAAAATTGAGGCAGTTGCTGATTGGAAACGGCCCACATCAGTTAGCAAAATTCGAAGCTTCCTAGGCTCGACGGGATACTACCGACGCTTCGTGAAGGACTTCGCAAAGATCACATCGCCGTTGACTCATCACACCCAGAAAGGAGTCGCATTCAAGTGGTCAGACGACTGTGAAGCTTTCTTCCAGGAGCTCAAACAACGGCTCGTTTCGGCCCCGATACTTGCTCTTCCTGAAGGGACGGAGGGATTTCAAATCTTCAGCGATGCTTCTGGCCGGGGCTTGGGATGTGTGCTCATGCAGCGGGATAAGGTGATATCTTTTGCTTCCCGGCAGTTGAAGCCGCACGAGAAGAACTACCCCACGTACGACCTAGAACTAGCAGAAATTGTGTTCGCGTTGAAGCTGTGGCGTCACTATCTCTATGGCATGGCATGCAGAATTTATACGGACCACAAAAGCCTCAAGTATCTCTTCACCCAGAAAGAACTGAATTTGCGACAGAGGCGATGGCTCGAACTAATCAAAGACTATGACTTATCAATCGACTACACGCCGGGCAAGGAAAATATGGTAGCAGATACGCTGAGCCGGAAGTACTTAGCTTCGTTATGCATCAACGATCGACTGCTGCGTGACTTGGAAGGAATGGGCATTGAACTCCGAGTTCGTTTCAGAGACGTGAAACTAGCGCAACTGCGGGTGGAAACAAACCTACTGGAGAGGATCAAGTCTGCACAGAAGGACGACCCATACCTGGAGAAGATACGGAAGCTGATATCGACAGGAAAAGCGTCCGACTTTGCAGAGGATGAGTCGGGAGTGTTGCGCGTGAAGGGACGGCTATGCGTACCGAACGACGCAGAACTTAGAAAGGAGATAATGTCGGAGGCGCATTATACAAAATATTTTTTGCATCCTGGCAGCACCAAGATGTATAAGGACCTCCGAGTTGTCTTTTGGTGGCACGGCATGAAGAGGGACGTAGCGCTCTTTGTGTCAAAATGTATGGCCTGTCAGCAAGTCAAAGCCGAGCACCAGCGACCGGGCGGGGAGATGCAGAACCTCGCCATTCCAGAGTAGAAATGGGATCACATCACTATGGACTTCGTTGTTGGCTTGCCGAGGACGCCGCGGGGAAACGACGCCGTCTGGGTCATCGTCGATCGACTAACCAAGTCAGCGCACTTTATCGCCATCAAAGTTACTTGGAGCGTCGACCGCCTTGCTTATATATACCTTGATAAAATAGTTCGGCTGCACGGGGTCCCAGTTTCTATCGTCTCTGATCAGGATGGACGGTTCGTAGCGCGCTTCTGGAGTAGTCTTCATTCAGCACTGGAGACCAAGTTGAAGTTCAGCTCAGCTTATCATCCTCAGACTGACGGCCAAACAGAGCGGGTGAACCAAATTCTCGAAGACATGTTACGACTCTGTGCGATCGACTTGAAGTCAAGTTGGGACGTCCATCTACCGCTGGCCGAGTTTGCATACAACAACAGCTATCAGTCCAGCATCCAAATGGCGCCATATGAAACTTTGTACGGCCGAAAGTGCAGATTGCCCATTTGCTGGAATGAAGTCGGGGAACGGCAGATACTTGGTCCGGAGCTGGTGGAGCAGACTGTGCTGAAGGTCAAGTTAATACGAGAGAGATTGAAGATAGCACAAAGCCGATAGAAAAGCTATGCCGACACGCACCGACGCCCCTTCGAGTTTTCGGAAGGCGACCATGTATTCTTGAAAGTCATGCCCATGCGGGGAGTTTCTAGGTTCGGTACGAAGGAGAAATTGAGCCCAAGATTTGTTGGCCCGTTCGAAATATTGAAGCGAGTCGCCCCGGTAGCTTACCAAATCGCCTTGCCGCCTGCGTTGTCAGAGGTACATGACGTCTTCCACGTATCACAATTACGAAAGTACGTACATGATCCGAGCCATGTTGTGGATTTGGGTAAGCTGGACCTGAAGGCAGACTTGTCATATGTCGAAGAGCCAGTACAAATCTTGGAGCGCAAGGATAAACTTCTCCGCAACCGTGCTATTCCCCTCGTCCGCGTCCTCTGAAGGAACCACTCGGTCGAAGAGTCGACGTGGGAGCTTGAGTCAGAAATGAAGAAAAAGTTCCCTTCATTGTTCTCGTAGAGGTAGGTTCTATTTTAAGTTTCGAGGACGAAACTTTTTCTTAGTTGGTTATGGTGTAGTGCCCCGTCCCTACATCGTGCCCCGTACTTGTCCACGGGGTGCACGAGAAAGGAACACTGTCGCTATCGATTCGGTCGGGATCGACCGAGTCGATCGAACGGGAACGGTTGAATTAAGATCCATTCCTCGTTATGGAATGTCTTCTTCGGAACCAAGTCCCATATTCAGCGGGTTGCGTCTCGAAGATTAACTCTGCGGCTGAGTCGGAAGAGACCTCCCGTTGCTCTGCTTTTCACGCCGCTTGCGTTGGTTTTGGCTTTGTTTTTTGAATGTATTTTCGTGAATGTTTTCGATGGTTTTCATGGCTTGCATTTCGAACTCGCATTTCCTATCGAACTCCTTGAATAATACAGTGTTCTAATCGGTTGCTTGTGCGAATTCAGGTAATCGCGTAGGCAACGTCTAGCGCGGCCAACAAGTTCTCTCGCCAAAGTAAACTCAAGGTGAGTGGCTGACCCTTCTCTTCCCGACCCCTTCTTAAGCAAATCGATAGTGTTGTTACGGATGAAAGAATGAATACAGAGGTACGGGCACGGTAAAATAGTCAAGTTTCAAAGTGAATGTCGGCAGTACCTTAACAACTAAATAAGGTCTTAACTCGGTCATTGGACAACTTGTCGACAAGGGAGAGTTTCCTCGAGCGATAACCCGCGGCCACGGGACCGACTCGGCCTAGGAGGAAATACGGTATAGCTGTGCTGGATGATAGCACGGGTTAAGCGGAGACTTGCAGCGGGGCTCGCTACTTGCGCTGCAAGGGCCCCGGCTAACAAAGCTATAGTCCAGGATGGCTTGTCATGCCAGTGGCCAATCACACGTAATATTGCACTTGGTATAAAAAATGATAACAATTGACAGGGAAGAACATGGTAAGTCTCATAAGGCGCGGCACGATCCGCCGTGGGTAAGTTCCAACGTAAATTATATTATGCTTGTCATTGCTCGTTTGAAATTCATTAGGATGGTTAGAAACATTCATGAACTAAGTCATATAAATTCATCAACCAAATGAGAGCTTGGAACTTAAATTTGCCACGCACCAGTACAAAGTGTAATGTACTGATCCTCGCTCTCCACGCAGGTACCCCAAATCCCGAAGGACGTGCCACTTACATCTCAAGGCGGCGTGGACACTTTTGAAGCCTCGTCCGTGTAAAGGCTTGTTTCTGAATTTCTTTTGAAGACTCCGCATTCAGTACAAAAGAAGACCAATGGCGGCTCGGCTTCCCTCGATCGCAGATGGAAAGTGTAACTATTTTGCTTGTAAAAAGGGATGTAATGTATGGAACGACTATCTCATCGGCGTTTATTTTGTAAGTCGAGTCATGTTGCAGCCCGCGCAGCAATGAATGTAATGATGTCAATGTAAATAAAGTTTTATTATCAATAAAAAAGTCTACTTCTATTTCAAATGTGTCAATCAATTTCTCTGCGTACTCTAACCTGATGTTGTGTTTCGGATGACCTTATGACTACGCCTTGTGCGATCGCAACTTATGTTCGCACGGCATCACGCCCGGGGGACGACTATCGATTCTACGGAATCGGGGCGTGACAATATTCTCCTGCCTCAACATCATGAACTCATCCCCCTTCTGTCGACGGATGGCACGAGGAACGTACTGCTCAAGGAAGGTTGTCTTGAATATTTCCCAAGAAATCTTTTTGTTGGAATTGGTTTCACAGATCTCTTGTTTCTTCGCCACCCACCAGTCATGTGCTCTTAGTTGTAACTGCAACGCCGCACAGGCCACCCTCTGGGACCCTTCGATGCAGAGAAGATCGAACAAGTCCTCCATCTCTGCGAGCCTTCCTACTATCACGTCGGGCTCTGCTCGGCAGTTGAACTTTGGCGGGTTCATTTTGCGAAACTCCTTCACTTTGAGCATAGAAGGAGAGTTTATCATTTGCGGTGGGACTTCTTCCTGATCACCGTGCTTTCCCTCGGGTACCGCGTCTGTCGCCTTGGTATCGCCCGCCATCCTGCTCACTATCTGAGTCAGGACGGTCATCTGCTTCTGCTGTACATCAAATTGGGCTTTGAATTGCATCTGAAGCTGTTGCTGCTGCAGTTCCATCAACTGTAGCATCTTCTCCATAGTCGTCTCGCTAGGGCCAGTACTTTTTGTGCTCGACGTACTATCCACGGTTTGGGTTGTTGTGCCGGCGATTTTCTTATCTCGCTTAGTCATTCCTACAAACAGTGTAAACCCGTTAGTATTTTTCAAAAATATCTACGGGCTTACCTGTATAGAACTTGTATTTCACTTAGCATACCGACAAGCATTCAATCGAGCCATCGCAACGGACATTCCAATAATAAAACATCTTTCGAAAATCCGAGGAAACATAACTGTGCTCTGATACCAATTTGTCACGCCCCGAATCGGCAACGTTCGTCCCCGATGTTAATTTTGCCGATTCGATCGTCCTCGCTAAGACGTGATGCCGTACGAGTCTGGAGTTGCACTCGTACAAGGCAAGAACGTTATATTGAATTGTATATTAATACGCCAAGTTGAAACATCACAAATCACATCAGAATTATAAGACGCAGTATAGGAAGATAGAAATACTTTTCATTCATAGCTTGCAACGAAATGCAAGTCGTAATTACATTGGATGCCGTTGCGGCTACATTAATTGAAAACAGAAAGAAATACACTCGACAAGTTGCCTGAACTACGCTTGTCGTCCCATACATTCGCCCCTTTATACATAAGCCGTCGACTTGAATTGGCTTTAAAATACTTCAGCATAAGGAGAGCTTCAAAACGCCTCTCCGCACTTCAGCTTCGTTTTAGGTTGGAGCGCCCGTCGCACCTGGGGAAATTGGGGAAGGGGATTAGCACACTTGCTAAGTGGACGAGACGAACCAACTCGTCTAAACCGACTCTGATTGTTAGGGTAGGCATGCTTTAGAGTTGTCTTTCTATTATAACTAAATGAATTCAGTTCATAATCGATAGCCGTCTTTGAGTAATAAAGCATACAGTATAACATCGCAGTTTATCATATTTCTTACCACGGCCGTGCTCGTCCCTGCATGAAAATAGAGATAATATTTACATCTGCATAAGACAATAGGTGAGCATGCAACTATCTTATATGCGGTCATTGGTGCTATGCACCACTAGGGACTTAATCAAAGTTGGCATGCGACGCTACCCTTTCAGCCTAGGTTGCAAGCCTTACTGAAGGTCCCGCATGCCTCGCGCCGAAGCACGATAAATTATTCCCCCTAGGACGAATCGGTTCCGATGCCCCGGATACCGTTTCGAGGAAAACGAACTTGTGCACAAGCTGTCCATGACCATGCCTATGTGCGAACAGTTTCATATATGCAACAGTTTTGTATAGCACGGATAGTATCGAACGACATTATCATTTTTCGTAACTCATGCAACGATTCATTTTCCCCAAAGCCGTACACCGAATTAGCATCTCGTTGGCACCAAATTGTCCGAGGTATCATAACCCATGATCGACGTTTCACATTATTTTGCAGCACGTGAAATAGGCCATCTTTTTACTAGAACCTTAAACTTTTTCGTTTATGTGAGAAACTTGTATTTTTCAGAGTAGATTACTCAAAATCAATACATTTTTTCCGAGTTCTTGACCTTAATGGATTGGCATGCAATTACCTTGGCATCGTTCGATTTGAATGAATTCGAAGCAAGGAATAATTTTGCGGGACAGAGTAGAAAAGAAGGGTCGAATCACCCACCGATTACTTTGCTTCGTGCCGGTCGTCCAAGCGCTACGCAACGTCAATCCTTAGTTACGCGAGCTCCTGCAATGGCACCAACGCTTTGTTAGAATTCCTTCTTTTCCCCTTGCATCGAAATTGTAATTGCATCCATGAAAACGACGTGAAAGCACTTCATCAAGCCCATCGACAAAGCTCCAAGAAAACCATACAGCGGTCCGGTCCCGTCGAAAGGACTCTTATAGAGAGCTCACTCGTCGAGACGCAGCCCGCTGCATCTAGGACTTATTCCAACAGAAGTCGTTCGATTAGTTGGATCGATTCTCGTAACTTTCGTCCAAATCGATTTGAATCGATGCCGCAAGGCGTTATCGTTTACCAAGCTTAGCGATCGAGTCAGATGACCATCTAAGTTTCCGGCCGATCTGACTTAGCGCAAGCATATTATGAAGTTTCGTTGCCTATCGAAAGCGGGGTGCTACAGACCCTGTTATTCTAGAGACTCCTAATGGCTCGGGTATAAGTGCACTAACAAGGGGATCACCTAAAAGCCCAGAGTACATTGAGGATTACATGAAGCCTTGGGGGTACATAACAGAGTTGTTCTGATCAAACCCCAACCATTTTGGTTTCTAAGAACTCTACCTAGGTCGAGTACATGGAGGTTAGGCAATCACAAGGGGATTCCTGAAATACTTATAAAGATAGGAGACCTAACTGGATACTTGTGTGTGTAAAGACCCACATCAAGTCCAGGTGTTAGAAATTTAGTACTTAGTGCATTGTGAAGGTAAAACAGAAAGCTATATAGGCACCTGGGTACTGCATTTGGGCAGTCCACACCAGGACACAGTAGCATATAGGAAGTGTTGCAACGGCAGTATATCATAAGGTTATAGAGGTTACATTATTAGTACTTGGAGGATAGGCTATTGGCAATAGGCAGGATTGAGTATGAGTAAGGGTTGAGGACTATGCTAGTAGGGGCAGTGGACTAAACTATAGTCTATAGAATCAAAACCATGGGGTTAGGTAATGAACCAAGAAGTCTAGTTTTAAGTAGATTATAAATTTGATTTCAAAATTGTATATTGACGTTGTAACTCACTAACATGCTACTTGGACCTCGATACGGATTCTTGACCCGTATCCGCAGCGCAGGACCAAAGGAAAGTATACCTTGCCTTTCTACACAGCTTTATTTACATGTACTGTCTTTTTATTATTATCCAGTTTTTCTCATATTATTGACATGTATCTTTCCTATCCTGCTTGTATATTTGTATCATTGTTATATAGACCGTGTTCACAGTTAGCCGTATCTTATTGGATGTATTCATTGAGCCTTGATCGAGTCATGCCGTGGGTCGAGAAGTCGTGAACTGAACTGCTTTTACTCCGTGTCTTGAAATCTTGAAGCTAACCTGCGAGTCCACAATAGGGGCGAGGGTTAGTAGTTATCTGTGTCTTAAGCTAACCTGCGAGTCCATATTAGGGGCGAGGGTTAGTAGTTATTGGTCCACACCTGCGAGCCCACGCTAGGAACGAGGGTGATGCTAACCTGCGAGTCCACACTAGGGACGAGGGTTGGTAGTATATGGTTCACACCTGCGAGTCCATACTAGGGACGAGGGTGATGCTAGCATGCGAGTCCACACTAGGGACGAGGGCTAGTAGTTGTTCAAACCTGCGAGTCCACACTAGGGACGAGGGTTTGAGTATCGATTTGGTTATCCGTTGACATCTTGACATGAGTTCTCTAGTCCCTTTTCAGCAGTTCATCTATGTGTAGACAGTGTATAGATTCGTGCTTTATTTATTGCTCAGTTTTACTTGTTTATTCTGTATTTTTCTCCATGCATAATAAATCGTTAGAAAGGTTCGTTTTTATGTATCTTGCTAGTCCTCTGAGGACCTGATGATCTCTTCAGGTTTAGCCGAGTTTGAGTCAGGAGCAGTTGAGCAGGTTGAGTCAGCACCAGACCGCGGAGCTTTGCAGTTGAGGTTGTCTTGAGTAGCAGTTTTATTCAGTTAGTGTATTTCATGTACTTTTCTCTTTCCGTCTAATGGTAGTGGATTTGTGTCCACCGGACGTGACATTGATTCTTGATATTCAGTTATTCATTATTGTCCAGTTTCATTTCTTATTCATGGATCTTGTTTGTGATTTGATTATTCCGTGGATGAGATATAGATTACTATTGCCGTGACTTGTGTATAGACATCATACTACCGCCGACACTGCGGCGTAGGCTGGTCTTGGACACGTTTCGTATCCGAAAAGCGGGTGCGGGTCATGACAGTTTAAATATCAAGAAATAAGAAATACTGAAAATAATAACTGAAAATAAGAATATAATAATCACAGAGTAGGGTGGCAAGGTATCTTGCATGATGGTGCAAAGTGGCAAGCCCAGGTAATCACAATGTCAGCCAAGAAACATCACAATCTTCAAACAACCCCGGATGCTGAAACAAACATAAAAAACGTACTCGGTGTAAAAGATATACCTAGGAAACGCCTGTCCAAAAGTCTAATTCTGGAACAGGGACAAAATCATAATTTTGGGTCAAAATGATGTCCGCCGTTGGACCCACTTTGTACCGAAACGCGTGCTAAAGTCTATGATCTCTAAAGTCGTCAAACTATATGTCTACGGATTCAGTTTGAGGAGAGGAACTCAACAGTATGTCCAGTTTTGGATTCCGATGAGCCGTGTACAAAATCGCCCGTTTGAGTGGGTCACGGGCCCGCCAAAAAGGGGTTTCGATTCGACCTTCTCAGAATCGAACCAAACTTGGCACACCGGACCAAAATTTTGATTCGGACCTATTGGCTCAAGTTTCGTTTCGAATCGACGACTGTACACGAAGTTAGGGCAAAGTTTGTAAATTGGCGATACGGGATATCTTGA
This sequence comes from Iris pallida, assembly GCA_029216955.1. Classification (NCBI taxonomy): domain Eukaryota; kingdom Viridiplantae; phylum Streptophyta; class Magnoliopsida; order Asparagales; family Iridaceae; genus Iris; species Iris pallida. Next base: position 29,217,234 of record JANAVB010040218.1, on the reverse strand, counting down.
TGGATACGGACTGATTTCGTCGCGCACACACGACGAAACTGAGTTCCGTCAGTTCCCACACGTCGGTAACGTCCATACGTGCCTTTCGATGCGTATAGCGCACGACCATGTCACCCGATTTTTTGGAGCACACGCCGTATCGGACAAAATTCTAAATTTTATATAAATTAACACAGGTTTTTTTCCAACTTCAACATCGATTTACTTTTTACACGTAATCGAAACGACGATCCAGAAGATGCGTTGCGATCTCAGTTATGTTGTCTTTTACTATTTTCAATTAGTTTCTACAATTCTTTACTGCACAGCAAGAAAATTGGCCGACAAGTAATCGTTTTAAAACAGTTTTTAGTATTACAGAAAACATATTTTTCTTCAACTTCGTCTCAATTTTTCGAGCAAGTCGATGGATTGTTTTCGAAATCCACCTGGAGGATCTCGAAGAGAGTCAAGTCTACTTTCCAGAAAATCTTACGGATCAAAAATCGGTGCTATGAGTAAAAAGTTACGTCGTAGGGAAGTAGGATACGTTGAGTGGGAAAACTGCTCCGTGGGTGACGAGGGACTGACTTTCGATGCTCCGTTTGTCGCGCACAAAACTTCGTCGCTGGTAAAACGAACTCGTAGGCGAAGAGGGTATGATCGTCCGCAACTTTCGTTTTGAAAGTTTAGGGTTTTGAGATTTATGGAAAAAGTTACATATATAACAAGTTGTAGCAAAAACCTAATACAAATATGTTTAGAACTAAGTAATCCCACGGGTTGGGTTTCGTTTGGTGAGCTTGCTGCGTACAGCAACAAGCAATTAAGGGGGTGGGGCCCTCCCACTTTAAGTGGGTGGGTTGGTTGCTATATATATTTTTTTTCTTTTTTTGTCTTTTCTTTTTCTTTGTTCTTTCTCATTAGGCATGTTGTGGTCGGTCCCCCCCGGGCCGACCACCATTGCTTTTTTTTTTCTTCTTTTTTTTTCTTTTATTACTATATATATATATATATATATATATATATATATATATATATATATAATGTATATAATCACATATATATATATATATGTGATTATATACATTATATATATATATATATATATATATATATATATATATATATATATATATATATATATATATATATATATATATACCAACTACCTCTTTAATGCTAAATAATATAGTAAAAATAATTTTTAAATCACTAAAATAGTTAGAAAATATTGGGGGTTTACAGTAGTGTTGAGGCCACTTGTAAATAGCATTGCCTCGGCTTTGAGTTTTGGTATGCTGCTTTTGGCTACAGAGCAGTGGCAGGGGCCATTCAGCAGTAGTAGGCTCGGGCTTGACATGGCCACTTGGCCATGTCTGCTGAGTGGCAGATAGGTGTTGGCCAATGAAGGCCATGTTAGACCAGTGCAGGTGTTATTGTGTCAGTTGGATGAATGTTTAGGTGAGTATCAGTAGGTATCAGGTGAGAAAAGAAGGTTAGGTATCAGTTAGTACCCAGATTTAGGGGTGTTCACAGATGTTAGTAACCTTGTAGTTTGATGTAGGTTAGAGTATCTAGTTAGTGTCCTTATGATTAGTTGTGTTACCTATTAGTTATCATCTATGTTAGGGTACCTATATATGTGTGTTAGATATAGGATGTGAGTGATTAGCTTGGTTAATGAGTGTTAGTATATCTCTTTAATGTGTGCTTGTATAGGTATTAAGGAAGGGTTTCCTGTGTGTGAGTAATAGTAGGAGTAGTATTCAGGAATCAATCAACATGGAATAGACATAGGTAGAGTATAGAGTAAAGTATGGGAATAGGATTGGTACCCAGGTAATGGGATATGGAGTAGTGTGTCAAGAGATATAGGTAAGTTTAGTATGGTTTTTGGCATGGATACATAGAGTAGAGGGTTACACCTAGGATTGTGATGTCAAGGTCTAGTTTGGGCAATATGCTAAATGCAACATTGGCCTAGCTAAGGGGCTTAGGCATAAGGATATATGTGATGCATGCAATGGCATCTTGGCAAACCAAGGTAATGGGGTTGGGTAAGGTATTACAATAGAGCACGTGTAGTCAATATAGGAATTACCTAGAGAAGCCTAGTATTGGCTAGGATACCTTAGTATGACAGGGTATTGACCTTGATATTGACCAAGGTTGACTAGTTGACCAAAAGTCAAATGTGAGCCAAAATTGACCTAGATTGCATATCACATACTAGAGAACCATGTTTAACACTCATTTTTAAACACCATTTAACATATATATCTCATATCTAGGTTGTGTGACATCATCTTGGACGTCATTTCACATTCACTGCTCAGGACGACAGGCGAGTACATTATCTGATAGTTTTTATTATTTGATATTTTCTATGATGCATGTTATACTAGTTTTCTATCTTGATTCTGACACGATGGACTCACGTATTGGTATTTTATGGATTCCTTGACTAGAGATACGTGGTTTCATGCCTACTGGCTTTAATGGACTAATAAAATACTGGACTAATGCATCTAATCTTGACTAATGAAATGTGTGTCGAAAAACCTGGATCCATGTGTACTAGTCGGATGGAAAAATACCTAGGAGACATGTGAACATACTCATTCTATCCCATGGTCTTACTGGAATAATAGCGGCCAGACACGGACGTGTATGGTTTGCCGGATATCGCTCTCTAGCCGTTCACGTCAACTTGGTATTTCAAATCACTAGTCTTAACATTGATTTCTTTGGATTATCTGTTATATACCTTGCATGACAGGTTTACCCTTTATTATATACCTGTCTATATTCACATTTTACATGTTCTCTAGATACATCTACTGCTCGATATTCATTTGTCTTTTTCTTGTACATTGTCTTTATAACCTGATCATCAAGTATTTCATTACTATTACATTCTCATAGTGCTTGTCAATTATTTTGAACTGTTAGAGGATATGTGCTCGTTCCATCCTGACTGGGTACGTTGACAAAATATTACAGATGATTTAGATGATTGTCCGACCTTCTATGAGCAAGGGATATGCGAGGATGGCATGCAGGAGTCTGAGGAGGGTCCTGCTCAGTAGAGAGTGCCCTAGATATAGTTTAGAACTTATAGTTTTCATGTTGTATCGGATTGTTCTGATTGTTAGTTGAGACTTATTTATATTCAGGATATGTATTTATTTGTGTTGGACATCTGAACTTGAGTTGTGATAACTTACTCTTTATTCAACTATCTCTTTTTATCTATTTCCATATCGTGCTCTATCTTCCTTAGACTTGTGATTGAGATTTTATAGATGATTGTTATATTACTCCTCCGTGCAGAGATGACAGGTTATATGATTCTTATTGTTAGATGTTGTAGACGATCTATACAGCGTTCTACAGCCGACACTGCGGCGTAGGCTAGACGTACCCACGTTATCGTACCCCTAAACATGGTGTGGGTTGTGATAGGGGCTATCACAGTTTTTTGCGTGTTAGGACAGCCAGAATTCTGATATTTACTTTGTTGTCCCCAATCCGACTGTGTCGATTTATAAATCTTATGAACCTTAAAAATAGTGTTCAAAACCACCAACAATGGACTTTGAAAGAAATAAACCTCCAACATACATTAATTAAAATATAAGAATCAAAGAAAAGTTCTAAAATGTGTTGTGTTCAATTTTATTTGAAAAAAATCTAAAAAGTATAAGTTGAAATGGAGATAGGAAGAAGAAGAGGAAGTTTACCTTGTCATCTTGAAGCAGAAGAGAAAGTTGTATGAGAGGAAGAAGAAAATGAAGAGGAAGAGAAAGAGGTAAGAGAAGTTTGGGTGTTTGAAATAGTGATGTCCCCTAACACTTTTATAACTTAAAAGTGATGCTTCCTATCATGTGATGTCCTATATCACTTTTGGTTGTGCCCTTAGTAAAAAAAAAAAGAAAAAAGTTGTAGGGTATTTATAATATTTGAATTATGTGTTTAGGATTTCATATCTTTTAGAAGAGCGGACGGATCTCGTCTTGACGATTGATTTGGGTGATCGAAAGATCTCGTGTAGGTCTTCATAAGATTCGAAAATAGACATTCAATCTTAGGGACCCGTATGTATTCAAAATTTGCTTTTAGTTTTAAGGTCTCGTATACTATTTGAATTTTACGTTTAGGTATTCATTTTAGACAGTCAGTACAAATCAACCGTCCGGATGAGACTCAAATCCTAATAAAAAAAACCTAAGCATAAATTTTGGATATTATATGAGACCCTAAAACTAAATAACCCACCTTTTTTCGTCTCATTTGAGTTATATTTCTACTCTAAATTATTTCTGATCGATTTTTATTATTATTACAAGACATGATTTGATTATGTATTGAAGGGTAATAATTTAATATTTTTGGCTAAATTACAAATTGATACATTCAACTGTTACAAATGTTCAACTTGATACTCTCAATTTTGATAGACGTCAACTTGATACCCTAAAATTTAAAAATAACTAAACTATCCATGCCCCCTCCTATATTTCCCCCTCTTGCGCGGGCTGCACCAACCCCCCATGCCACATCCCAAGCCCCCCCCCTTCTCCGCCGCACGCGGGCTGCTGCCTCCACCATGATCCCTTTAAAATTGGTTTCAACCTTAACTGAGATAAATTTTTTTTATCTTTTTTTAAGAATTAGGAGATAATTCACATAGTTTAGTTGCGCATGAACATGATGCATACTTGCGTTCTATAAGCAGTGCTTAAAGTCTTATGCGTGCCAATGTCAATGTCTTCTTTTTATATTGCCTTTAATTTGCTCTAATGTAAATCAAATTCACCATCAGACAAATCGAGTACCCAAAGTCTATTAGATTCTAATCCTGATATCCTTATACAAAATAATCCTAAACTATAAGTAAATTTAGTTTGGTAATAAAAAAAAGAAGGGTAATAATATTGTATGGTTTGGTCACCATCCACAAAATGGCTATGTAATTGTCAATCTCCCTGTCACCCACCCACCAAATTTCATCATCAATCATTACCCAAGCTTTCTTGCGCCAGATAGGTAGACATTGAACAGTTAAAATCCTCGCAAAATACTTGAATTTTTTTTGTTCCATCATGAAGTGTTCAACTCTTGATGTCAATACCAAATTCCAAATATATATATATATATATATATATATATATATATATATATATATCTTTGTCATAAATAGCGTGTTCTACATAGAGCTGCCTCTTGGATTATAGAGTTCAAGCTCAATCACATGGCAGAATTTTTGGATGTCCATAACAAGAAATTAAAATTGTACCTCCTCCTCAAAAATATATATAAAAAATTCCGAAAAGTTATTTAGAAAAAAAAAAAAAGATCGCTAGACCTTGAACCAAACCCTTTTACATAGAAGATATAAGTGAAACCAACTTTGCAAGATTTATATTATGTTGTATGCACATTAATATTTTAAAACTATATATATATATATATATATATTCCTTAAAATTTTAGGTCGACCGATCTGTCCTACTCGAAGAAGAGTACCCTCCAATTTTATTGAGTAAAAAAAGTGCATCCATCCATTTGACACACTTGCTAGTATCTTTTGGAATAATATAGCACAAGTTTTTATTTATTTATTTATTTATTTATTTCTTTCTTTCTTTGTTATTTTATTTTTCCTACAAAATAATAAATTAACAACAAAATTGCTAGTCGGTAGAGGTCCCAAACTTGTGCTGCCAACGCAACAACCCCACTCTTGTCTGCTCTCTACCTTTCTCTAGAACCATGACTACTAAATTTGACTAGGTCCCTAAGTACTAGTTTCTCGTTTTTTTCCTTCGTCCATTGATTTCTTCTAGAAATTCAAGAAAAATGCCTTGGTTTCCGGGTCCAAACTTGAACATACGGATCGATGATGAAGGGAAAGATTTGGTTCCCGAAAAAGAATGAAGAGGAAATCAATTCTTTTGGAAGATTACATTTTTTTTGTCCTGTGTTTAAAAATGTCAAAGAATTTGAAAAAAATTGAATACTCCAATGTGAAAAAATAATTTTTGCTTGAATGGATAGAATCATTTTTTTTCTTCTATTGAAAATTATTTTTCTTACTTTCTTTGACACCCAAATATAGAAAAGTAATCAAATTTTTTTTTTTAATCCTATGATTCCGCGAACTCCGCGAACCAAACGAGACCTTTGTGTAGAATCAACGTTTCAGGAAGGATGATTTCATGGAGTTGTAGTCTCGAGGAGAATTGCATGTTATTCTTAAAAAATGAAACACTTCAGAGAATACAACTCTCACCAACCAATTATCATTCTCAACACCAAAAAAGTCATCCACAGAAAAATTCAACTATCCATCTCTACAAAATAACAAGAAGCTAGACAACACATCGACAGCATCCCAAACTAAAGAAATTTCCTTATTCACCTTTACTTTAATGAATGATCAATAATTTGTTTAATTTTTCAATTTCCGTGTTTGGTTCAGGCGTGAATGAAAATCTTAATTTGTTTAATTTTTTACAAATACCCTCTCTTTTTTTAACTACATTCTATTGTATCTTAAATTCAGCTGATGATATTGGAGACACTTTGAAAGAAAGTATTACTGCTCAAAAAATTATAGGTACTGCACTCAACTAACATTTGTAGAAAAGTGTCCACCCCTTGTAGTTCAAGTGACAAACAGTTGTAATAAAAAAACAATATTCCTAGAAAAGCAAAAAATATTTTCAAGAAAGGCTTTGGATTTTACCACAATTGTGGGAAACTAGAGCTTCAAATATTCCCAATCCCCGACTTACCCCTCATGTTCCCAATCTCCGACTTTGACTTACCAAACATGGATAAAGAACCCAAACTCATTCCCAAACCTCCAAAACTTGACCCAAACAACACCTAATTGGCGCATCATGGAAGGCAGATCGATCGCCTTTTTGAGATATCAAAATACATTAATATGAAGAAGAAAAAATGGGGAAGGATGTAATTATTCTTCGCTGCCATGACATATTTTTCCAAACATCCTTGAGGATCAAAATTTCAATGAAATAGTCTGCAAGGGGGCTACAAATTGAAAATGAATCTTAAGAAACAGTGGCAGTAGAAGAATCATCCGGGAATGGCTCTGAGATCTCTCCCTAATTCTCTCTCTGAAGAAAAGGAAAAGGCTCCTCATGTAACTGATAATGAACGAGAAGGCTTCCTCTGCGTAACTGGTGCGCCTGTCGCATCGTCTACACTGCAACTGGTTCATTTACAGAATGAGATACACCACTATTAACCTGCCGAAACAAGAGAGAAAATCTTGCTCATTGTGAACAGTATCCTAACTTCCAACACTTAATAAAACATACAAAATCTCTACAAATATGAGGGAATGCTCAGTGAAATGATGATCATTATACTAGACAAATGTTAAGAGCATTACAAGAATTAGTAGGAAACAACACACTTTTGGCAGTCCGGTGGATATCCAGATCTGCCATTTTTTTCGCAGATATTGCTATTTTAGGACTGCCAAAATTTTAGCAGTCCTATTTTTCAAGACAACACATGATTGCAAGAATTTTGTCAGTCCTAGAATTGCCAAAACTATTTTAGGACTGCCAAAATTTTGGCAGTCCTAATTTTCAAGACAGCACATGATTGCCAGAATTTTGTCAGTCCTAAAATTGCCAAAAGTGTGTTGCCCCTAGCAAATCTTGTAGTGCCCTTAACATTTGTCCTATACTAAGGTGTAAAGCACATGCAACCAATTCTCATCAGCGTGATGTAACTTCAACTCTGGAGCAGAACTCAGAATTGGGATTCCTGGAAAATTTTCTGCAAAAGGATTTTATCTTTTATGCCTCTGAGTCAAGCTAACCTCCTTATGAATCAATGCAAATTCCTAGCCAAGGCAGCCTAGAATAGAAGCAAGAGATGCCATAAAATATCATTGCCAATAGCAGGTGGGAAGACGTCCTATCTTGTTGGCCCAAGTAATTCAAGCTCAACCAGTAAAGGAGCAAGCCACTAAAAGTTGCACCTAGACAAGGAAATTGTCCAGATGAAGATGCAGAGGTAAGACGGCAAGATTTGCTCAAGAGAAATGCACTCATGTCAGTTGCAGAAGCTAAAGAGATACAGTCGTAACTCAACTACTATGGCGTACTATTAGCAAATAACCAAGTGCTAAGGCGTAATAGGAATCTTGGAAGATATGGACTTGTCTTCAACTAATGATGGATACGCGTTCTGTGATCCAGCAGTTTCATGTGTTCAAAATGGTTTGAGGGGGTGTATCTGAGGAAAAATAATATATAATTTGTGCAAGGCCGTAAAATATGATCTGTAAAACAATTTAACTGCAATAACATTGGAGCAGGAAACTAGAGGCAGACCTTGGCAGATTTGAAAAGCTCATCAAGAACTTCGGATAAGGTTGGGTGTGCATGAACAGCAAATTTTATATCCTGCAAGGAAAAGTAAGCATAGTATCATCCATCGATTTAAAATTAAAGAGAGATTCCTCGAAATATTAGTATAGGGATACTCTATTACAAGAAACGTTTCGAAGAAAACCTGGTCATAACAATGATTAACTCATCAGAAACTGATTCCACATTTCAAAATATACACAAGTACACAACTACATGGATCTTTGAAATCAATCCACATATACACTTGCAATGAGCCCCATGTAAAAGAGGACTCCAGACTACTATGAGAAAAGAACATAAACAATGGTTGATTCTGGTACATATGTACATTTATCCCATCTACTAGTAGTACCAGCAAAATTGCAAGTTGATGCCTTGTCAACTAGCTTAACTTTTACCAAGAGAAATATTTATTTCCACAATAAAATTTGTCTTAGAATTACATATTAGCCCAAAGATCTAGCTCATCTATGGACATTCCATATTGGGCTTAGGGTTCACTTGTTTGTTGTATATATATATTTTCTCAAACCTAAATGAAGCTAAGGCTATTGAACCATTCTCTTGTCAATTTGCAAAAGTACTACTGGTTGAGACTCTAATCTTCATTGTGCTTCTAAACCTTTATTGTCTATTTTGTAGTACTAGTTCCTTCAGGTTTAAGGAAGATAATTATTTTGATGGGTCAAGTATATCTATGGTTCCAATGGTTTTCATATTAAAGCCTCACTTATATAGAGTGGCAGTGGTATTTTAGAGATGGGAGGTCTCCACACTCGAAAAAGAATCGGTGGACGACTAAATATCGGATCTGCCAACTTTTATTCACAAGAGCATACCAATTTGTTCAGTCAAATATCAATTAGCAGGAATATACCTAAACATCTAGGCCAGGTTACATAGAGAGAGACAGATTATAAGGACACAACAGGAATTCAAATACACATTGTTTAGAAAATTTAGGATTCCCATACGGCAAATATACAATTACAATTACATATAGACATGCAATAAAGAGTTTCAAAAAAGCCATTAGGCTGTTGGTTGGGCTTGTTTTGTGTCAATAATAGAGGAATTTCAGTTTGGTCGTGGGTTGGGCTGGAATCTCTTTCTAGAAGTATATAAAACTTGAGTTGAGCCAACTTGAGTCAGGTGCTAGTCGAGCTTACTCGAGAAGTCGTCAAGCTTCACAAGTCGATAGAACACATCTTTATTACATTTTTTTTTTACATTATATCTTAAGAATATCTATGTTTAAGCATGTTTCGGGTAGTAATTAGGGTCCAAAAAGTTCTCACGAGGATTCGCTGCAATGAAATGTCATTTTCTCATATATCAACTATGATTGTCAAGATTAAGGCCATCCTAGATCACATTCAACCATGTTTGTAGTTCCTTTCGGAGCCCAGTCATTGGTTAGTCATATCCACATAAGTGCCGAGGAAGTATCGTGTCAAATAGGGATATGGCCTTTGGAGTACCCACCCATGCAACTTAGAATATAAGGATAACATGTTATGAGTCATGACAAACAAATTAACAATTTAATTGAGTAAAAGAATACTTTGGACACAAAATAGTATCAGCTACTCCAACGGGTATTTTGTCTTTATACCAACAACAATTGTTTCTCCATTGTACCGCCATTCCTACTTGTAGAGCCTTACAGCGTATATTGTGTAGTGGTATTTCGCATAACTGGGGAAATGGATGTAAAATTCCAGGGCAACTTTAAGCAACAAAGCAATCTAAAAACCCTTGAAAACTATTACATTAGAAGAAAACATGGTTAAAGCTTGTCATGAAGTAGCATGTATCTAAGAGATCAACTAATAACTGAGAATAATCTAAGATAAATCTATGCACCTCTAGTCCATGGAGAACATCTAGCAGTCTTTTAGTTTTATACTTAGATAATCCGCACATGAGCTAGAAACTAGATGAGGAAAAATTCTATATATTTGCAAGCTTCATTGCAATTAGAATTTCCACTTAGACATCCATTAGTAAAGTGAATTAACAATTATCTACATCACTGAAGATTCTCACTTGCCCAAATATATAGTGAGGGATATATTTCTTCTATTTTGCTGAAGCATACAAGTGCCAAGAAGAAAGCATTAACTGGAAAGAAACATGTTCTATTTGTTTATTTTCACTTCAGGGTCTATAAAACATCTCGGCATTTTAGATGTGTAGATTCAAAATGCAGCAGTTAGATTTCTGTTGCTTCGACAAACAAAGTGCAGCTAAAATCACCTGAATGGGTGTGCCCAAGGCAATTGCATTTGATGCTTCATGGATGAGGTCTGCAGCATGTAGCCCCAATATGTGAACACCAAGAATTTCCCCAGTATCAGGTCTGTATATCATCTGCATGGAAGCATCAATGTTTATATTGAGTAACTACTGATCATTTAGATAAGAAAAAGGAACAGCTTAGGCAGCCCAATATACAATGAAATTGAAAAATCTACGTTCTATAAGTTAATCATAATAAAAGAGACGAGATAGACATTGTCTACGTATTAGCTATTAATGCTAATCAGTTTGGCATGACATAAAGACATTGGCCAAATGAAATGAATGTCTTGAGAGAGAGAGAAGAGGGGGGGGGGGGGGGGGGGGGGGGGGGGGGGGTTGTAGTTCTGCACACATTCAATTGCAAAGTTTGATTGGAGTGATATCAAATCAAGTGAAATTTGCTTATACTCATCCATGACAACAATAATAATGGTAAACTCTAAAAAGCTGGTCATCAAAATTTTATATATAATAAGCTTTTTTTTTTTACTAGTGAAGGACTATAACAGGTAGCTTCACAAGTTCGAATAATATGGATCCACTAATGACTCCAGCGATATCAATAATCAATCTGAATCTGAAGTCAATGAAACTGAAATAGGAATCCAAGAAACAACAAAAAATTGCAAAATTCCTACTAGAGTGGTAAAGGAATGAAACAAAGTTACTCGGTATAAAATTCAACAATAATGTTCAAGACCATTACTGTACATAATGTTGGTGCATGAATAAAGTATAAACTAGTTACAAGACTAGTGCAGAATTCATTCCAAAATAAGGTACCTAACACAAAGTATCCAAGCTTCGTAACCGTTGCAGCATAATAAAGAGATCTAGCATTGTTCATACAGATGTGAAGTTAACATGTAGGCATCGAAAGATTACCTTGGCTAATCCCTCCCCTTCATTCTCTGCTAGAGCTTTTGTGTTAGCCTTGAAGCTCGTCTTTGCAATGCTTATTTCAAATCCTTCCTTTTCTGCTTTCTCCCGTGCTGCAGGCTGCAAATGAGATCAAGATACACATTTTAAGAAATTTACAAATATAAGTGAAAAATACCAGGCAATACTCTGGAAGTATGGAACAACAAGGTCATTCAACATTTAGAACCATTATATGGATTTGAAAAGAAGAGAAAATAAAAGAAAATAAAGGGCTATAATTCTATTTAAGATAAATTTACAGTTTTAGACTTTTGGTTAAGAGGAAAATTGACGGATGGCAAACCAACATACACCAATTAATTTCCGAGCTAAAGGTCCTGCTAAAATAGTATCTAAATAAATAAATAAATAAGATTTGAGATTGGTCTCTAGCAGGACGGCATAGTAGTTGTCTTTGACTTTGTATCCATTTGAGATTAATTGGATGTAATGTAAATAAACAGCCATTCTCAATTCAGTGAAGATAAAACCCTATCTATTGGAAGATCTTGTCAAGCATCTTTAGTCAGTCGCCAAAGGTTTTTCCCCATTTCTCAAGAGGACAAGTGAGCCTATTAAGATCATGATGGCTCTAAAGAAGGAAGAACAAGAGAAGACCGATAGTGGGATGATGGCCCGTCTCTGAATTAGATCTGAATTTGATCCAAGAGTTAGACCATGCAGAAGCCTCATGAGGTATATACAAAGGTCAAAAGTATTGGTCAATACTGATACATATCGGTTTTGGCAAGTATGATGCGTTTCACTCCAGCCAATACCGAAATTGTGGCTCCATTTCGCAGCTAATGCACCAAAAATAAAATGAAAAAGAAAACAAGCAAAGTATGGCAACAAAACAATATCAACACGATAATTCGGTCGTGCCAAAGAGCAACATACTACACTTTGTCCATAAAATCCATTATCAGACACAATGTACCCATTACCATTTGTTGAAGTTGTATACTACATAAATTCATAGCGTTCATACATCTTAATATTATTTCACTCAAAATTATCTATTGCGGGGCTACTTTGTTTTAAAGCAAGAAATAAACAACAATATGTATTGTGGGTGAATAATTCAGTAATGTTGAATATTATTCCATTCAAAACTAACGTGAAACAAGAAATAATACATAAGATTATGCCTAAATCTATCAAATATTTTCTAAATATTTATAGTCAATTTCTATTATTTTTTGGCTTTCCAGAATTCCCGAAACCATCAATACCAATACTCGCAAAAAAGGTCCAAAACTGACGCTGTGAACCTTGGTATATACAGCTTTAAACGCTTGTCTGTATTATTATGGTCAGTTGCTCGAGATAGTATAGTTCCCACCCATTTACTTTCAGGTGTCTCTCCAACTGTCGTACCGGTTGAGAGGCTTAACCTCACTTAAACCTATAATAAGAGGTCATGACCAATCTGCTGGTTATCAAAGTCCCGAGAGCGCAGATGTTCTTCTATAGCATGAAAACAGAAGCAAGCCTCCATTTTGCTTCTATATGTTTAACAAACACATTTACTGTTACCAGTCGCCACTTAGCGTAGCGGTCTCCCCTAGACGGTGCACTATCATTAAAGCTTGTGGTCTCGCCCTCTGGCAATAATGGCATACAAACCTTTATTTTAGTCCAAGTTAAATTTATCTTTCGACAGGGTAATAGAAAGACATGTTCAATTTATGAGTAAAGAAACCCTCCTTTTGGCTTCATGCTAGCAATTTGATTTATGATTTGATCTCCTGTAATATCATCTTCGCGTAAAATATATGTTTCTGTTAAAAGTAAATAAAACCACTTTTGGCTTAAGCTGTCCAATTCGTAGATGATACAAGAGCATTGTTGACTTGCACCCTGATATATTTCAGTGTGTCATAAATGCAAGTGGAGTAGCGCAGATGACTCTTATCTTCCATAAGACAACTGGAGTAGCAGTCATATGGCTCTTATTTTCTTCCTTAGCAGACAATGGTTGGAGGGCCAGATATTTGAACCTTATTAGGAGTCTTTGTATTTGGTGAGGATAGACATGTATATAGCTTGTTACCTATAGTATAAAATATAAATTGCAACATATTAACTAGAAAGCATTTAAAAACTAATGTCAACTACAATTGTATTGTTAAGCACATCTGATTTGTATTAAAACTCGACAGTGCCATGAAAATAACACAGTATTGAACCTATAAAATCTGCATACATCATCCAAAATGACCCAAGTAAAACTATCATCTGTAACACAATACAAAAAATAATCTATATTTACCAATGATTCCTCACAATGAAATTTCCTGCTGCTGGTCTACTCAAACATCCATCACATATAAAGTGAAGCAAAATACAAATGCTTCTGACAGATTCAATCAGCAAAATTAGATAACCAACTCTAAGTAGACATAAACATGACCTGACACATTGCTATTGCTTCAGTTTAAAAGTGTCACAACGTACCTCTGTAAGGCCTACCATACTGATCTCAGGGTGGGTGAAACAAGCAGCCGGAATGCTTAAATGGTTTAGCACATTATCATTCCCACAGATATTCTCAACAACTATAAGATTGCATTGCAAGGCAATAAATGAGTGAAGATCTCTACGAGACTGAACATGTATATACTTGTTTAACAAAATAGCATTAAGCACCAAATACCTGAGATCCCTTGTGCGCTAGCAGCATGAGCAAGCATCATTTTTCCATTCGCATCACCGATGCAGTACAAATGGGGAACCTGCACTCATATTAACAGTGTAAAGCAAGCAGACTTGCATTATTCAAAGGCATGGCAATCTAGAATGGCAAGAACAGCGTAAAGGAAATACCTAGCAACAGCAGATGAATACTAATATTTCGAAAAGTTCATTACTAACCAGATTTCCACTAGCATCCGTAACTTGCATGCGCTCATCAACGGGAACAAAACCACGCTGGGTAACAACATTTATCTACAGATAAAGGCCATGTTAGATAACAAACATTTGTAGAATCATATCTGGATATTGACTTTGGTTATTTATTTGGGGGAAAAACAAGTCACACTAACATTTTCTAAGCCAAGCCCCTTTGTGAATGGAGCCCTACCAGTTGCTATAAGAGCTGCATCCACCTGCAAAGCAAATATGAAAGCAATTACTAATTTGGATCAGTTAGTTGTATCTGCCATTATCTAGCTTCCAAAATAAGTATATAATTCTTGTTTGTATGATTTTATTTATCTTGTATATGTCACCTACATTGGCGAGAGCTAGCTGCAGCAAGGATTCACATAGAAAAAAAAAATATTACATGCAAGTGAGGGGAAATGTAATCTGAAATATAATTCAGAGTTATGGATACAGCTAAAAATTCTCCTTTCTTCTAACAAGTCATGCAGTTATGCTTGTCAATATTATTAAAGATCAACCACAAAAAAGATAAAATCTGGGTCCTTTTTTACCACAAAAAAGTAACTAGTTATATCCGTTCCAAAAGACTAAAGAACCAAATCAGACATCTACCAAGACAGCACCACAAGAGTAGCTCCAGGATAGATTAATTTTAGCATCTTAACCCACATCTTTGTTTCTATGACAAGAAGGCAAATGCCTCTTCTATCCCATATCATCCCATCTACACACAAACTTGCCTTTCACCAATGTATAAATCCAACCACTGAAACATACTCAAGAAATTAAGAAATGGTAAAGAATTAATAGATCTTTTAAACTGAATCCCTACTCTTCTTCCATCCATCAAATTGTGAAGCAACAGTTGTGTTTGTAACAAGAACAGTAGCAGACTGGTTGGGTTAATCTTTTTGGGAGAACACCTTCCAATGAATGTCTCGACAAAAAAAAGAAGGTATAACTATCATCCCCACATAAAAAGAAGAAGGTAAAACTATCATCCCCACATAAAAGTCTTCAAGTGTTCTTTAAAAGTGATAGCCTCTCTTTACCCTCTTTAAAAGGAAGAAGCCTTCTGGAGATATTTGTTTTGATTTAAGGTGTCTCCATACAGTCACTTCCTAAAATCTAGGCCACTGTAATAAAATAATATACATTGTTCATGATCAGTTTATATGGTTATATACTGATATTTCACAATTGTTTCTCCAAGTTAATTAAGAGTATACCCATTCTATTGACTTGTATAAGGGATTAAGGATGACATCCATATAACAAATGTGTGTGAAACTTCTTTCTAAATTATGATGAGTTTGAATATTCGCATTATCCAATAATAATATCATCCCTTGAATTTGTAGCCTTGTCTTCTAAATTTCTATGAATCTGAATTTAAACATATCGCACCTTCAATTGAAACCTTTTAAAGTTTCATATATACTCAAATCTCTTCCCTATTGCCGTAGGAAAGCATTCAAATCTATTCATAATTCTGCATGCAATGACACATCTAGCCGACTACTTTGATAGTTTCCTGAAATAATTAACCCAAGACATGATTATCCTAGATGACAGCCATCTTCCCAACAAAGGGATATCTTATTACTCAGTTACAACACTTCTCCCTTAGTTTTACACATCATAGAGGATTTAATTTAGCATTTAACATCCAACTTTATACAATAGGACAAAAGGATCTAATATCCTAACCACTTAAGAAGATTTAAACATGGCACAGGATGAGATAAAAAAATAATGGACGAACATCAATGACCAAATCAACCTACCTCCTATTAAACACACCTTATTTTCAATTCAGAATTTGATCTTTAACTTCCAATACCTTGTCAACTGTTAGGGGGCATTTGGATGAAGGTTTTGTATTCCTAGGAATCAACTTCCCACTCCTTTCCCATGGGAAAGGGATTTAACATTCCTATACCCATGTTTGGTTAGGTTGGGAATATGTAGCCCGAAAAATTCAAAATTTTCATTCCCATGTTTGGTTCGGGCAGGAATATGAATCTTAATTTGTTTAGTTTTCCATAAATACCCTTTCATTAATTTCATTATGTTATTATTACCTAAATTCAATTGGTGTCATTGAGAGTACTACCGTAAAAAAACGTAATTAATGCACCCAACCAACATTCCCAGGAAAGCAAAAAATAGTCCCAAAGGAGGGGTGGGGTACTTAAACCAAACAGCCCCTTACCGTCATGAAATTTTCTCAAAATGCAATCTTTGAGTACTCAAGAAACAAAGTTTGCATCTAGTTAACTCATATATTACTGATACCTGAGGGTTTAAGTAGACAACAAATGTAAACTAAAAAGAAGGCACATGGAACTTTATTACTTTGTTGTGAGTTGTCACTACTAACAAAAGTCACCACTTTACGAAGGGAATTTTCAAGTAAAACTGCCAAGAGTGTTATCATTATTTGTACCATGTGGTGCCTACAGCAACACAATATAAATGTGGAATTGGAGTTAACTGCAAATATTTTTTAAATATCTCGCAAACATAAGACTGTTTAGCCTAAGTTGGAGTTGACACTGATTTCTTTGAAAATTCAATCTTTACCTTCCTCATAACAATATTATAGTTCATCAAAATAAATAAGATCATCTGACACAAGTGGAATTGTGACCAAACTCTAGTGCATATCAAAAACACAAAAAACAATAGCCATCTAAGAAGGGATGAGTTCCACCAAGAAAAGCTAGGTGAACTGTAGATATTATTCTTAAAGCAAATGCTATCAACACAAAGCACCTCCAACGTATCTTTCGGTTCTTTAGTCTTGGCATCAATGAGCTCAATAAGCACAGGCTTTCCATCCTTTGCTGGTGTGATCTACAAACATAACAAATTGAAATGGATAAAAGATCCTAAATTATTAGGAAAGCACAAACAGAAAGGAAAATTTCTAAGAAATTTAAAGGGCAGAAACCAACCTTCTTTGCAAAAACACCTGTATGGTAATCAATTTTCCTAGGATTGACTAGAATTCTCTGAGCCAATTTTCCTATTTCAGGATCAAAACCAGGCATAAGCTGATCCAGAGCTTCAACAAAAGTAACCTGCCCAATAATGTTTTGCGATTTAGCTAAGAATTAGACAACTTGGTTAAGAATTAGACAACTAGAAACTTAATAGTTAAACCAAACCACAGAATTTAGAAGTATTATGAATATAACACATGAGGAGACAGGTAAACAAGGAAAATGAGATATATAACTGATGCTAAAAAGAGAAATGCACAGCATGAGTATCCCATACCTTTCCAACTCAACATTACATTCAGCAGTATCCACAAAAAAAATGAAAATTGATCTTTTTTTAACTTAGGAGAAGATTTTAGAGTTGTTCCTTTAAAATGTTCATGCATTTATAGGGAGCCGTATTTGCAAAGTAGAAATCTAATAGCCTCAGGTTGTGAGGCACAGATGATCTGCTGACTTCACCACTGAGAGATGGATCTACCCTTGACAGAATGATTCATAAAACAATGACAAAGATGACAAACAAAAGCCTTATTCATCAAGTTGAGATCTTCTATGAAATGTAAAAGCCCAACAAAAATATACATCAGGCTTGCTATATCCATTTTCAACCTGATATCATTCACAATTTGTGGTTCCGTTCATGGTATGTAGTGAGAGAGGAGGATTAGGAAGAGAATGCTAACAAGAGAAAAAGAGGTAGTAGAATTTCAAAAATAAAAATAAAACAATAGGCTTCAACCCTTGGATTTCCTAACAATATTTTCTTCCTACAATACAATTATCCAATGGAGTTGATCAATACTTATATTTATTACTTAGGACATTTGATATAATTAACATAAATTATTTTCATTAATACTTTTTACATGTATATATTTAGTAAAGTGTATTAAATTATTCTTAAAGACGAGGACGTTAAATTAGTTGCACGATGCACAAACCAGTAAGAACATGGTGAACAAACATGATACTGATTTTGTTGTTTCCGTGTACATTTTCATACTTTGGCATGCCTGATCCCTGACACAACACAATTCAGGAGTTTCTGCACTTATTAGAACACAAAATTACTGTGATGTCTAGAAAGATACACAATAAAACATTATAACAAAATAATATTTTCCCAATATAAAACTAGTAGAAGTAACCTTTTCAGGTCATTTTTATATGCTGTCAGTCCCAGGAATTTATTGGTGATTGCATTGAAGGCATGTGGGGATCCACTACATGAAGGAATTGAGTATGTACTATGTAAGTGTCAAGCCAGTAAGACTTTGAGATGTTATCATGTTACAGTATAAACAGGAAACATCGAAGCCCAAGAGACAAGTATTCTCTTCCAAGTAGATAAGATTGATTGTGCATATCAAACTTTCTGATTGCTTAGAACTAGCATGTGATACGCTGGTGACTTTTGGAAATCATTAAATGCAATCTGCTGACACATAGCGGTGACCGAAGGCAAACCACATAGCAGTGACCGTTAGGGAGGTAATGAGTGGTGCTAGGGGCTTAGGGAAAAAAGCATCAAAAAACGACGACCGCTTGTGAAGCTTTCCGCAGAAAGACCCCTTCTTTCTGGCAGAGAATGTGCACGCACACACAAAATCGCACACATACATCATAAGCATGCCTCCATTTACGCAGGCGCACAAACATGTAGATATATAAAAAGAAAAGGAGCTTATTCAATTCATATGGCATCAGATTTCATATTATGCTTCCAGTTTTAGGATGCACATAAGCATGCATAATAATGAAATTGCATTTATTTAAGGTTTTAAGACCAGTAAGTGTCAAGCCAGGACCAACTGAAGAATCATGGACTGAGGAAACAAGCATAGCACATCTAATTCATAAATAACATAGTAAAAAAATTGCTTATATCTGTGTGTATAAATATGAAACAATATTTTTGTTATATTATATTTTTTATATTAATTTAGTAACATATTGGTCATACACAGTAAAAGGTTAAAGAATATATTCAATTCTTTGGAATTTGTATATATATATATATTTGGAACCAGGTAAATTGTTTCTGGAATCGCTCCCACTGGGATTCGAACTCCTGACCACTTGGGCCGCATGCATCTCTCTTAACCATTAGGCTAGAGGTCATTTGCTTATATATATATATATATATATATATATATATATATATATATATATATATTCTTAAAAAAAAATAATATATATATATATATATATATTCTTAAATTAATTTAATATGTATGTGTGTGTGTGGTTCAATTTGTTTGGTATTAATGACATTTAAGACTTTTAGCATATTTTATTTTCCCAACATTTTAGACAAGGTTCATAGGGGAAAAACGAGAAAATTTGCCCTTGGAATTGACACAATCCTCAAGGTTGGTGGGGGTGGTTGGTAATGGAGTCAAGACTTGAAGAGGAAGAGGATGGTGGGAGAGTAAGAGGAGGTTGGTGGCAGTCGGCAGGAAGTTGATCGGTCATGAAAGTTGGCAGTGGGCGGCACGGTCTTGGGAACGGCAATCTATTTTTGTGTGAGAGATATCGAATTTGGGAATTAGGTTACGCACACATACATCATAAGCATGCCTCCATTTACGCAGGCGCACAAACATGTAGATATATAAAAAGAAAAGGAGCTTATTCAATTCATATGGCATCAGATTTCATATTATGCTTCCAGTTTTAGGATGCACATAAGCATGCATAATAATGAAATTGCATTTATTTAAGGTTTTAAGACCAGTAAGTGTCAAGCCAGGACCAACTGAAGAATCATGGACTGAGGAAACAAGCATAGCACATCTAATTCATAAATAACATAGTAAAAAATTGCTTATACCTGTGTGTATAAATATGAAACAATATTTTTGTTATATTTATATTTTTTATATTAATTTAGTAACATATTGGTCATACACAGTAAAAGGTTAAAGAATATATTCAATTCTTTAGAATTTGGTCTTTGTTATATATATATATATATATATATATATATATATATATATATTTTGGAATAAGGGTGAATTTATTCCTCGCACATAGCGGTAAAGGTATTACAATACATAATATCACATCATCTCATGCCCCATATTATAATATTATGGAGCCAATACTGATACATCGAATTTTACGTTATGTAGAATTCCAATAGTTGGGGTAGTCAGGCCTTCGAAAATACGCCTGTTCCGCTCCTTCCAGACGTGCCAAATGGAAGCGGCCAGACGAACTCTGGCTCTTCTGGCCCACCCCGGATCCCGGCCTCTGTGGTCTCGAATCCAGCTAAGTATGCTCCTGATGTCTCTATCCACACCAACACCCCCTCTCAGCTGCACGCACTGCTCAGTCCAAATGTGCCAGGTCGTCGGACAAACAAAGAAGAGATGTCCCATAGATTCGTCTTCCCCATGACAAAGCACACACTTCGCATCTGGGATCTGCATCCCAAACCTGAGGAGTCTGTCTCTCGTCATCAGTCTGCCTCGTAGAAGTCGGTATGCACATAGTTGTATTTTTCGGACAATCCCCTTGCCCCAAATGAAGTCTACCTCCTCAGCCCGGTCATGGTGAGTCCGAACCAAGTCATAGCAGCTACGGAAGCAGAATAGACCTGACCCGCCCCCCGACCCAGGGCCGGCCCAGCTCCAGGAGTCCTCATGCTGGCTATCATCTATAGTAATAAGACGAATCTTCTCGGCTAGCAGAGCTGTGTAAGGATATCCTTCTGGCCTCCATATCTCATCTCTAATGATCCGACTGCATGTGAGCCCCTGTCCGCCTCTCTGTCCAGCTGTCCTCCCAGTATCTCCAGTAAGGATCTGGAACCCAACCAAGGATCAAGCCAGAGATCAGTGGTCGTCCCATCTTTCATGTTCCTGCATATAGCGGTCTTGAGCACCGGCCGACACCTCAGAATGGCCTTAAATGTGACCGAAAAATTATTGTCTATCCTGCAGGCCCATAAGTTTGTCCGCCTGAGGTATCTGTTCGCCATCCATTCCGTCCAGAGCGAACCCCCTTGATGAATTTACAGGCCATCTTCACACAAGCTGCCTTCCTGACCGCATGTAGAGACCGCAACCCCACTCCCCCTCCTCCCTAGGACGACATAACTGGTCCCAGGAGATCGCATGCATCCCTCCCTTCCAGATGAAGTCCGCACAGATGGACTCCACTTTCCGAATAGTGGCCGACGGGATCTAGATAGACTGGAGCCAGAACATCGTGATACCAGCAATAACTGATCGCACCAACTCAATCCGACCGCCAAAAGATAGACCCGCAGCCTGCCAGCCCTCCACTCTCCTCTGAGCAAAATCCACCAAGCTATGACAATCCTGCTCTCTGGCGTAGTTGACCGTCAACGGGACCCCCAGGTATTTCACTGGAAGCTCACCTTTTTCTACTCCCAGAGCGAAGGCTCTCTCCTCCTGAAGCGTGCATCGGGAACTGTAAGTAGACTCTGCTTTTCTCCCTATTTAACTGTAGCCCGGATAGCCTCCCGAACTCCTCCATGATGTCTGATAGCGCTCTCATGTCCCGCATGGAAGGCTGGAGGAGCACCAATAGGTCATCAGCATAAATCAGATGTGAGACCATCGGTCTCACCAACCGAAAAAGGGGGACGATCTTCTTGCTATGCACCGCCGTGTCAATCATGCAGGTGAAATACTCCATCACCAAGGTAAACAAGTACGGAGAGGGGATCACCCTGCCTCAGCTCCCGATTGCTCCTGAAGTAGCCATGAGGCGTGCCCTGGATGAGGACAGAGAAGGTAGGGGAGCAGATGCACTCCCTCACCCTCGCAACCCACCTCTCGTCGAACCCCATGGCGAGCATCAAGTGGCATAGGAAGTCCCGGTTGACCGTATCATAGGCTTTCCGTAGATCCAGCTTCACACACGCCTTCATCCCCCAGGTTTGCTGAACTCCCTCACCATCTCATGTGCAAGTAAGCTGTGCTCCGCTATCGATCGTCCCTTGATGAAACTGCCTGATTCTGGGACACCAATCCCTGCATAATCCCCTCCATACGCCTGCACATAAGATGTGTAATAAAAACCCCTCCATATATATATATATATATATATATATATATTTGGAACCAGGTAAATTGTTTCTGGAATCGCTCCCACTGGGATTCGAACTCCTGACCACTCGGGCCGCATACATCTCTCTTAACCATTAGGCTAGAGGTCATTTGCTTATATATATATATATATATATATATATATATATATATATATATATATATATATATATATATAAATAAATTAATTTAATATGTATGTGTGTGTGTAGTTCAATTTGTTTGGTATTAATGACATTTAAGACTTTTAGCATATTTTATTTTCCCAACATTTTAGACAAGGTTCATAGGGGAAAAAAGAGAAAATTTGCCCTTGGAATTGACACAATCCTCAAGGTTGGTGGGGGTGGTTGGTAATGGAGTCAAGACTTGAAGAGGAAGAGGATGGTGGGAGAGTAAGAGGAGGTTGGTGTAGTGCCCCGTCCCTACATCGTGCCCCGTACTCTGTCCACGGGGTGCGCGAGAAAGGAACACTGTCGCTATCGATTCGGTCGGAACCGATAGGTCGGGATCGACCGAGTCGATCGAACGGGAACGGTTGAATTAAGATCCATTCCTCGTTATGGAATGTCTTCTTCGGAACCAAGTCCCATATTCAGCGGGTTGCGCCTCGAGGATTGACCCTGCGGCTGAGTCGGAAGAGACCTCCCGTTGCTCTGCTTTTCACGCCGCTTGCGTTGGTTTTGGCTTTGTTTTCTGAATGCGTTTTCGTGAATGTTTTCGATGGTTTTCATGGCTTGCATTTCGAACTCGCGTTTCCTATCGAACTCCTTGAATAATGCAGTGTTCTAATCGGTTGCTTGTGCGATTTCAGGTAATCGCGTATGCGACGTCTAGCGCGACCAACAAGTTCTCTCGCTGAAGTAAACTCAAGGTGAGTGGCTGACCCTTCTCTTCTCGACCCCCCCTTCCTAGGTAAATCGATAATGTTGTGCGAATGAAAGGATAAATGCAATGGCACGATCACGAAAAAAAGGATTGAGTTTTCAAAGAGAATGTAGGCTATGTCTTAATAACTAAAAAGAAAAATATGTCTTCACACGGTTATGGACAACTTGTCGACAAGACGATAGTTTCCTCGAGCGGCAACCCGAGGCCACGGGACCGTTTCGGTCTAGGAGGAAACAGGATATAGTCGTGCATAAGGTTTCAGCACAGGTTAAGCGGGGACTTGCAACGGAGCTAGCTACTTGCGTTGAAAGGATCTCGATTAACAAAGCTATACGTCCAGGATGGCTTGTGATGCCAGTGACCAATCACACGTGCATTTTGCACTTGCTATGAAAAATGTTAACAACTGACAGGAAAGAACATGGTAAGTTTCATAAGGCACGACGCGGTTCGCCGTGGGTAAGTTTCAACGTAAATTTTATTATGCTTGTCATATGCTTGGTTGAAATTCATTAGGATGGTTAGAAACATTCATACTCTAAGTCATATAAACTCTTCAACCAAATGAGAGCTTGGAACTTAAATAGCCACGTACCAGTACAAAGTGTAATGTACTGATCCTCGCTCTCCATGCAGGTACCCCGAACTACGAAGGGCGTGCCACTTGAAACTCAAGGCGGCGTGAACCCTTTTGAAGCCTCGTCCGCGTGTGAAGGCTTGTGTTCTGGATTCCTTTTGAAGAAGACCCGCACTCAGTCCAAAAGAAAAGATGGCGACTCGACTTCCCGCGATAGCAGGTGAAAATGTGTAATGGTTTTTGCTTGTATAAAAGGGGTGTAATGTATGGAACGACTATCTCATCGGCGTTCATTTTGTAAGTCGAGTCATGTTGTAGCCCGCGCGGCAATGAATGTAATGAAGTCAATGTAAATGAAGTTTTATTATCAATGAAAAAGTTTACTTCTATTTCAAATGTGTCAATCAATTTCTCTGCGTACTCTAACTTGATGTTGTGTTTCGGATAACCTTATGACTATGCCTTGTGCGATCGCAACTTAGGTTCAAACGGCATCACGTCCGGGGGACGACTATCGATTCTTCGGAATCGGGACGTGACATAATGGTATCAGAGCACGGCTTTCCATCCTTTGACCTCGCATCGATGAGATAAGTTGTTCCATACAATGAGTCCGTAATAATTTGTGACTAATGCGTTTGCCTTCGTATCGCAGAAGTGACGGAACCCACGGCCGAGCAAGAACAGAGCGCTTCTAGCGGCTCTAGAAGTTCGCATCGATTGCGGGACGGACCTTCTAACGATACCATCGAAAGGATGCTGCGCATGATGGAGGCGCAGCGAAACCAGTCCGAGAACCGACATCAACAGACGGAGGAACGACAGGCCCAGTTCGAAGCTCGCTTCGACGCACACGCGAAACTTCAACAAAAGCAGCTGGATACCCTGCAGCAGATCGTCCAAGCAATGGCGGCCAACGGAAATTCTGCGACTGCGCCTACCGTCACCGCACCTACTGCCACCGGGCCGACGATCCAACCCATTGAAGTCGACACGGGGAGCCCGAGCGTCAACCAGCGACACTGAAAAAGTACAACTTTGAAGTGTCAGAATTCAAGAAGGCGTGCCGCACTTCCTTCAGCGGCACCGAAGGTCCCTCCATGGCAATTGACTGGTTGGAAGAGCTGGAAGATCACTTCGAGCTGCTCGGCATTGAAGAATCCAAGCAAGTCGCCTGCGCACAACTTCAGCTACGGTTGAACGCGCACGACTGGTGGGCCGTGCATAAGCGAGCGATCCGACGCGACAACAACTCAGCGCCGATCTCTTGGGCCACGTTCCGCAAAGCCTTTGAAGTCGAGTACCTTCCGTCAGCCGTTTGTCAAGCGAAGGAGAATGAATTCATGCAGTTGAGGCAGAAAAATCGGACAGTAGAACAGTACGCCGCAGAATTCAACAAGTTGTCAAAGTTTGCTAGTGCGTTTCTGCCTACAGAGGAGTGCCGCGTGCGACGGTTCGAAGTGGGTCTGCGACACTCTATCGGTGCGCATGTCGGGGTCCCGGAGTACAAGACCGTGGGCGAGGCTCTGAATCACGCTCTCCGCCTTGAGAAACTGCATCCTTCCGGTGCTGACGACATTGTGCGCCACTCCAATCACAAACGTCCTAGCTATACGGGAGGCAACAATCACGCATCAAAGCGTCCGAACCATGGCGGTTACCAGGGACATAACTCATCATCGCGATGTGCCAAGTGCGGTTCCCTTGGGCATGAGGCGAGCAAGTGCTTTGTCGTCGAGGGGGGATGCTTCTTTTGCGGACAGAAGTGCCACTATAAACAAGATTGCCCCCGAAGAGGGAATCGTAACGCCCTGCCACAACAACACCGTCAAGAGAATCGAGGACAGGCGCCCCGACCTCCTCAGCCCACTCAATCCAACAACCAAGACCGACGCCCTAATGCACAGGGGCGTGTCTTTGCCATGACTCGAGACGAGGCGTTTGCTTCTGACACTGTTGTGACAGGTATATTGAATTTCAATAATGTACCTGCTCGTGTGTTATTTGATTCAGGCGCCTCGCATACTTTCATATCGGCGGATTTCGCCGCCGAGCACAAATTCCCTGTAATGTTGTTAGACCTTGACCTTAGCGTAAGTATGCCTTCGGGCGTGCCACTACTCACAAACTTAGCCTGCGGGGAAGGAACCATATGTATTGGGGGTCAAAAGATCGGTCTTGATGCGATAGTTCTAGATATGAAGGACTTCGACATCATACTGGGAATGGATTGGCTCGGTCCGTGCAACGCAACCATAGACTGCGCTGAAAAGAAGGTCACATTCCGCATACCTGGAGTGCCTGAATTATGCTACTCGTGTGGTGAGGCGTCGCCGACCTGCATGGTGATCTCCGCAATATCTGTTCGACGGATGCTGCATTCCGGGTGCGAAGGCTATCTAGCTTCCGTTCGAGACATGCGACAGGATGGTGCAAACGCGGGAGAGACCGACGTTGTGGCAGAATTCCCAGACGTGTTCCCGGACGAGCTACCCGGCATGCCGCCCGATCGAGAAATAGAGTTCACCATCGACACATTCCCCGACACCCGGCCGATCTCGAAGGCTCCGTACAGAATGGCCCCTGCAGAATTGAAAGAATTGAAGGCACAACTTCAGGAATTACTCGACAGAGGGTTTATCCGTCCGAGTGTCTCGCCGTGGGGTGCGCCCGTGCTATTTGTGAAGAAGAAGGATGGATCGATGCGGCTCTGCATCGACTATCGGGAACTGAATAAAGCCACCGTCCGAAACAAATATCCCCTGTCCCGCATCGACGACTTGTTCGACCAGCTCCAAGGTGCAACGGTGTTTTCGAAGATTGATCTACGATCGGGTTATCCCCAACTCAAAGTCAAGCCAGATGACGTGCCGAAGTCTGCCTTCCGCACTCGTTATGGCCACTACGAGTTCTTGGTAATGTCGTTCGGTCTGACGAACGCCCCTGCCGTCTTCATGGATCTAATGAATCGGGTGTTCCGTCCGTTCGTTGACAAGTT
Source organism: Iris pallida (assembly GCA_029216955.1). Classification (NCBI taxonomy): domain Eukaryota; kingdom Viridiplantae; phylum Streptophyta; class Magnoliopsida; order Asparagales; family Iridaceae; genus Iris; species Iris pallida. The sequence continues at coordinate 29,190,157 of JANAVB010040218.1, read as the reverse complement.
CGTAGTAGTCTTCATCGACGACATCCTCGTCTACTTGAAGGATCGAGCGCAATATGCAGAGCATCTGCGGACGGTACTCCAAACCCTTCGAGAGAATCAGTTGTACGCGAAGATGAGCAAGTGCGAGTTCTGGCTGAACAGCGTCTCATTCCTTGGGCACATCATCTCCGCCGCGGGCATCGCAATCGATCCGAAGAAAGTCGAGGCAGTTGCTGATTGGAAACGGCCCGCATCAGTTAGCAAAATTCGAAGCTTCCTAGGCTTGGCGGGATACTACCGACGCTTCGTGAAGGACTTCGCGAAGATCGCATCGCCGTTAACTCGCCTCACCCAGAAAGGAGTCGCATTCAAGTGGTCAGACGACTGTGAAGCTTCCTTCCAGGAGCTCAAACAACGGCTCGTTTCGGCCCCGATACTTGCTCTTCCTGAAGGGACGGAGGGATTTCAAATCTTCAGCGATGCTTCTGGCCAGGGCTTGGGGTGTGTGCTCATGCAGCGGGATAAGGTGATATCTTTTGCTTCCCGGCAGTTGAAGCCGCACGAGAAGAACTACCCCACGCACGACCTAGAACTAGCGGCAATTGTGTTCGCGTTGAAGCTGTGGCGTCACTATCTCTATGGCGTTGTAGTGCCCCGTCCCTACATCGTGCCCCGTACTTGTCCACGGGGTGCGCGAGAAAGGAACACTGTCGCTATCGATTCGATCGGGACCGATAGGTCGGGATCGACCGAGTCGATCGAACGGGAACGGTTGAATTAAGATCCATTCCTCGTTATGGAATGTCTTCTTCGGAACCAAGTCCCATATTCAGCGGGTTGCGCCTCGAGGATTGACTTTGCGGCTGAGTCGGAAGAGACCTCCCGTTGCTCTGCTTTTCACGCCGCTTGTGTTGGTTTTGGCTTTGTTTTCTGAATGCGTTTTCGTGAATGTTTTCGATGGTTTTCATGGCTTGCATTTCGAACTCGCATTTCCTATCGAACTCCTTGAATAATGCAGTGTTCTAATCGGTTGCTTGTGCGATTTCAGGTAATCGCGTAGGCGACGTCTAGCGCGACCAACAAGTTCTCTCGCCGAAGTAAACTCAAGGTGTAAGCCCCCAGAATTTCTGGAATTTTTTCGAATTTCCTAAATGATTTATTCTCGATAATTAATTTTGATTTAATTAGTTATTATCATTTAATGCTCTTTACCGTGACTTGGAATTCTAGAGCATCAGGGATGCCAGTCTCTGGAAACTTCCTTCTTGAAGTTTGTAGTAGACGAGATTACCTTCATGTTGATATATGGTGTCCCATCCAAACTCGTTCCCTTGTGCTCCTTTTGTATCGCGCAACTTCGGGTCAAATTAGACCAATTAATCATTGATTAATTATTCCCACTTTTATTTTTGATCTTCGTATGCGCGTTGCCGTGACTTTTAATTTAGGAGCACCCGACCAGTCGTTTTCTCAGAACCAACTTGTCATGCCTGATCTACTCGAGACGCTCTTCACCCCTGACCTTCGTGTCCCACTCAGACACTCCATTTTGTGCTCCATTTTCTTCGCACAACTTTCGGTTCAATTTAGGCCACTTAATTATCTACCGTGAAACCTGATTTAATTTCCAATTTAATTTTCGGACCCGACATCGACCCAACCTAGTCGACCCCAAATATGGACATGGCCCACACGAAGCCTACTACCCGCCTGACACTTGTGTCCCATTTATTTGAGCCCCCGCATGCTACTTATTTTTCCCATGATTTTAAATACCCATTTTAATTCAATTATTGCCCCCTGTCCGATTTTGGCCCGACCCGGCTCGACCGAACCCGAACCCAAGCTCCATATTGTTTTCTCATGACTGCTCAATTACCCCACAAGAATTTCCTATTTTTCCTATTTTGAAAATATTTCTTTTTCTCTCTACTTATTAAATATCTTAAATATATCATTATATATATATATATACATATATATATAATATCTCTTTCTCTCTCTTCCTAAATAACACCAACACACCTCACCCCCTCTTATACATCACAGCACACCCCCCCCCCCATGTGGCCGGACACTCTCTCCCTCTCTCTACTTTCTCTCTCTCTCATTAATATCTATTTTTTTCTCTCTCTTTCTTCAATAACACACACACACCATCACCAACAACACATCTCTCTCTCCCTTTCTAATTCATACAGCCCCCCATGGCCGAGAGGCCACCCGAGCACCACCTCTCCATCCCCGAGCTCCTCCCTTCTCCTCCTCCCTCCTCACTTCTTCTTCTTCTTCACTTCTTCTTCCTAGTCTAACACACTACCACCACCAACATCTCACACTACCACCTCCTCCACATTTTTCTCCTTCACCATCCTCCATGGCCGAGCCTTCACCAGCCGAACCACCACCCCGCGCGGCCTGTCCCGCCACCGAGCTCCACCCCACCGCCGATGCAGCCGCGCCGCCGCGCCATGGCCGCGCCACCGTGCAGCAGCAGCAGCTAGCTGCAGCGGCAGCAGCTGCGGAGGGCGCGAGCAGCAGCCGCGCGCCGCTCCGGCCGTCGCCGGCGCCGGCGAGCCCCCCCCCACGGCCGCGTGCGGGCCGGGCGCACCTCCGGGCGACCCCCTGGGTGCGTCGTCGTCCTCCCCGACGCGGGAAACAGTCGATCCGTGCGTTTTGCACGAGATTCCGCCGTGACGCGCGCGCGCGAAGTCCAGAATTCGCGTCTAGGGGCAGCAACTTCGTGCCGGTTTTCTGGACAATCCGACCGTTGGATCGGCGATCTCTTTGCTCCGTCTCAATCTCGGTATATCCCTCTTCACCTCTGTCAAATTTCACCCGTTAATTTCGTCGTTTGATACATCAAAACCGGCCACCAAGTTGACGTTTTAATTTGTACTGTTTTTGGACAGTTTTGCGATGCCAACTTCGCGGGTTCGTATCTTCTCCATCGCAGCTTCGTTTTGCGCGCCACCAGTTCCGGTGCACAGCTGGTATAACCTTCTTCCTGCCTCCTTTAGATTTCATTTCAGTTTGAGCTTGTTAGGTCGGTCGAATTCGACGCCAAAGTTGGCCGTTCGAATTCTTAGTGTTGCACTTGTAAAATTCCATTTTTGAACCCGGGACTCCGGATTCAATTTCTGACACCACCAGTAGACTCGTGGCGTCGTTCTGGTATGTTTTCATATAAAGTTTGCTTGATTTGGAGAACGTGGGCCCTGGCACGCAATTCGGTGCAAAGCGGGTCCCACTTTCTGAGTCAACGGGACTTTTTGACGCCGGCTCATCGGAATCCAATTCCGGATATACCGTTGAGTTCGTATCGTCATTCTGGACTCGTTGACATATAATTTGCTGAGTTTTGAGAACATTGGCTCCGACACGCTTTTCCGTGCAAATCGGTTTTCAATGTCCGGGTCAACGGACCAATTTGAGATCGGGTCAACGGAATCCAATTCTGGATATACCGTTGGGTTCGTATCGTCATTCTGGATTCGTGGACATGTAATTTGTTAGATTTTGTGCACTTTTATTTCGGCACGTTTTTCGGTGCAAAGTGTGTCCAACGACGGACATCATTTTGGCCCGAAATTACCGTTTTGCCCCTGTGTCCAAATTGGACTTTTGGACAGGCTATCCTAGCTGATTTGACCATTCTGGACACGTTGGTGATGTTAGTTTCATCATCCGACAACATCTGTAGATTTCTTCCCTTTTTGTGTCACCCTATTATAATAATATTTTCTCCTTTTGGTTGTTTTAGAGATCCGTCGATTTCAGTGATTTCTAAATCACTGAAATTTATAAGTTGACCTTGTAGATGTTTATAGAGACTAGCTTTGACCCAGTTTGACCATGGTTGACTACTTTGACTGAACGTCGAAGTAGAGTCAACATTTGACCTAAGTTAGACTAGTTTTGACCTTGGTTGACCACAGTTGACTATTTTTGACCAAAGTCAACCGGAAGTCAGCCGTAGCCTAGGATTGACCAGAACTTGACCGAAGTTGACCAGTTGACCAAAGTCAACTGTACGTCAATCTTAACCCAGTTTGTCTTAGTTTGACTTAGTTTGACCTAGATGTTAGTATGTCTTTTGACCCTGATCAGCTCTTGTATTATTTCATCTTTAGGTCTGTGGCTTTACTCCGAACCCTGATTCATATTGACAGCAGGACCCCAGGCGAGTACATTCTCTGATAATATTTCTGTTTTATGATATAGTTTATGTTTCTTGTATTTAGTGTAGATATGCTTGTTCTCGACACATTGGTCACACGGATTGGTATTCATGGATCCCGACGAGAGATGTTTCTCCTTCTTAGGTTGGGATGTATTGTGCAAGCACCCTTGTAGCTCTTGCTCGATATGTGGTCACTGATTCTAGAGAAGGTTCGCGACCTTCTCATTAGAATCCCGTGCAGTGACGTGTCCTGTTTGGATCCACTATACTAGTCGGGGATGGGGAGTATTAGTGTAGATGTGTGGTCATTAGCCACCTTGTTGTTCTTGTAGATCTTGTGAGTGTTAATCATACACTCCACGTATGATTAACCAGGCCAGTAGACCTTGTGCAAGACCCAAGCCGGCCACATGTTGAAACTAGTACTCACACACTTAGATAGATGATTCTTGATTCTTGTACATGCCATGATCAGTTTTACTTGCCTTGCTCTAGCTCTAGATTTACAGCTTACCTTGCCATGATACTCACATGTACATTTCATGATTTCTTGTATATTCTCTCTATTTACTGCTACATGTTCAATATCGTATAATTAGAACTGTTATTTGAGATTTGTGCTCGTTCCGCTCCTGACTGGATACGTTATGAAATTTTAGGAGTAGTTGTGCCCTCATTATTGGACTTCATGATGTTGCTAGCTGAGGTGGATCTCACTATTCTTCTATGTGAGTTGCCTGGTAGTTATCCTTAGTTAGTCTTGCTGTTCCTTCTTTATCTTTCATGTCTTATGATCATTGTAGATTCTAGTTGTTCTAGTGATATTGTTATTATTTCTTGTCTTATCTTCCTTAGTTTTCGTGATGTGACATGAGTACATTTCTAGATATAGATTCATAGAAGTTGTAGTTAGTATAATATACTTGACAGCGTTCTACCGCCGATACCGCGGCGTAGGCTGGGCGTGGCCCACGTATTCGTACCCGTATATCCGGGTGCGGGTCGTGACACGTTTTTAGTGGTGGCCCATGCAGGTCAGTCTTTGCAGTTAATGCGAAGTCGTGGTAGTACTTGAGCTTATCTGTACTACTGCGAGCCTGCCCTAGGATTAAGGTTGAGTCATGGAATATTTTAGAATTTTGGTACTCAGTCACATATTAGGAACTCTTGGTAGATTCCAGGGATGACCCTTGGGAATCTTATTTCGAACTTTTCGAAACTTTTTCCATTCATTCCTGTCCGTCCTGATTCCTTAAATATCTGTCCGTATCAAACTTTATTCCTTCTTGGGATGAGTTTGTGGACCCCCGAGGGAAGTTATAAGTTGGATTTGTATATCATCTAGGTTGGGGAGAGAATGTGATTTATCAACCTCGTATCATGGTCGAGGTTTGTTTTAGATTATATTCTACCATTTCCTATCTTGACCTAGGTAGTACCCTCGGGACTTTCCCTGAGATTTTCCTCTGAATCCTATATCGGAAGTTGTTTCCGTTGTTTCTATTAACTTACCCTTGACTTGTTGTTGAAGTTTAAATCTTAATATTCGTTGTTGACCTTTGATTTTGTTTTGGATAATTCTTTTAAGAATTTGGTTAAGATATCCTAATAAACATATTTTGGACGAGAACAATGAGAACAGTAAGTGTCTTCTTTACTTATGGAGTTTGGAATTTATCGCAGTCATATTAGCTAGCCTGACCGGGACATGGAGCCTGATTTTGGATATACTATCCTAGTTATGGAATTTAGATTCTCTTGCAGCCATACCGGTTGGCGTGGTAAGGAATCTAGATGACATGATTATAGGGTGTATACCTTGGTTATGGACTCTATCGTTTATTGTAGCTATGTTTACTGGCGTGGCGTAAATTCTGGCAACATAATTTTGGATAGACGTGTATGGTTATCAGGTCATATCTTAAGTTGATTCACTTCTTTTACCAATTGAGCAAGATAATTTCTACCATTATTTCTTGTTTATCATTATTTTCTCTCCCATCGCATGATGATTTTCTCATCTTACCGTCATTTCCTTTGCCTTGTTTAGCTATGTCTTGATTATACAAATCATCCCGTACTTGGACTTCAATTATATCTTCGATTCTCTAATCGTCCCTAAAATTGTGCCCCAATGACTTGGCTTATTTCTGAAATCATGCACATATAATTCTGTTCATATTTTGATTCTATCGTGCCAAATCCCTCTTCGTGCCTGAACAGTTGTGAATCGATTATCTTAATCGTGCAAACTTGTCATTCTATGATCGTGCCCAAGTTTTTGCCTAAAACTTTCTATCTTGTTTTACCCCTACTACAACCTTAATTTCGAGGACGAAATTTTTATAAGGTGGGTAGGATGTAAGCCCCCAGAATTTCTGGAATTTTTTCGAATTTCCTAAATGATTTATTCTCGATAATTAATTTTGATTTAATTAGTTATTATCATTTAATGCTCTTTACCGTGACTTGGAATTCTAGAGCATCAGGGATGCCAGTCTCTGGAAACTTCCTTCTTGAAGTTTGTAGTAGACGAGATTACCTTCATGTTGATATATGGTGTCCCATCCAAACTCGTTCCCTTGTGCTCCTTTTGTATCGCGCAACTTCGGGTCAAATTAGACCAATTAATCATTGATTAATTATTCCCACTTTTATTTTTGATCTTCGTATGCGCGTTGCCGTGACTTTTAATTTAGGAGCACCCGACCAGTCGTTTTCTCAGAACCAACTTGTCATGCCTGATCTACTCGAGACGCTCTTCACCCCTGACCTTCGTGTCCCACTCAGACACTCCATTTTGTGCTCCATTTTCTTCGCACAACTTTCGGTTCAATTTAGGCCACTTAATTATCTACCGTGAAACCTGATTTAATTTCCAATTTAATTTTCGGACCCGACATCGACCCAACCTAGTCGACCCCAAATATGGACATGGCCCACACGAAGCCTACTACCCGCCTGACACTTGTGTCCCATTTATTTGAGCCCCCGCATGCTACTTATTTTTCCCATGATTTTAAATACCCATTTTAATTCAATTATTGCCCCCTGTCCGATTTTGGCCCGACCCGGCTCGACCGAACCCGAACCCAAGCTCCATATTGTTTTCTCATGACTGCTCAATTACCCCACAAGAATTTCCTATTTTTCCTATTTTGAAAATATTTCTTTTTCTCTCTACTTATTAAATATCTTAAATATATCATTATATATATATATATACATATATATAATATCTCTTTCTCTCTCTTCCTAAATAACACCAACACACCTCACCCCCTCTTATACATCACAGCACACCCCCCCCCCCCATGTGGCCGGACACTCTCTCCCTCTCTCTACTTTCTCTCTCTCTCATTAATATCTATTTTTTTTCTCTCTCTTTCTTCAATAACACACACACACCATCACCAACAACACATCTCTCTCTCCCTTTCTAATTCATACAGCCCCCCATGGCCGAGAGGCCACCCGAGCACCACCTCTCCATCCCCGAGCTCCTCCCTTCTCCTCCTCCCTCCTCACTTCTTCTTCTTCTTCACTTCTTCTTCCTAGTCTAACACACTACCACCACCAACATCTCACACTACCACCTCCTCCACATTTTTCTCCTTCACCATCCTCCATGGCCGAGCCTTCACCAGCCGAACCACCACCCCGCGCGGCCTGTCCCGCCACCGAGCTCCACCCCACCGCCGATGCAGCCGCGCCGCCGCGCCATGGCCGCGCCACCGTGCAGCAGCAGCAGCTAGCTGCAGCGGCAGCAGCTGCGGAGGGCGCGAGCAGCAGCCGCGCGCCGCTCCGGCCGTCGCCGGCGCCGGCGAGCCCCCCCCCACGGCCGCGTGCGGGCCGGGCGCACCTCCGGGCGACCCCCTGGGTGCGTCGTCGTCCTCCCCGACGCGGGAAACAGTCGATCCGTGCGTTTTGCACGAGATTCCGCCGTGACGCGCGCGCGCGAAGTCCAGAATTCGCGTCTAGGGGCAGCAACTTCGTGCCGGTTTTCTGGACAATCCGACCGTTGGATCGGCGATCTCTTTGCTCCGTCTCAATCTCGGTATATCCCTCTTCACCTCTGTCAAATTTCACCCGTTAATTTCGTCGTTTGATACATCAAAACCGGCCACCAAGTTGACGTTTTAATTTGTACTGTTTTTGGACAGTTTTGCGATGCCAACTTCGCGGGTTCGTATCTTCTCCATCGCAGCTTCGTTTTGCGCGCCACCAGTTCCGGTGCACAGCTGGTATAACCTTCTTCCTGCCTCCTTTAGATTTCATTTCAGTTTGAGCTTGTTAGGTCGGTCGAATTCGACGCCAAAGTTGGCCGTTCGAATTCTTAGTGTTGCACTTGTAAAATTCCATTTTTGAACCCGGGACTCCGGATTCAATTTCTGACACCACCAGTAGACTCGTGGCGTCGTTCTGGTATGTTTTCATATAAAGTTTGCTTGATTTGGAGAACGTGGGCCCTGGCACGCAATTCGGTGCAAAGCGGGTCCCACTTTCTGAGTCAACGGGACTTTTTGACGCCGGCTCATCGGAATCCAATTCCGGATATACCGTTGAGTTCGTATCGTCATTCTGGACTCGTTGACATATAATTTGCTGAGTTTTGAGAACATTGGCTCCGACACGCTTTTCCGTGCAAATCGGTTTTCAATGTCCGGGTCAACGGACCAATTTGAGATCGGGTCAACGGAATCCAATTCTGGATATACCGTTGGGTTCGTATCGTCATTCTGGATTCGTGGACATGTAATTTGTTAGATTTTGTGCACTTTTATTTCGGCACGTTTTTCGGTGCAAAGTGTGTCCAACGACGGACATCATTTTGGCCCGAAATTACCGTTTTGCCCCTGTGTCCAAATTGGACTTTTGGACAGGCTATCCTAGCTGATTTGACCATTCTGGACACGTTGGTGATGTTAGTTTCATCATCCGACAACATCTGTAGATTTCTTCCCTTTTTGTGTCACCCTATTATAATAATATTTTCTCCTTTTGGTTGTTTTAGAGATCCGTCGATTTCAGTGATTTCTAAATCACTGAAATTTATAAGTTGACCTTGTAGATGTTTATAGAGACTAGCTTTGACCCAGTTTGACCATGGTTGACTACTTTGACTGAACGTCGAAGTAGAGTCAACATTTGACCTAAGTTAGACTAGTTTTGACCTTGGTTGACCACAGTTGACTATTTTTGACCAAAGTCAACCGGAAGTCAGCCGTAGCCTAGGATTGACCAGAACTTGACCGAAGTTGACCAGTTGACCAAAGTCAACTGTACGTCAATCTTAACCCAGTTTGTCTTAGTTTGACTTAGTTTGACCTAGATGTTAGTATGTCTTTTGACCCTGATCAGCTCTTGTATTATTTCATCTTTAGGTCTGTGGCTTTACTCCGAACCCTGATTCATATTGACAGCAGGACCCCAGGCGAGTACATTCTCTGATAATATTTCTGTTTTATGATATAGTTTATGTTTCTTGTATTTAGTGTAGATATGCTTGTTCTCGACACATTGGTCACACGGATTGGTATTCATGGATCCCGACGAGAGATGTTTCTCCTTCTTAGGTTGGGATGTATTGTGCAAGCACCCTTGTAGCTCTTGCTCGATATGTGGTCACTGATTCTAGAGAAGGTTCGCGACCTTCTCATTAGAATCCCGTGCAGTGACGTGTCCTGTTTGGATCCACTATACTAGTCGGGGATGGGGAGTATTAGTGTAGATGTGTGGTCATTAGCCACCTTGTTGTTCTTGTAGATCTTGTGAGTGTTAATCATACACTCCACGTATGATTAACCAGGCCAGTAGACCTTGTGCAAGACCCAAGCCGGCCACATGTTGAAACTAGTACTCACACACTTAGATAGATGATTCTTGATTCTTGTACATGCCATGATCAGTTTTACTTGCCTTGCTCTAGCTCTAGATTTACAGCTTACCTTGCCATGATACTCACATGTACATTTCATGATTTCTTGTATATTCTCTCTATTTACTGCTACATGTTCAATATCGTATAATTAGAACTGTTATTTGAGATTTGTGCTCGTTCCGCTCCTGACTGGATACGTTATGAAATTTTAGGAGTAGTTGTGCCCTCATTATTGGACTTCATGATGTTGCTAGCTGAGGTGGATCTCACTATTCTTCTATGTGAGTTGCCTGGTAGTTATCCTTAGTTAGTCTTGCTGTTCCTTCTTTATCTTTCATGTCTTATGATCATTGTAGATTCTAGTTGTTCTAGTGATATTGTTATTATTTCTTGTCTTATCTTCCTTAGTTTTCGTGATGTGACATGAGTACATTTCTAGATATAGATTCATAGAAGTTGTAGTTAGTATAATATACTTGACAGCGTTCTACCGCCGATACCGCGGCGTAGGCTGGGCGTGGCCCACGTATTCGTACCCGTATATCCGGGTGCGGGTCGTGACACAAGGTGAGTGGCTGACCCTTCTCTTCTCGACCCCTTAGGTAAATCGATAGTGTTATTGCGGATTAAAGATTGAATGCAAGGGCACGGGCACGGTAAAATGATTGAGTTTTTAAAGAGAATGTAGGCTATGTCTTAATAACTAAAAGAGGAAAAATGGTCTTTGCACGGTCATGGACAACTTGTCGACAAGGTAAAGTTTTTCCGCACGGCAACCCGGGGCCACGGGACCGTTGCGGCCAAAGAAGAAACATCTCATAAGCTGTGCTGGGCACAATATTAGGCGAGGACTTGCAGCGGGGCTCGCTACTCGCGCTGAAAGGGCCTCGTCTAATAAAAGCTAAAGGAGTCCACGATGGCTCCGGGAGCCAGTGACCAACACACGAAATATTGCACTTGGTATGAAAATGATAACAATTGACAGGGAAGAACATGATAAGTTTCATAAGGCGCGACGCGGTCCGCCGGGGGTAAGTTCCGAAGTAAATTACATTATGCTTGTCATTTCTCGCTTGAAATTCATTAGGATGGTTAGAAACATTCATGAACTAAGTCATATAAACTCATTCAACCAAATGAGAGCTTGGAACTTAACTTGCCACGCACCAGTACAAAGTGTAATGTACTGATCCTCGCTCTCCACGCAGGTACCCCGAACCACGAAGGACGTGCCACCTAAAATCTCAAGGCGGCGTGGACACTTTTGAAGCCTCGTCCGTGTAAAGGCTTGTTTCTGAATTCCTTTTGAAGACTCCGCATTAAGTACAAAAGAAGACCAATGGCGGCTCGGCTTCCCTCGATCGCAGGTGGAAATGTGTAATGGTTTTTGCTTGTAAAAAAGGGATGTAATGTATGGAACGACTATCTCATCGGCGTTCATTTTGTAAGTCGAGTCATATTGTAGCCCGCGCGGCAATGAATGTAATGAAGTCAATGTAAATGAAGTGTTATCAATGAAAAAGTCTACTTCTATTTCAAATGTGTCATTCAATTTCTCTGCGTACTCTAACTTGATGTTGTATTTCGGATAACCATATGACTATGCCTTGTGCGATCGCAACTTAGGTTCGCACGGCATCACGCCCGGGGGACGACTATCGATTCTACGGAATCGGGGCGTGACAGGCGTGGCGTGCAGGATTTATACGGACCACAAAAGCCTCAAGTATCTCTTCACCCAGAAAGAACTGAATTTGCGGCAGAGGCGATGGCTCGAACTAATCAAAGACTATGACTTATCAATCGACTACACGCCGGGCAAGGGAAATGTGGTAGCGGATGCGCTGAGCCGGAAATACTTAGCTTCGTTATGCATCAACGACCGACTGCTGCGTGACTTGGAAGGAATGGGCATCGAACTCTAAGTTCGCTTCAGAGACGTGAAACTGGCGCAACTGCGGGTGGAACGAGCCTACTGGAGAGGATCAAGTCTGCACAGAAGGACGACCCCTACCTGGAGAAGATGCGGAAGCTGATATCGACAGGGAAAGCGTCCGACTTTGCAGAAGACGAGTCGGGAGTGTTGCGCGTGAAGGGACGGCTATGCGTACCGGACGACGCAGAACTTAGAAAGGAGATAATGACGGAGGCGTACTATGCAAAATATTCTTTGCATCCTGGCAGCACCAAGATGTATAAGAACCTCAGCGTTGTCTTTTGGTGGCACGGTATGAAAAGGGACGTAGCGCTCTTTGTGTCAAAATGTATGGCCTGTCAGCAAGTCAAAGCCGAGCACCAGCGACCGGGCGGGAAGATGCAGAACCTCGCCATTCCAGAGTGGAAATGGGATCACATCACTATGGACTTCGTTGTTGGCTTGCCGAGGACGCCGCGGGAAAACGACGCCGTCTGGGTCATCGTCGATCGACTAACCAAGTCAGCGCACTTTATCGCCATCAAAGTTACTTGGAGCGTCGACCGCCTTGCTCAGATATACCTTGATGAAATAGTTCGGCTGCACGGGGTCCCAGTTTCTATCGTCTCTGATCGGGATGGACGGTTCGTAGCGCGCTTCTGGAGTAGTCTACATTCAGCGTTGGGAACCAAGTTGAAGTTTAGCTCAGCTTATCATCCTCAGACTGACGGCCAAACAGAGCGGGTGAACCAAATTCTCGAAGACATGTTACGACTTTGTGCGATCGACTTGAAGTCAAGTTGGGACGTCCATCTACTGCTGGCCGAGTTTGCATACAACAACAGCTATCAGTCCAGCATCCAAATGGCGCCGTATGAAGCTTTGTACGGCCGGAAGTGCAGATCGCCCATTTGCTGGGATGAAGTCGGGGAACGGCAGATACTTGGTCCGGAGCTGGTGGAGCAGACCGTGCTGAAGGTCAAGTTAATACGGGAGAGATTAAAGATAGCACAAAACCGGCAGAAAAGCTATGCCGACACGCAACGACGTCCCCTCGAGTTCTCGGAAGGCGACCATGTATTCTTGAAAGTCATGCCCATGCGGGGAGTTTCCAGGTTCGGTGCGAAGGGGAAATTGAGCCCAAGATTTGTTGGCCCGTTCGAAATATTGAAGCGAGTCGCCCCGGTAGCTTACCAAATCGCCTTGCCGCCTGCGTTGTCAGAGGTACATGACGTCTTCCACGTATCGCAATTGAGGAAGTACGTGCATGATCCGAGCCATGTTGTGGATTTGGGTAAGCTGGACCCGAAGGCGGACTTGTCATATGTCGAAGAGCCGGTGCAAATCTTGGAGCGCAAGGTTAAACTTCTCCGCAACCGTGCTATTCCCCTCGTCCGCGTCCTCTGGAGGAACCATTCGGTCGAAGAGTCGACGTGGGAGCTTGAGTCAGAAATGAAGAAAAAGTTTCCTTCATTGTTCTCGTAGAGGTAGGTTCTATTTTAAGTTTCGAGGACGAAACTTTTTCTTAGTTGGTTATGGTGTAGTGCCCCGTCCCTACATCGTGCCCCGTACTCTGTCCACGGGGTGCGCGAAAAAGGAACATTGTCGCTATCGATTCGGTCGGAACCGATAGGTCGGGATCGACCGAGTCGATCGAACGGGAACGGTTGAATTAAGATCCAATCCTCGTTATGGAATGTCTTCTTCGGAACCAAGTCCCATATTCAACGGGTTGCGCCTCGAGGATCGACTCTGCGGCTGAGTCGGGAGAGACCTCCCGTTGCTCTGTTTTTCACGCCGCTTGCGTTGGTTTTGGCTTTGTTTTCTGAATGCGTTTTCGTGAATGTTTTCGATGGTTTTCATGGCTTGCATTTCGAACTCGCGTTTCCTATCGAACTCCTTGAATAATGCAGTGTTCTAATCGGTTGCTTGTGCGATTTCAGGTAATCGCGTAGACGACGTCTAGCATGACCAACAAGTTCTCTCGCTGAAGTAAACTCAAGGTGAGTGGCTGACCCTTCTCTTCTCGACCCCCCTTTCCTAGGTAAATCGATAATGTTGTGCGAATGAAAGGATAAATGCAAGGGCACGAACACGGGAAAAATGATTGAGTTTTCAAAGAGAATGTAGGCTATGTCTTAATAACTAAAAAGAAAAATATGTCTTCACACGGTTATGGACAACTTGTCGACAAGGCGATAGTTTCCTCGAGCGGCAACCCGAGGCCACGGGACCGTTTCGGCCTAGGAGGAAACAGGGTATAGTCGTGCATAAGGTTTCAGCACATGTTAAGCGGGGACTTGCAACGGAGCTAGCTACTTGCGTTGAAAGGATCTCGATTAACAAAGCTATACGTCCAGGATGGCTTGTGATGCCAGTGACCAATCACACGTGCATTTTGCACTTGATATGAAAAATGTTAACAATTGACAGGGAAGAACATGGTAAGTTTCATAAGGCACGGCGCGGTTCGCCGTGGGTAAGTTTCAACGTAAATTTTATTATGCTTGTCATATGCTTGGTTGAAATTCATTAGGATGGTTAGAAATATTCATAAGTCATATAAACTCTTCAACCAAATGAGAGCTTGGAACTTAAATAGCCACGTACCAGTACAAAGTGTAATGTACTGATCCTCGCTCTCCATGCAGGTACCCCGAACTACGAAGGGCGTGCCACTTGAAACTCAAGGCGGCGTGAACCCTTTTGAAGCCTCGTCCGCGTGTGAAGGCTTGTGTTCTGGATTCCTTTTGAAGAAGACCCGCACTCAGTCCAAAAGAAAAGATGGCGACTCGACTTCCCGCGATAGCAGGTGGAAATGTATAATAGTTTTTGCTTGTATAAAGGGGTGTAATGTATGGAACGACTATCTCATCGGCGTTCATTTTGTAAGTCGAGTCATGTTGTAGCCCGCGCGACAATGAATGTAATGAAGTCAATGTAAATGAAGTTTTATTATCAATAAAAGTTTACTTCTATTTCAAATGTGTCAATCAATTTTTCTGCGTACTCTAACTTGATGTTGTGTTTCGGATAACCTTATGACTATGCCTTGTGCAATCGCAACTTAGGTTCGCACGGCATCACGCCCGGGGGACGACTATCGATTCTTCGGAATCGGGGCGTAACAGTTGGTGGCAGTCGGCAGGAAGTTGATCGGTCATGAAAGTTGGCAGTGGGCGGCACGGTCTTGGGAAAGGCAATCTATTTTTGTGAGAGAGATCGAATTTGGGAATTAGGTTAAGATCGAATTTTATGCATATGAGAGAAAATGGGCCTTGGGTCCTTTAGGCTTTTCTTCAATACAAAGAAAAATCAAAATAAGAAGTCAAAATAAGAAGAGTCAGCCCAGGCAATTCATCAACTCACCCTAGGCACAGGCCTAGGCATCCCTTTTGATGTTTAGGTGCACTTCCTATAAAGCGAAGCGCCTAGCTATGGCTCATCTCGCCTTGTGCCTAGGAGCACGTTGACAACTATGATTCCTACAATAAATTCTGTGTTTCTTTATCAGGATCAAGAAAATGTACATAAATGCAACACCAGTAAGTATCGAAACCTATGCAATACCTACTCAATAAATATCAAGCAAGTAGAGCCACCATCGTATCAGATAAGTGTATAGCATGGTGCACGATCGCCTAAAAGAAAATTTGAGTCCAACAACTACAGAATTACATAAAGGTTGAATTCCAAACTGTTTAGGTCCCAAAGAATAAAAACAAATGGGAGAGATTTAGGGTTCTCTTCAAACTCTAGCTTTTTTTTTTCTCTTCAAACTCTAGCTATATATGAGATATGTAATAGGAAGCGACAAAATATTTAGGAACTTTGGGTTGGTTCAAACAAAGTATTTAGAACTGGTCTCCTCGTGTATATTTTTATGACCGAGATCACAAACTGCAGTAGATTGTTCGAACTGGACATTATCTTCTAAGGGGTCTTCGTCATGACTTTAGTGATCACATGATTCTCTAATATATACACCACTTTGTTGGCATTTCCTTCACTGTTATGCCTTTTTCCTCTGCACACTATATACATGCTATACATCTCCATCAACCAAATATAAACATGGACTTTTGATGATAAAGGAGTAACATGTACTTTTGAAGCCAAAATAACTACATTACAGGAAAGAAAAATTCATTGACTGTCCCTTCAATGATTAGATAGCTTAAAATGTGATGAAATTTTTTATTGTGTGCAGCACTAATAAGACAGTTGATGATAAATTTTGATTTGCATATAATGAAGTTGTTATGTGGTACCTCACTTCCAAGAGCTGTGTAAACATCACTAAATTCAAGCCCAATATAACCACTTCCTACAATAGCAATCCACTCAGGAACCCACTCCAACTTGAGTGCTTGATCACTAGTAATCACTGTCTTCCCTGAAGAGTAATTAACAAAGTAATTAACAGGATTCTGAGGCAGAGAATTCAAATCTTGAACCATGATCAATGAAACAAGTGGGGCATGTCAGCATCATCAACCTAAGGAACAAATGAGGATAACAGCTACATATGCAATAATGACCTACTAGCAAGGGCGTTTTTTTTTGGTGGGGGTGGGGTTGGGTGGGGGTGGGGGGGGGGGGGGGGGGGGGGAGAGGGGGTTGGTTTGGTTTGACATGGGCTTAGCATTGGTCAATTTTTTTAGTATTCCTATTATGTAGGCCTAGGCTGTCCAGCCCAATATAGTAAAACTCTCAATGCCTTTCCCCATCTGGGAACCCAAACACCCGTGCCCAAATCAAATCTTGGATTATTGTATTTACTTGTTTGGTTTGGTTTCATCTTTATTCTTTACTTGTTTTCTAGCGTATTTGGAGTATATAATTATTATATTTATGCCTTGTTAGATTTTAAATTTTATTGTAGCCACCCCACTTTTAAATCCTGGATCCGCCCTTGCCTACTAGGAATTAACTTAGTCATCCTCAGGGTTTTCTTTACATTGACTTAATGCTAAATCATATGCCCAAAACATTGATAGATGGGTTAGCATGGGTCGACTATGGAAAAGTTCAAATTTGAACTCATTTGAGGCCTTAAACTTGGCCAAAATTTCAAACTTAATATCTGATCTCATCAAAAGTTAGTTGGCCAAAGATGCTGGCTGGTAAGACCCAGTTAGTCAAGTGCCCATAAGGACAATATCAAACTCACACTCGGTTAGCTTCCTGGATACACAAAGTTTTAGACAATTAACTATACTAACTTTGAAATTGGATTTAGAATTAGCATATCATTGCCACAACCTTGCTCAAACCTGCAAACAAACAGTCATAATAAGTTGGCAAACTGGTAGTGCTCGTCTGTTATCCTAATTTTTCAGGTTGGCCAATTGAACCTTAGTCTGCTTTTCAAATTTCAAAGTTGCTTAGTTTTGGCTTATCCTAACATCTATTCTTTTTGTTGCTGACATCTAGATTTTCAAACCAAAGGATATAAGGGCCTCAGACATACCGAATAACTGTTGAGAAATTAAAGAGAAATTGAGTATATTTGATCATTTCTAGATCCATAAGATACTCGTACAAATACAGTCAAGTGGGATTAATTGTTTTGAGAGAGTGAATCTATTTACTAAAATAACTTTTGACGAGTGTTACTCTTTCCTCTTGGAAATTTAGGGGGCCTACCTTTCATTGAAGTTGAGACGATAATAACTACAGATTTAGGTGTACATTACTATTGATGGCGGAAACGCCTTGAGATTGTTAAACTACAAGGGATTTGTTGACGAGCTGAATTAAGTTCTGCAGCATTGATTTGGTCGAAGCAAAATTTAGCTTGTTTTTGGATCCATTTATCTGTATAAACTCTTGTTCATTCATTTCTCTAGAAAAGTATTTCATTTTCCATTATTATCTTTGCTATGAGTTGCTCCTATAAATCAGTTCATAAACTTTGCGTTAGATTGCATAATTTACATATGTTAGGATTACCTTTTCTGGCCAAGCCCACCAAATCACCCCATGTTTTATGGTTGTACCGAAAGAAATCCGCATAAAACTTTATCATTCCCATGATGAATTTATAATTAAATTACACGAGTAACTTCATCTTGATCTATCTTAACACAAGACGAAATTCATGAGCTGACAGTGGCATAAGTTTGTTTGCCTGAGTGAATTAGACATTACCATCAACTTCGATGCCATTAGGAACAAAAGGGATGGACCCAGTTGCAATTATTATGTCCCTAGCTGTGACCTCGGTGTCTCCGAATTTAACCTTGTGTGTACCCTGAAAAAAAAAAACCCACATAGTTCATGAGTAGGAAAGTTCATAATATTCTTCTCTAGGATCACATTTCAAATTAATTGAAAAAAATAGACATTTCACAATTTATCCAAAATGTCATTTCATACAATCTCCTCTAGGAAGTTCACAATTCGAAAAATATTTAATAAACATTTCATATACTTTGTGATTAAGAGAATTTATTGTTTGGTCTATTTAGAATAATATAAATGTGTAACCCTCTACGCCCACTAAAATTCTGGAGTTTTGGTACGATGGTAGGGCTTCAACATGGCTTCAGAGCAACCCATATTTGGATCTCCTTCGGTGCAATTTAAGCGGATTTTATAGGGAAAAAATAGTTATACATGGGTGCATCCAGCTCTCTGCCCAAAGACTTCCACGTTTGGGAGCATGTTAGAATATTATAAATATATAAACCTGGACCCTCACTACAACTCTAGAGTTTGGTGCAGATGCAAGGACTTAACAGTCTTAAAGACATCTGACAAACTAGTAGCCAGGAAATACTTATATTATACTGTGAAGATACTAATTGATATAATATACAATGGAAGTAGACACCAAACTCTGAGGGTGTGCTTCAGAAATCCAAGCAAAATCCTAGCAAGTAGCAATACCACACAAGGTAATCATTCCATCCAAACTACCGAAACACATTCATCAATCTAAGAAATTAAGAAAGACATATTTTTGGACTGGAAATTGACTAACGACTTCAAGTTCAAGCCATCTAGTTCTTACTGTAATTCACAGCTGAGTTAGGAGTCTAGCCTGATTTCATGCAAGAAAGGATCTAAGTTAATAAAGTTTGAACATATAAAGTTTACTAGAACACTTAACCTACTTTGGGCAAACTGCTGCAAGCAGTCCATCCCGGTTCTAGACACAAAATAATACGAATGAAGGCTCCAAATGAAATCCTGAAATACAAAGGCGAGGAATATATAATCTAGGAAGCAAAGACACCCCCAAAAATGGTGTTGTGTCCCTGTCACTTATGTCATGCACGTATCGGACGTGACACAGATACTCCAAAATTCTCTAGGACACACTAAATCAATCTTGTGTCGATGTCATTGTGCCCGACTGCCTGTATCATTTTGTGTTGGCATAGCCTACCATAATCTCCATTTTTTTACCGCAGCTCCTCCTGGTGTTCAACTTTATAACACTTCAAACAGCTCTAAATGTATTTTGTCCAACAAGCTATATAAGATTTTTTAACCATCGTTTGTTACCCTAAAATTAAATTTTCATATGTATGCATCGCATCCACGAGTGTGCGCGAGCACACACACACATATATAGGATATGGTTTTTGTTAAACATGGTCCTTAAAAGTTGAGATACATGAAAACAATACAAAATTATTGAAATGGAGGGTTAAAAGGTGGGCGTTAGACTTTGAGAAGACGATGATAACAAAAAAAAAAGAGTATTCGTTGTTTTTAGTGAGTTTATGACTTTTGACCTATATGAATAGGAAACTGAAGTGGTAAAAGGAAGTTTTCACTTTGAATGGTTGGTCCTACAAGCTTCCATCTTTACTTTCTAATAGCCAACATGAAACTAGTTCAAAATAAAGATAGTTCCCAGTGCTTCCTTAGTTTTGATCCAAGATTTTAGTTCTCAAACATGCAGAAATCTGAAAGCACATCAATGATGAAAGTTTGGAAACTTTAATAGAAAATTATATAAAAACTCTCTATGAAGGTGGAATGTTGAAGACTAGAGCCTGGGGAGGGGTGGAAAGCATGGACATATAGACCAACCTCCTTTGTAATGCATATGTGAAAATTATAAATTACTAGACAATAGCCTTTTTCTCTTATAAGCCATAAGATTAGGGTTTTATATATATGCATGAGAATCATGTCATATTTGGTTATAGTTGTAACTTTATTAGAAGAACTGAATTTTTGCAATAGCCATTTAAGCCTGCAAACTCCAAAGAGTGAAAGCAGTTCTAAGACATGTTCAAAGATATCAAAAGTTTGTCGACTGGTTCTATAAGGATACTTCGCACTAGGTTTGTACATCGGTCGGTTAACCGATTGTATGTACCATTTTGGTAATTAAACCAATGTGGTCGGTATGGAATTTATAAACCAAAAAAAGAGCTACAGCCAATAGAAAATTGATTGGGTTGATTAACCAATGTGTCGGTCTTTAAGTCTGCTATAACTAATGAGGAAAAAATCATGCATGTCCCCATTTAATTAGTCCCAAATCAATTTAAGAGGTCATACAAAATTAAAGTTTGAATATATGTACGCCAAATGTCACTGTCCAGGTCCTAAATTGTTCCAAAACTGACGCAAATTTCAACTATTCCAGACCCAGAAATTCTTTTTTCCTTAAGATAGTATATAGAGTTAGATAATAACAGATATAAAATAATAATAAAGATAATGTATATTAGGTTTTCCGATTGGTTGGGTAATATGAGTTGGAAACTAGAAGGTTAGGGTCTAAGCTTGGAGGGAATCAACCGAACTTTGGAGGAACCTAGAGAACTGACATTAAGGTGATTTCGTTTGCCGTTTTACAAACGTGAATGATTCTGTAGGATATCATGATATCTGAGGTTCAAAGTGCCTTAAGAAAGAAAGTAAAGCATGTTTGCTACAAACAACAGCGAAGAACTCACTTAAGAAATAGAAGATGCAAGCCAAACAATAAACAAGTCGCATTGCATTTCAAACTTCTAGCCATTTCTAAACAGGAAGAAACCTAAGGAGTGCCAGAGAACATGACTTACAACAATGGAACCGGCCCCTGTCAGTATGTCCACGTTTAAAGCTTTCAGGGAATTGGTCAAATTGCCACGGATTTTGGAAGCCAGATTGTTTGCATGGTCAGCCACACCTTGTCTGTCATAACCAGCAGAAGCAACCTATCACTCAGATAAAAAAAAAGTGTTAGAGCAATGGGTGTATATCAGAATGACATGGCAAGCAACAATGAACTAAGAAGTTGTATTTAAAAGTTAAATACGACTTGACTGAAAATTAAATAAAGCAATTGGAAAAGGCAAAATATATTCTTGAAAAGGTAAAGATATTTCATTGCAACAAACTAAATGTGGTAAGCAATTTTACCACCACTAAATAGGGAAATAAGAGTGAAGGTATAAACTTCAAGAGTGCAAGAGAAATTAAGGTTTTAAAGTTAAATTCTAGAGTCCGAATTTAAAATATTATTTCCATATTGCATTCAATAGAATATTGTGCAAGTAGTACCCTTATTGTGTTTTCTAAGCAAGGTTTGCAGTATCGGTATCGGATCCTTCCTATGAATATCGGGGTCGACGGAATCGACAATATAGACGGCTTCAAATAGGAGTATCGGAAATGTTGGTATCGGAAAGTAAATAATTATTAATAAATTATTAAAAAAATTAAAAAAAATATTTTATACACTAAGCATAGTTTTAAGTATTTTGTGTTGTTTCTTAATAGTCAACAATACATAAGTTTTCTTCATTTACATGCTTTTACAACCTTAATATGCTTTTACATCCTTGATGATTAGTCTTTCTTGTCCAATTTTCTTCGCCGAATTGACTAGGAAAGAGACCCCCAACGTCAGTATTGGTCAGTATTAGTAGGCAATTGATATTAGATCGAGGCATGCCAAACCGTATCGGTATCGGCCGAGACTGCAAAATATGTTTTTAAGTTTATGAGACAGAAAATAGAAAATTGTCTGACTACCTGCAAACCAAGAGCCTTCATGTGATGCTCACTCTGGAGCTCACGCATTCGACCACTCACAGCAAGAAGAGCTTTAGACGGAACACAACCTCTGTTTACACAGGTTCCTCCAATAACATCACCCTCGATGATGGCAGTTTTCAGACCCTGTGAAATAATAACCAGCAAACTAAATTACTGTGCTCATTATAAATGATGCCAATTTAAAAAGAAAATAGAAAATTAATCAAGTACCACTGAAAACAGAAGAAGTGAATAAAACTATTAATCTAAAACAGCAAAGAGCTATGCAATCTAGGAAGCCGTGTCCACTAGGAAGCATGGACACTCCAAAAATATGAGCTGCCTCATGTCGGAAGAGTATTGGACACATCCGACACAGCCCGGATACTCCACAATGCACAACAACAACAACAACAATAACAACAACAACAAAGCCTTTTGGGATCGGCTCTGTTAAGGGCCATATCCTCTGTAATACACTGGCACTCCAAAATACACTATGACAAACCAAAATAGGTACCGTCTCCATGTCATGTCATGTCATGTCGTATCTGTGTCCTGCAACATAGCATGGCCATATCACACTGTGTCAACGGACACCCCAGAATCCGTGGCATGCCTGTGCCGCCGCGTCCATATTGTGTTCTGTCGTGTTTGTGTCCGTGCAACACAGCATGTAGTGAACAGATTACGGCACTGTGTTGTTAAATTTTACAAGGAGCAAAGGTTACATCCACATCACACAACTTCAACTCATCAAAATAACAGCTCACGTGCACTCGAGATACGAAAAAATTGAGATTCCCAACTCCTGAAGACCTGATCCATCGGCGAGTGAACTAAAGACTCCGACTTTCATCTCTAGCTGCAACAATTTCAGCTCCAGCTACCTCGTGCTAGTATAAAGAACCTACACAATAGTACCTTCTCGACGGCGTGGAGGGCAGCGCCGTGGCCGCCGACGCCGGCGCCGATGATGACGAGGTCGTAGTCGAACTCCCCCTTCCCGGCGCCCCCGTTGTCGGAGGCGACGGCGGAGATCGCCTTCCGGAGGACGGCGCGGGGGCCGGCGGAAGAGGAGGAGCGGAGCCCCGCCGATCCGGCCGGGGTCGGGGCCCGGAACGCCAGCGCCTCCCTACGGAGCCCGCAGAAGCGGAGGGAGCGGGGAGCCGGGTCGGATCTGGAGGAGGAGGAGGAAGGGAGGGCGACGGAGAGGGAGATCGACGACGCCATGGGGAGCTAGGGTTAGGGTTTAGGAAGCGGGTGGGGAGAAGAAATAGAGGGTGGAGTGCGAGTGGAGAGGCCTCGAGTGGTCCGTCGATGTGGGGGGCGGGCGGAGGTTGCGAAGTGAAGTGGGAGTGGCGTTGTGTTGGATCAAGTGATATGAATTATCATTTTCCTTTGGCTTATTTGCAAATTTACCCTCAAGTATTGACTATAAGTTAACCAACTTGATCAACTAAGCCCAGAAGGGGCTTAGCGACTCGGATTCGGGCTTGGACGTCACGTCCGCTCCCGTAGAAGCGATCGTGCTCGCTAAGACGTGATGCCGCACAAGTCTAGATTGCGCTCGTGTAAGGCGAGTTCCATAACGGCCGATTACAGCGGCTGCGACGGGGTCGTCGCAAAGAAGTCCCAAGCAGAGACATTGAATATGCCAGCGAAAATTTAGAACAAAATACAAGTCATTCAAAAGATGCATTTTATTGATATTGAAACAAAGATTATAATGGGACGTAAGGCCAATATTACAAGTCACTCAAGCTCACTCAAGCTCACTCTTCTCACATTACAAGTCACTCAGCTCTCTCTCATCTCTCAATACAAGTCTTGAACCAGCGGATGCTTCGGAGAGGCGACGTCCATACATTATGTCACGTATAAGACTTGACTCCACGCGGTCGCACGCTACGAATCGCCAAGGAACTTCGTGCCTTGACACATCCAAGCGAGCTCCGCACCACGAGCTTCTACCTGTGCCTGCACATGAAAACTGTGTGGGTGTCAGTACTCAACTGTACTGGTGGAATGAGCTCCTCGTCCACCCATACAAAACCAACACGTTAATTTACTTTGTGCAACATAGTCCCTTCTTTTCAATTGTCTTTCTAGTCTTGCCTTAGGATCAGTTTTAGGACAGACGCATTGGCCTATTTTGTGTCTCTAGACCATCCCGTGCTTGCAACAGCAACGTTAACCTATCAGGTCGTGCTTGTCTTTCGGCACGTAATCAGAGACGCAACTACACGATAGTATCCAATTCCCATGTAACCGTACTACAATTCATATTGGGGTCGTGCCTCGCAAACTCAGTGTGACTTAACCATATCGCCGCCTCGCGACCCTTTCTAATTTAATCACCAACTGACCCAATCAAGACTTGTGAACTTATTGTCACCCAATCGACTTTGTCTTGCGGCGTTTCCTGACTTAAACACGAAACGACTCAAATCCAACTCATGCAACTTATATGTCAACAACTTAAGACTCGACGCCACATCTCGTGCCGAAGCACGTCGCCTACGTTGACGCCAAATCTTAGGCCCAACATTTTGTTCTAATTGTACACACACATTCAACTCGACTCAATCCAAAGGCACACATGCGGGTTGCCGCCATGCCGACTCATCTATATGAATTGGTCACTGGCTCCCAGAGCCATCTTGGACTCCCTTAGCTTTTGTTAGTCGCGGCCCTTTCAGTGCGAGTAGCGAGCCCCGATGCAAGTTCCCGTCTAACCAGTGCCCAACACAGCTATATAATTGTTTCCTTTCTTGGCCGCAACGGTCCCGTGGCTCCGGGTTGCCGTGCAGAAAAACTTTACCTTGTCGACAAGTTGTCCATGACCATACATGACTCGACTCGAACTGACGTCTCACACAGACATTCTACTTCTAGTATTACCATATCTTTCAGGGCCAAGTTCAATACTTCTCACATCTGAGACCTCGCCTCGACGATCCATGGTCGCGAGCATTCTTCTTTCTTGTCCTATCATTTCATTCAACTCAGGAACAACTATTTAAAAGCCCTCCTTCCAACTCAATTTAATCAACCGTGGCCCGTGCCTTAAAAACACTAAGTCCGTGACATCGTGCCTTAAACCAACTTGAACTCTATGCGACACCACCGCCCAAGTCATACTCTATATGATCGTGAAACCAAGTAATATCGACAACAGTAGAAAACATGGAACAGTGCTTAGAATGCCTTTGATCGCCTAGAATCACTTAGCATAACTTAATCGTACATCAACTTGACGAGCAAGGACTGCGTCAAGCCTTGGACGATGGAACCGTGCATGCTTTATGAAGTGTTTATGCGGGCGACGCCTATGTCTTAGGCTAACTCTTAGCTTGTGGTGAAGACCAACTTTTTCTTCTCCCAAGCCACGGGACGAAGGACCGATTATCATTTTCAAAGCACGCCGTGTACCAACTCTAAGCCGACCGTTGGACCTTTCCATATTCTTACTCAATTCGATTCGTCGGAATTATTCCCTTAGCTATGTGAATTCATCTCTTTTATTATCAAGCCTACTTGTGCAAGTTGAAAACATATGATTTATTATGTGAAGGCTAAGATGAGGCGAGTTCACCGAAACTACCCCACCTGAGCGAGGAGTCGCCGTGACCGAGTGATGTCTTCGAGCAGCCGTTGTAAGGCTAAGTCCGAACGCCGTCGGCGTTTCGATTCCTCCGATTGACTGAGCGGGACGGGGCACTACATCATACACTACTCAGAAAAAGTTTTGTTTTCGAAACTAACTGAGTACTTACTAATCGACTTATCACTCGAATGGTCAACGACTCTCGTGCACATTTCTCCTATACATTTCTCAAATTCGAGCCACGCTCGTGCTACCCACAATCTTTTCTTCAAAACTCCCGATCTCAAAATGCTCGACACTTTTCCGTTCCTCAAGTCTCACTTGAACTCAACGTATTACTTAGTTAGATCGTGCACATATTTTAGGCGTCCCTAAAATACATGCATTTCAGTCAAACCTCGTGATAGAGAATCCGCCATCACTACTCGAGTTGGATCGTGCACATATTCAGGCGTCCCTTATATACGTGCATATCAACCGAGCCTCGTGAGTGGTATCTCCACAATTCCTATCACTTCGTGCCGGAACATCTGCCTAACCGCTAGGCTATGTCTTTAGGCTAAGGTCATCCATCGGTATTGGAATCATAGTTCCCAAACAACAATATCAACACTGACCCCATCGTAAGGTCAAACCAAATTGATAGTACAAGATTTTCTACCCAGCTCGTATTACTCTGATTTCTAAACATTGAGCATCGATTCCCTACACACATCCTAACATTCGTCGTACGGGATCTGAGTCATTCAGCAAAGCCATCCTACGATAACTCGCGTTTCAACCAATTCCTCGACATATCAATATCACTCGTTCATCAAGCCATTTTGCATAGTCTATCTTTTTGAATACGTTCAACATAATCCGCCTATCAATCCTTCTAAATCAAGCACGCTACGACCCAATTTGTTGCTAAGCCATAATTCACATTTCACATTTCTTAAGTCGTTCATCATAATTCACGTATTCGATCATAATATCATCTAGTTTAACAATATGTTGCGTCCTGATCTCACGCGAGTCAGATTATCCACGGTGGGCATGAATCACCATGTAGGCTCCCGCGGGATAATCATCCTCATCGGGACGTAACTCTTGTTTTGTGTCTAGACTAACTTATTCTCGATACGTAGATTAGATCTATTCAATCCTCAAGTTTACTCAAACATCAATCGCAAGTTCAAACATCCTCGAATTTTCCTTCGTATCAAACCAACAAATCGAGACAATCAAAGTTGCCGCGTCCTGATTTTCTGAGTTCGATCATTCCCGAAACATGAATCACCATGTCAACGCTCACGCGGAACGATCGCCCAAAATCAACGTGACACATGTGCGAGGCTAGAGTCGCGCTCGCGCAAGGCAATAATGTCGACGTTGTGGTTATCCGCGTAACCATCAAGACACTTCTGTTTTCATTCATATTTTATCTCAATCAAAATTCTAAGTATAGTATCTGTAATACATGTGGTTCGTATTACGTATCTTGGTATACGTGTACGTATTTTGATTTGTATTGTATGTCTCCCTGCATGGTTTATTTGGTATTTTCATTGCTTGGTTCACCTTGGGATTAGTTCGGCTAGGCTTGGGTTTGCTTATTTGGTTCATCATGAACCAAGTGGAGAACCCCTACCTACCACCACCATCTTCATTTATTAACCCCAACCACCTTTCTCTCTCTTCATTCAATTTTCTCATTACTGCTCTTCCTCTTCTTCTTTCTCACCGAACCCCCACCGTAGGCAAGTACATATTGCTTCATGGAGGAACCCAATTTTTATTGTTCCATTCTCTTCCTCACAACATTCTAAGTCACTTTAGTATTTAGCAATTTCGAATTCCATGGCTTATTTCATGTAGATCTAAGCTTTAATATTTTTGATCTTCATGGTTTGATCTTCCAAAACTTGGTTGTTTCCGAAATAGAGAGTTCCATGTAGTAGGGATTTTGATTTCACACAAGTTTGGCTCTTGAATGGTTGGGTTTCATTGGGTCTTGGCCGAGATGGGGGTTTCCTGAGCTCTTGAGCTTTTTACGCCTGCTTGCTTTGGCCATGGGGAGAAGATGAAGTTTTACGCACACGTTCTAACGTGTTAGCGTAGTGTTTAGCCCTTACGCCCACGTTTTATGTGTCAGCGTGTTATATCAGCCTTTTACGCACACGTTTTCACGTGCCCGTGTAGTATTCCTTTTTACGCCCACGTATTGCGTGCCAGCGTACTCTGTTTTACGCTGAGTTCCCACGAATTTTACGCTCGGGGCCTTCCCGCTCGCGTAAAATCGTGCTCGCGTAAAAACCTGGCTCGAGCAGACTCTCGCGAGCGTAAAGTTGCCCGAGTGTTTCCTCGCGTAGAACTCACTCGCGTAGAGTTTTGCTTGAGAGTTGGCGTGCGTAAAATCTTACGAGCGTAAAGCCCGGCTAGCGTAAAACCCCACCCGCATGTACCCTTGCTCGCGTAGAGCTATCTTACCTTGCTCTTGCTAGCGTAAGCCACTTTACGCTTGAAGGCCCCTTGGTCTAGCGTAGTAGTACACGCGTAGAGACTTGAGTTCCTATGGCGTACACCTTATCTCTTTTTTTTATATTTTTACGCCCATTTTATATCCTTACGCCTTTTGTCATGAACTTGATAATCATGAATTTATTTAATATGTTTGGAAATAATAATTGAACATGGCATGGTATGATAAGTATACCTGA
The DNA here is from genome assembly GCA_029216955.1 of Iris pallida. Classification (NCBI taxonomy): domain Eukaryota; kingdom Viridiplantae; phylum Streptophyta; class Magnoliopsida; order Asparagales; family Iridaceae; genus Iris; species Iris pallida. The sequence goes on along the minus strand of JANAVB010040218.1, from coordinate 29,161,891 downwards.
CATGATTATCTCGAATTGCTGTTGCGACGGCTAACATGACATGACATAACCTGACAAGAATGATTGACCTGGACACCGTAGACGATTATGTTTCTACAAATAAACCAGTACTGTCTTGCATCATGTCTAGGACAGGGAACCCTGAATACCATGGTCAGGGGTACCTACTGAAATCAACTACGGCTAATAACTAGAATAATTCAGTAGTCATGAAGAGATTTCCCAGCTACAAGCAATCCCGTTATCTGGGCGCACTAGCGGACTTGTAGCCTACCGACGAGTAGGGCACATCTTCAGCACACAGTCATGTGGTGCACCCTTCATAAACGGACATTCGACCCGGATAACTTGGATGGTCTGTAGGGCTGGTAGCTGTTGGAATAATCTCATTGCATCTTGCTAGTAACTAGGCCTGTGATAACCCTAGTTAGTTAAAGTATCAAGCCGTACTCATTGCTTGGCCGTGATTGATTGGATGGAATTTAGCCCAGCTTAGTCTTGCCCCGATCCTGTACAAGATTGTTACATGACGGGATTATTTATACTGGCCTTAACAATAAAGATCAGGGGACCAGTTCTGTTCAGGCAAAGGGTTACAACCCCGGTCCTTGTTTGGTTTAAGGGTTGTAACCTGGCTCCCGGAGCAGTTCTGTGTCCTCTCTTCGTTTATTGTCTTATTGCTCTCCATGCCATGCTCGTCATGTTTTACTTATTTCAATAGCATGATTATTTATACTGGCTTCAACAATAAAGATCAAAGTCCAGTGCTGTTTAGGCGAAGGGTTACAACTCAGGTCCTTGTTTGGTTTAAGGGTTGTAACCTGGCTCCCGGAGCAGTTCTGTGTCCTCTCTTCGTTTATTGACTTATTTCACCCTATGTTCCTGCTTACCAATAGTATTTGAGACGGGTTTCTATTCAGGTGAAGGGTTACAACCCTGGTCCTTGTTTGGTTTAAGGGTTGTGACCTGGCTACTTGAATGGTTTTCTCGTACTCAGTTTACTGTTGTTATCTCTATTACTATCAGTTCTTTATTTATTATCTTTAATATTCTATTGTGATATGCTGGTTTTAGTTCCTAAGTGAAGCCTCCTTTGTGGAACTTGCTCTTTCTGGGGTCTGACCCAGCTGGTTTTGTATGGCCAGATATCGGAGCAGCTCCAGAGGTTCTGTAAGCCCCTGATTTTTCAAAAATTTTTAAACTAGTGTTAATTAATTATTAAATGTCATTATTGGTTTTAAAATAATTTAATATGATTTTAGGAATTTTCTAGAATTTTTAAATAAATTTTAATGAGTTTTAAATATACAAAAATAGCATTTTGCAAATTATTTAAATATTTTAATATCATTTTGTAAATTTTAGAATTGTTTTAATATGGTTATGCAATTTATTAAATTGTTTTTATAGCATTTTGTAATTTACCATTTGTTTTGAATGCGGAATGCAAATTATCATTTGCATTTTAACCTGATTAGGACCTATTTGTAAATAACCTAAAACCTAAGGACCTAAGTGCTAAACTACCTACCCACCCCCGACGACTGCCCCGACTGCCCCGACGACCGCCACGCCGCCCTGCCCCCGCCATTCCCGGCTGCCCCGACCGCCTTAACCCCCCCTATAAAACCCCCATCGACCCCCAGACCTAAAACCCTAGATCTACACCCCACGACGACCACCACCGCCCCACTCTTCCCCAACTTCCTAGTCGGAACCCAAACTCCGGCGAAGCCATGTCCCGACGCCTACACCCACCCTCACAGCAAACCACCACCACCATCACGTCCGCTTCGACGAGCCGCGTCCAGCGCCACCCAAGCGCCGCCGTCCCGACGCCCCCAGCCGTCGATCGCCTCCTCGACAGCAGCCCGATTTCGGACACGTACGTGTCACACCCTCCTCCCTTCGATTTGTGTCACGTGTACGCGGACACGGACTCGCCTGGTCCCGACGAACCTAATGGTAAGCTCGGACACGACCAACTGAACTCGTGCGCATCGTGCACACCCAGGACACAGGACTCGTGTGTGCTCGTGTCCTAAACTGTCTGGACACAGAGACGCAACGAATGGACTTTTCGGGTTTAGACCCATTAAAAACCAGACTGAAATAAATTAATCAAACCCCCTTCCCTAACAGACCGGCCGGACTGGCCTACTGGCCAGCCCGCACAGTTTAGAAACCCCCCCTCTTCCAGAGACTCGGGTTCGAGCCCCCCTGTGCTATTGTTTCTTTTTCTTTTCCTTTTCTTTTTTTCTTTTTCTTTTTCTTTTCTTTTTCTTTTGCTGTTTTTATATATATATATATATATATATATGTATATATATATATATATATATATATTAGTATATATGTATATATACTGTTTTAACAGTATATATGTATATATGTATATATTTTATAGTTAGTAAATTATATTTATATATGTATATATGTATATATTTATCATGTGTGTATATATATTAATTTATACACTTTATTATCAAATGTTTTCTATATATATATATATATATATTTGTATATAAACATTATATATATACTTTATAAATTAATTATTTTCCTTACATATATATATATATATATATATATATATATATATATATATATATATATATATATAACTTTTAATATATGGATGTATATATATCCTTGCTATAAATATCTATATATTTATGTATAAATATAAATATTGTAGATGTACTTTTATATATGTGTTTTACTTTACTTAGTGTAAATTATCTTTATAAAATAAGTTGTCATACTTTTGTAACTACTATGTATAATTTTGCCTTATTAAAATAATAATATTTACTTTACACTTTTATCAATTTGTATTTTTGTGTATTTAAATTACTGCAACCATTTGGTGTCCAAGCCTAGCATGGGTATTTGGGCTCAAATGTGTTTTCACACATTCAAGACCTGTACAAGTCATATTGGACTTGATTCATGGCCTTGGGTCCTGTATTTAAACTTTGGTTCAAATTATGTACATGGACAAAATACGAAGATAATTAATTATTGTGTGCACTACTGTTTTTGATTTTCTAAAAATACTTAAAGTATTGCTAAAATATGGAAAAATAGTTTTTAGATACTATGTTAAGTTAGCTAATTTAGTATAAATTTTGTAGTATTTAATTTACTGTTTTGCCCCTAGTTTGGCATATGAAACCAAAACTCATTTTCTGTATACTTAGGAAAACTGATTTTTATAAAATATTTGTACTGGATAATAAATTCCAGAAAAATTATAATAAATTTCTATGATTAACAAGGATCACCTTGGTGCTTTACTTTAAGAAAAACTAGGCTTTTTGTCTACTTCAAAAATTGTTAGAACACAATGATCTTTTGATTTATTTATTGATTAATTACGACTTGTAGCTTTTTGTGTTATTTGGAGTTTTAGTCGTGTTGAACCCCATCCCTCACTAGTATAAAGACCCTAGAAAGTTAGTTAACATAGTGTGTCACCCCACATTGGTCTCCTATACCAAGTCATCATTTTGGCTAGGTGTCCAATCACAAGTCGTGTTTCACAAATTAGTGTCCTAGTATCTTAGCTTAGTGTAAAACTAAGTTGTTATATTTACTTCTACAGTGACGAGCTACCAGACATCCATAGCATTGTTATCGCAGCTTGTTTTGTTTTGCTTTGCTAGAGGCAAGTACTTTCTACGAACTTTACATATTGTCACATAAAATGAACTGCAAACCCCACCATGTTAAATGCTGATCCTTGGGGTAGCAAGTTAGATCTCTACATATTGTACTTTCAGTTACTACCATGCTTAGAACAGTCTTGATGTATCTCTCACATGATTAGAATATGGGTTATGGGGAAACTGATAGTAGCATACGTGATCATACCCCCTCTTCAGTACCGAGCAAAGTTTCATTTTATATGATACTGCACCGTAGGCCTTACTCTCCAAGCTGTATTTGTACGTATGTACATATATCACCTTTACACTTGTACGGAAGTATATTTTATTTACATGTGTCTCAGTACATTGTACACCTATTGACCGATCACGTACCTGCTACAGTTTTAAATATTACATATACATCTGTCTCTATGACATATGTGTCATTGCCATGATAGATTGAGTGATGCCATGCTTTCCAGTTATTCCTCTCATGTTCATTTCCATGTTTCATATGCTAGTTTGCTAGATTTAGTACTTGCTCCCGTCCTGACAGGATAACGTTGTAGGTATACTTACTGAGGAGGAGTTGCTCTGTGATTCGTATTATGGAGTCACTGCCGAGGACCCGGTTTTTCCATACGAGGATGTTCCTGCGGGGAGACTCGTCTAGTTTGCTTAGCTGCTTGGGATACTTAAGTGTAGACATGTATTAGACTATATCATTTTGTAACTGGACATGTATCCAGTTTTACATTTCAGTTTACTTGTACTTGGATATTTCACTATATACGACGACTTTTGTGTTTGGAGCATTTATAATTCTTCTTCACTTATAGAACTGTTAGCACATTTTAGTCTTATCCTGTTGTCTCTAGAACAGCTTACTGCGCTTTATCTTAAGCGTAGGCTGGACATGGCTCGGCCCGGCCCAACAATTTGGGTAACGGGTCGTGACATATTTTTTTGGCGGCCCTTGCAAGGTCCTGACTAAACTGTTTGGTTACGTTATTGTACCAAACAGGCCTGCAATTAGGAACTTAAGGTAATTAGACAACATTAGGAAAGACGCTTAGAACACCTAGAGGAATGCTAGGATTGCAACATAGGAAATGCATCACATATTTGCTATTATAATTAGATTTTCTTGCCTATGATTGCTTACTTTAAAACAAAGTCCTTATAAGTCTTTATCTAGATGGTGCTTACTCGTTCATCCCAGCATATTACCCCCGAGAATGGGGCACTCCCTATCCAGTCAGCTGACCAGTCGACTGACACACCTCCACCTACCATACTTCCCTACTCCACAGATCCACAGACCCAGATACCTCCACCACCTCCCACATCCCAGTCCCAGCAGGCCCCAATACTTCCACCACCCCCTATCACTATACCCCTAGTACGAGTAGCTTGGAACCGTTCTGTTGACGAGTATGCGGCAGAGTTTAGTCGCCTGAGCCGTTTCGCTCCTAGTCTGGTTGCTGATCCAGAGGAGATGACCCGTAGGTTTTGCCATGGTCTAGTTCCAGACATTGGCATCCTTATAGTGGCAAACGGTACGACTGACTACTACCAGAGCCTAGAGTTAGCCCGGAGCATTGAGGAGCGTCTTCTGTCTAGCAAGAGGCCAGCTCCTGTACATCATGAGGGACCGTCCAAGCGTCAGGCTTTCCAGCAGAAAGCGCCGACGCCACCCCAGCAGACTTATCGTTCCCCTACACCCCATCATCATACTCCGCCAGTTAGAACCCCGGGACCCCGACAGCAGCCGAAGGGAGCTTTTTGTGTATACTGTGAGAGGCCAGGCCACGACTCTCTTGTTTGTAGGAAGAGGTTGGGTCAGTGTTTGGCTTATGGGTCTTCCACCCATCAGCTTCGAGAGTGTCCAGTAGCGAAGTCTAGAGGGCCGCTTCCGACTCAGCAGCAGAATGGAGCCATATGTTCTTTCTGCGGAAGACCCGGTCATGACTTCGCCGTCTGCAGGAAGAGGTTGAAGCAGTGCTTAGTTTGTGGATCTGCCATCCATCAGATTCGGGACTGCCCAGTAGCCAAGGGAACCACCCGTTCCCGTTTGATACCTTAGAGGTTAGTTTTGATTGTAGCCTTAGTCTTTTGTTGCCTTGCTTGCTACGCTAGAATATTGTAGGGTCTTCAATCCTTGTGAATTTCGAGGACGAAATTTTTCAAGGAGGGAAGACTTGTAAGCCCCTGATTTTTCAAAAATTTTTAAACTAGTGTTAATTAATTATTAAATATCATTATTGGTTTTAAAATAATTTAATATGATTTTAGGAATTTTCTAGAATTTTTAAATAAATTTTAATGAGTTTTAAATATACAAAAATAGCATTTTGCAAATTATTTAAATATTTTAATATCATTTTGTAAATTTTAGAATTGTTTTAATATGGTTATGCAATTTATTAAATTGTTTTTATAGCATTTTGTAATTTACCATTTGTTTTGAATGCGGAATGCAAATTATCATTTGCATTTTAACCTGATTAGGACCTATTTGTAAATAACCTAAAACCTAAGGACCTAAGTGCTAAACTACCTACCCACCCCCGACGACTGCCCCGACTGCCCCGACGACCGCCACGCCGCCCTGCCCCCGCCATTCCCGGCTGTCCCGACCGCCTTAACTCCCCCTATAAAACCCCCATCGACCCCCAGACCTAAAACCCTAGATCTACACCCCACGACGACTACCACCGCCCCACTCTTCCCCAACTTCCTAGTCGGAACCCAAACTCCGACGAAGCCCTGTCCCGACGCCTACACCCACCCTCACAGCAAACCACCACCACCATCACGTCCGCCTCGACGAGCCGCGTCCAGCGCCACCCAAGCGCCGCCGTCCCGACGCCCCCAGCCGTCGATCGCCTCCTCGACAGCAGCCCGATTTCGGATACGTACGTGTCACACCCTCCTCCCTTCGATTTGTGTCACGTGTACGCGGACACGGACTCGCCTGGTCCCGACGAACCTAATGGTAAGCTCGGACACGGCCAACTGAACTCGTGCGCATCGTGCACACCCAGGACACAGGACTCGTGTGTGCTCGTGTCCTAAACTGTCTGGACACAGAGACGCAACGAATGGACTTTTCGGGTTTAGACCCATTAAAAACCAGACTGAAATAAATTAATCAAACCCCCTTCCCTAACAGACCGGCCGGACTGACCTACTGGCCAGCCCGCACAGTTTAGAAACCCCCCCCTCTTCCAGAGACTCGGGTTCGAGCCCCCCTGTGCTGTTGTTTCTTTTTCTTTTCCTTTTCCTTTTTTCTTTTTCTTTTTCTTTTCTTTTTCTTTTGCTGTTTTTATATATATATATATGTATATATATATATATATATATAGTATATGTATATATACTGTTTTAACAGTATATATGTATATATGTATATATTTTATAGTTAGTAAATTATATTTATATATGTATATATGTATATATTTATCATGTGTGTATATATATTAATTTATACACTTTATTATCAAATGTTTTCTATATATATATATATATTTGTATATAAACATTATATATATACTTTATAAATTAATTATTTTCCTTACATATATATATATATATATGTAACTTTTAATATATGGATGTATATATATCCTTGCTATAAATATCTATATATTTATGTATAAATATAAATATTGTAGATGTACTTTTATATATGTGTTTTACTTTACTTAGTGTAAATTATCTTTATAAAATAAGTTGTCATACTTTTGTAACTACTATGTATAATTTTGCCTTATTAAAATAATAATATTTACTTTGCACTTTTATCAATTTGTATTTTTGTGTATTTAAATTACTGCAACCATTTGGTGTCCAAGCCTAGCATGGGTATTTGGGCTCAAATGTGTTTTCATACATTCAAGACCTGTACAAGTCATATTGGACTTGATTCATGGCCTTGGATCCTGTATTTAAACTTTGGTTCAAATTATGTACATGGACAAAATACGCAGATAATTAATTATTGTGTGCACTACTGTTTTTGATTTTCTAAAAATACTTAAAGTATTGCTAAAATTATGGAAAAATAGTTTTTAGATACTATGTTAAGTTAGCTAATTTAGTATAAATTTTGTAGTATCTAATTTACTGTTTTGCCCCTAGTTTGGCATATGAAACCAAAACTCATTTTCTGTATACTTAGGAAAACTGATTTTTATAAAATATTTGTACTGGATAATAAATTCGAGAAAAATTATAATAAATTTCTATGATTAACAAGGATCACCTTGGTGCTTTACTTTAAGAAAAACTAGGCTTTTTGTCTACTTCAAAAATTGTTAGAACACAATGATCTTTTGATTTATTTATTGATTAATTACGACTTGTACCTTTTTGTGTTATTTGGAGTTTTAGTCGTGTTGAACCCCATCCCTCACTAGTATAAAGACCCTAGAAAGTTAGTTAACATAGTGTGTCACCCCACATTGGTCTCCTATGCCAAGTCATCATTTTGGCTAGGTGCCCAATCACAAGTCGTGTTTCACAAATTAGTGTCCTAGTGTCTTAGCTTAGTGTAAAACTAAGTTGTTATATTTACTTCTACAGTGACGAGCTACCAGACATCCATAGCATTGTTATCGCAGCTTGTTTTGTTTTGCTTTGCTAGAGGCAAGTACTTTCTACGAACTTTACATATTGTCACATAAAATGAACTGCAAACCCCACCATGTTAAATGCTGATCCTTGGGGTAGCAAGTTAGATCTCTACATGTTGTACTTTCAGTTACTACCATGCTTAGAACAGTCTTGATGTATCTCTCACATGATTAGAATATGGGTTATGGGGAAACTGATAGTAGCATACGTGATCATACCCCCTCTTCAGTACCGAGCAAAGTTTCATTTTATATGATACTGCGCCGTAGGCCTTACTCTCCAAGCTGTATTTGTACGTATGTACATATATCGCCTTTACACTTGTACGGAAGTACATTTTATTTACATGTGTCTCAGTACATTGTACACCTATTGACCGATCACGTACCTGCTACAGTTTTAAATATTACATATATATCTGTCTCTATGACATATGTGTCCTTGCCATGATAGATTGAGTGATGCCATGCTTTCCAGTTATTCCTCTCATGTTCATTTCCATGTTTCATATGCTAGTTTGCTAGATTTAGTACTTGCTCCCGTCCTGACAGGATAACGTTGTAGGTATACTTACTGAGGAGGAGTTGCTCTATGATTCGTATTATGGAGTCACTGCCGAGGACCCGGTTTTTCCATACGAGGATGTTCCTGCGGGGAGACTCGTCTAGTTTGCTTAGCTGCTTGGGATACTTAAGTGTAGACATGTATTAGACTATATCATTTTGTAACTGGACATGTATCCAGTTTTACATTTCAGTTTACTTGTACTTGGATATTTCACTATATACGACGACTTTTGTGTTTGGAGCATTTATAATTCTTCTTCACTTATAGAACTGTTAGCACATTTTAGTCTTATCCTATTGTCTCTAGAACAGCTTACTGCGCTTTATCTTAAGCGTAGGCTGGACATGGCTCGGCCCGGCCCAACAATTTGGGTTACGGGTCGTGACATATTTTTTTGGCGGCCCTTGCAAGGTCCTGACTAAACTGTTTGGTTACGTTATTGTACCAAGCAGGCCTGCAATTAGGAACTTAAGGTAATTAGACAACATTAGGAAAGACGCTTAGAACACCTAGAGGAATGCTAGGATTGCAACATAGGAAATGCATCACATATTTGCTATTATAATTAGATTTTCTTGCCTATGATTGCTTACTTTAAAACAAAGTCCTTATAAGTCTTTATCTAGATGGTGCTTACTCGTTCATCCCAGCATATTACCCCCGAGAATGGGGCACTCCCTATCCAGTCAGCTGACCAGTCGACTGACACACCTCCACCTACCACACTTCCCTACTCCACAGATCCACAGACCCAGATACCTCCACCACCTCCCACATCCCAGTCCCAGCAGGCCCCGATACTTCCACCACCCCCTATCACTATACCCCTAGTACGAGTAGCTTGGAACCGTTCTGTTGACGAGTATGCGGCAGAGTTTAGTCGCCTGAGCCGTTTCGCTCCTAGTCTGGTTGCTGATCCAGAGGAGATGACCCGTAGGTTTTGCCATGGTCTAGTTCCAGACATTGGCATCCTTATAGTGGCAAACGGTACGACTGACTACTACCAGAGCCTAGAGTTAGCCCGGAGCATTGAGGAGCGTCTTCTGTCTAGCAAGAGGCCAGCTCCTGTACATCATGAGGGACCGTCCAAGCGTCAGGCTTTCCAGCAGAAAGCGCCGACGCCACTCCAGCAGACTTATCGTCCCCCTACACCCCATCATCAGACTCCGCCAGTTAGAACCCCGGGACCCCGACAGCAGCCGAAGGGAGCTTTTTGTGTATACTGTAAGAGGCCAGGCCACGACTCTCTTGTTTGTAGGAAGAGGTTGGGTCAGTGTTTGGCTTATGGGTCTTCCACCCATCAGCTTCGAGAGTGTCCAGTAGCGAAGTCTAGAGGGCCGCTTCCGACTCAGCAGCAGAAGGGAGCCATATGTTCTTTCTGCGGAAGACCCGGTCATGACTTCGCCGTCTGCAGGAAGAGGTTGAAGCAGTGCTTAGTTTGTGGATCTGCCATCCATCAGATTCGGGACTGCCCAGTAGCCATGGGAACCATCCGTTCTCGCTTGATACCTTAGAGGTTAGTTTTGATTGCAGCCTTAGTCTTTTGTTGCCTTGCTTGCTACGCTAGAATATTTTAGGGTCTTCAATCCTTGTGAATTTCGAGGACGAAATTTTTCAAGGTGGGAAGACTTGTAAGCCCCTGATTTTTCAAAAATTTTTAAACTAGTGTTAATTAATTATTAAATATCATTATTGGTTTTAAAATAATTTAATATGATTTTAGGAATTTTCTAGAATTTTTAAATAAATTTTAATGAGTTTTAAATATACAAAAATAGCATTTTGCAAATTATTTAAATATTTTAATATCATTTTATAAATTTTAGAATTGTTTTAATATGGTTATGCAATTTATTAAATTGTTTTTATAGCATTTTGTAATTTACCATTTGTTTTGAATGCGGAATGCAAATTATCATTTGTATTTTAACCTGATTAGGACCTATTTGTAAATAACCTAAAACCTAAGGACCTAAGTGCTAAACTACCTACCCACCCCCGACGACTGCCCCGACTGTCCCGACGACGGCCACGCCGCCCTGCCCCCGCCATTCTCGGCTGCCCCGACCGCCTTAACTCCCCCTATAAAACCCCCATCGACCCCCAGACCTAAAACCCTAGATCTAAACCCCACGACGACCACCACCGCCCCACTCTTCCCCAACTTCCTAGTCGGAACCCAAACTCCGACGAAGCCCTGTCCCGACGCCTACACCCACCCTCACAGCAAACCACCACCACCATCACGTCCGCCTCGACGAGCCGCGTCCAGCGCCACCCAAGCGCCGCCGTCCCGACGCCCCCAGCCGTCGATCGCCTCCTCGACAGCAGCCCGACTTCGGACACGTACGTGTCACACCCTCCTCCCTTCGATTTGTGTCACGTGTACGCGGACACGGACTCGCCTGGTCCCGACGAACCTAATGGTAAGCTCGGACACGGCCAACTGGACTCGTGCGCATCGTGCACGCCCAGGACACAGGACTCGTGTGTGCTCGTGTCCTAAACTGTCTGGACACATAGACGCAACGAATGTACTTTTCGGGTTTAGACCCATTAAAAACCAGACTGAAATAAATTAATCAAACCCCCTTCCCTAACAGACCGGCCGGACTGGCCTACTGGCCAGCCCGCACAGTTTAGAAACCCCCCCTCTTCCAGAGACTCGGGTTCGAGCCCCCCTGTGCTGTTGTTTCTTTTTCTTTTCCTTTTCTTTTTTTCTTTTTCTTTTTCTTTTCTTTTTCTTTTGCTGTTTATATATATATATATATATATATATATATATATATATATATATATATATATATATATATATATATATATATATATATATTAGTGTATATGTATATATACTGTTTTAACAGTATATATGTATATATGTATATATTTTATAGTTAGTAAATTATATTTATATATGTATATATGTATATATTTATCATGTGTGTATATATATTAATTTATACACTTTATTATCAAATGTTTTCTATATATATATATATATATATATTTGTATATAAACATTATATATATACTTTATAAATTAATTATTTTACTTACATATATATATATATGTAACTTTTAATATATGGATGTATATATATCCTTGCTATAAATATCTATATATTTATGTATAAATATAAATATTGTAGATGTACTTTTATATATGTGTTTTACTTTACTTAGTGTAAATTATCTTTATAAAATAAGTTGTCATACTTTTGTAACTACTATGTATAATTTTGCCTTATTAAAATAATAATATTTACTTTGCACATTTGTATTTTTGTGTATTTAAATTGCTGCAACCATTTGGTGTCCAAGCCTAGCATGGGTATTTGGGCTCAAATGTGTTTTCACACATTCAAGACCTGTACAAGTCATATTGGACTTGATTCATGGCCTTGGGTCCTGTATTTGAACTTTGGTTCAAATTATGTATATGGACAAAATACGCAGATAATTAATTATTGTGTGCACTACTGTTTTTGATTTTCTAAAAATACTTAAAGTATTGCTAAAATTATGGAAAAATAGTTTTTAGATACTATGTTAAGTTAGCTAATTTAGTATAAATTTTGTAGTATTTGATTTACTGTTTTGCCCCTAGTTTGGCATATGAAACCAAAACTCATTTTCTGTATACTTAGGAAAACTGATTTTTATAAAATATTTGTACTGGATAATAAATTCCAGAAAAATTATAATAAATTTCTATGATTAAAAAGGATCACCTTGGTGCTTTACTTTAAGAAAAACTAGGCTTTTTGTCTACTTCAAAAATTGTTAGAACACAATGATCTTTTGATTTATTTATTGATTAATTACGACTTGTAGCTTTTTGTGTTATTTGGAGTTTTAGTCGTGTTGAACCCCATCCCTCACTAGTATAAAGACCCTAGAAAGTTAGTTAACATAGTGTGTCACCCCACATTGGTCTCCTATGCCAAGTCATCATTTTGGCTAGGTGCCCAATCACAAGTCGTGTTTCACAAATTAGTGTCCTAGTGTCTTAGCTTAGTGTAAAACTAAGTTGTTATATTTACTTCTACAGTGACGAGCTACCAGACATCCATAGCATTGTTATCGCAGCTTGTTTTGTTTTGCTTTGCTAGAGGCAAGTACTTTCTACGAACTTTACATATTGTCACATAAAATGAACTGCAAACCCCACCATGTTAAATGCTGATCCTTGGGATAGCAAGTTAGATCTCTACATGTTGTACTTTCAGTTACTACCATGCTTAGAACAGTCTTGATGTATCTCTCACATGATTAGAATATGGGTTATGGGAAAACTGATAGTAGCATACGTGATCATACCCCCTCTTCAGTACCGAGCAAAGTTTTATTTTATATGATACTGCGCCGTAGGCCTTACTCTCCAAGCTGTATTTGTACGTATGTACATATATCGCCTTTACACTTGTACGGAAGTACATTTTATTTACATGTGTCTCAGTACATTGTACACCTATTGACCGATCACGTACCTGCTACAGTTTTAAACATTACATATACATCTGTCTCTATGACATATGTGTCCTTGCCATGATAGATTGAGTGATGCCATGCTTTCCAGTTATTCCTCTCATGTTCATTTCCATGTTTCATATGCTAGTTTGCTAGATTTAGTACTTGCTCCCGTCCTGACAGGATAACGTTGTAGGTATACTTACTGAGGAGGAGTTGCTCTGTGATTCGTATTATGGAGTCACTGCCGAGGACCCGGTTTTTCCATACGAGGATGTTCCTGCGGGAAGACTCGTCTAGTTTGCTTAGCTGCTTGGGATACTTAAGTGTAGACATGTATTAGACTATATCATTTTGTAACTGGACATGTATCCAGTTTTACATTTCAGTTTACTTGTACTTGGATATTTCACTATATACGACGACTTTTGTGTTTGGAGCATTTATAATTCTTCTTCACTTATAGAACTGTTAGCACATTTTAGTCTTATCCTGTTGTCTCTAGAACAGCTTACTGCGCTTTATCTTAAGCGTAGGCTGGACATGGCTCGGCCCGGCCCAACAATTTGGGTAACGGGTCGTGACAGGTTCTACCTACCTTCCAGCCAGATGGTGACCACCAGGCGTAACCCTGGCAACGAGTGGGTTTCTTTTGTTCTTCCACTTCATTGTAAATTATTTTTTTGAGGCGTTTAGCCGACAAGCACGTGTTAGCTCGGTTGCACCTTTATTTACTGTCTGTCTACGGGCTGTAACATGATTGACAAATCCTAGGGTTGATCATGTATGACTGAAACTTTTGCTAGTCTTGACATTTTGTAACGACTAGCTTCATGATCAACTGAATATGTAATGTTTGGGACGCCTTATTATTGTGTATTTGGTGATCTTACATCTTGCAATACTTACTTACTTGCTTGCGATTGAGACACTAGGCTTGTTCATGACCATAGAAGACTGATGGATTGTAGTTAAACCCTCATATATCTAGACAGCCGTGACCGTATAGTGAGATGGATTTCGTTTCATTATGCGTAGCTGGCTATGTATGCCCCCGCTCTCCAGTATTCTGGTTTTGGGGCATTACAGTATCCGTCAGTACGATAACACTTGCACGACCGTCATTCCTCGGATCCGAGTACCCCCGAGTTATCGCATATCGATCTTTGATACGCCTCAATACCATCGACGATATATGTAACCTGACGATCTTCATTTGCAATGAATTTCGAGTCGCACAAATGATGCTATCGCCCGACTGGATAATCTCTTCGACATTCAAATTCAAGTTCGATCATTATCCCTCGAATCATTTACAACATCAATTTCCTCAAATCCAAATTCACGTATTGTTCATCCGTCTATCTTAAGTCATCGAGCAACATTTTTCTTCAAATTACATCATTCTTTGCTAACTCAAATCATCGAGCAACATCCATTCTAATCCTCAGAGTCACTTTCAAACATTCGAATCAAACTTTTCATGCACGCTATCCTTCCGTCGTGCTAAATTTTCGTATACAATCTGCATCAATTTCCTCGATCAAGTCATCCTTTCGTACACCCTAACTTTTTCTCGATTCGCTTTCACCTACTCAATTATTTTACACTTCATACTCGCGCAATCACTATCCCGTACGCATCATCTCTAATTTGTTTGAATCGATTCGTCCTTATCTTCAAGACTACAACTTATTTAACGATACTCAATCTACGGCTTTGCATAACACGATGCTTGCTAATAGACTCATCGACACCCCACATCCTCATTCGATCGACATCTTTGAAGCTATCACATACACCACTCAGGGATGAAGTCATTCAACAAATCCTCAACTTATCATTCGAATCAAAATCGACTTCTTTAAATTTTCCATTCGAACCATTCATCGAATTCCAAGCACGCTCATCTAGATCGCACCAACGTGATCGTCGCTCGATAGCATCCCTATCGATAGTCATCTCACTTTACCCAATTGAGTTTAACTCATTCTTGCTCGACACATTTTCAATCTGACATACGACTTTTCTTAAGGTCGACGCAATCCTTGGTGTATATGCCCAGCCCGACTTAGCCAACCGTTCTTACGCGAATCATCTTTTTATTTTGTCAAAAATTGTTCTACTACGTTTTGCAAATTACATAGACTTATTGTATGGACATCCCGTGGGACATTTGAGAGAGAGTGTACCAACAGTATCAAATACGGAAGCAACACTTCAGAGTTTATGGAAATAATGGAGTTAAAGAATTCAATCGAAAGTCCAAGGACGTAAAGCCGTGCTCTGATACCATTATGTCACGCCCCGCTTCCGTAGGAGCGATCGTCCTTGCTAAGGCGTGATGCCACACGAGCCTAGATTGTGCTCGTGCAAAGCGGGTTCCATAACGGCCGATTACAGCGACTGCGACGGGGTCGTCGTACAGAAGTCCCAAGCAGAGACATTGAATATGCCAGCAAAAATTTAGAACAAAACACAAGTCATTCAAAAGAGATATTGAAACAAGGATTACAATGGGACGCAAGGCCAAGATTACAAGTCACTCAAGCTCACTCTTCTCATATTACTAGTCACTCAGCTCTCTCTTATCTCTCAATACAAGTCTTGAACCAGTGGATGCTTCAGAGAGGCAACGTCCATACATTATGTCCCGTATAAGTCTTGACCCCACGCGGCCGCACGCTATGAATCGCCAAAGAACTCCGTGCCTCGACGCATCCAAGCGAGCTCCGCACCACGAGCTTCTACCTATGCCTGCACATGAAAACTGTGTGGGTGTCAGTACTCAACTATACTGGTGGAATAAGCTCCTCGCCCATCCATACAAAACCAACTCGTTAATTTACTTTGTGCAACATAGTTCCTTCTTTTCAATTGTCTTTCGAGTCTTGCCTTAGGATCAGTTTTAGGATAGACGCCTTGGCCTATTTTGTGTCTAGACCATCCCGTGCTTGTAACAACAACGTTAACCTATCAGGTCGTGCTTGTCTTTCTGCACGTAATCAGAGACGCAACTACACGATAGTGTCCAATTCCCATGTAACCGTGCTACAATTCATATTAGGGTCGTGCCTCGCAAACTCAGTATGACTTAACCATATCGCCGCCTCGCGGCCCTTTCTACTTTAATCACCAACTGACCCAATCAAGACTTGTGAACTTATTGTCACCCAATCGACTTTGCCTTACGGCGTTTCCTGACTTAAACTCGAAATGACTCAAATCCAACTCATGAAACTTATATGTCAACAACTTAAGACTCGACGCCATATCTCGTGTCGAAGCACGTCGCCTACGTTGAGGCCAAATCTTAGGCCCAATATTTTGTTCTAACTGTACACACGCATTCAACTCGACTCAATCCAAAGGCACACATGCGGGTTGCCGCCATGCCGTCTCATCTATATGAATTGGTCACTGGCTCCCAGAGCCATCTTGGACTCCCTTAGTTTTTGTTAGTCGGGGCCCTTTCAGCGCGAGTAGCAAGCCCCGCTGCAAGTCCTCGCCTAACCTGTGCCCAGCATATCTATATAATTGTTTCCTTTCTTGGCCGTAACGGTCCCGAGGCCCCGGGTTGCCGTACGGGAAAACTTTACCTTGTCGACAAGTTGTCCATGACCATGCAAGACTCGACTCGAACTGACGTCTCACACAGACATTCTACTTCTAGTATTACCATATCTTTTAGGGCCAAGTTCAATACTTCTCACATCTGAGACATCGCCTCGACGACCCATGGTCGCGAGCATTCTTCTTTCTTACCCTATCATTTTATTCAACTCAGGAACAACTATTTGAAAGCCCTTCTTCCAACTCAATTTAATCAACCGTGGCCTGTGCCTTAAAAACACTAAGTCCGTGACATCGTGCCTTAAACCAACTTGAACTCTATGCGACACCACCGTCCAAGTCAGACTCTATATGATCGTGAAACCAAGTAATATCGACAACAGTAGAAAATGTGGAACAGTGCTTAGAATGCCTTTGATCGCCTAGAATCACTTAGCCTAACTTAATCGTACATCAACTTGACGAGCAAGGACTGCGTCAAGCCTTGGACGATGGGACCGTGTATGCTTTATGAACCGTTTATGCGGACGACGCCTATGACTTAAGCTAACTCTTAGCTTGTGGTGAAGACCAACTTTTTCTTCTCCCAAGCCATGGGACGAAAGACCAAGTGTCATTTTCAAAGCACGCTGTGTACCAACTCTAAGCCGACCGTTGAACCTTTTCATATTCTAACTCAATTCGATCCGTCGAGATTATTCCCTTAGCTATATGGATTCATCTCTTTTATTATCAAGCCTACTTGTGTAAGTTGAAAACATGTGATTTATTATGTGAAGGCTAAGATGAGGCGAGTTCACCGAAACTACCCTACCTGAGCGAGGAGTCGTCTTGACCGAACGATGTCTTCGAGCAGCTGTTGTAAGGCTATGTCCGAATGTCACGATCCGCTCCCGAATAATCGGACACGAGTCGGACACGCCCAGCCTTCGTCGTTGGATACGACGAAGTAAGCTGTACCAATATAGGAAAATCTAACCAGATAATCATGAACAAGTATGAAATCACAGCATCTATAAACGTATCCCAGAATAAAGGTAAAGTACAAGTCTCAGAATTTTATTACATTCCAACAAATGAAAGATAGAGTCTACTAGTCTCAAGATACATGAAAAATGTAAAGGGCTAATGGTAAAGCTCTAGGCTTCTGCAACCTCTAAGTCAAGAGCAACTCCAGCTGGCTCTCCTGTATCTACTGGTTCTCGGCCATAATATGTGTCGCACAGAGCCTCCAACTCACCTGCAACATATCCTATTCAGGAGCGGAGCAAAGTACAGTTCTAGGTAATGAAACAAGAATATAATATGAAACTGAGTACATGAGTACAGGAAAATGAAATACAGAAATGAACAGGGTAGTACAGGAAAGTAGTACAGGAATAAAGTACAGGAACTACAGTACAGGAACATGTAAAGTACAGAAAATGTAATGTACGGGAATGAAACTATAATCCTGAAGTACAAGACATAATAAGTGCACAATATTTGAAATACATCTAGTCCATGTGACCGGCTGGGGTGAGTACAAGAGCACGTACAGGAGTACATGAATACGGTACGGCTTAGGGCCTACGTGCACGATGCAAGGCCTAAGCTATCTACATGAATATAGTAACCGGGGATTGGTCACATGGCTAGTGTATTTTCCCATCCGACACTAGTAAGTACAAGAACAAGATAGTACAGGAGTACAGGGTATCGTGTCATGACGTGTCACAAGAAAGAGTACAAGAATGTGAATGTACAAAACCATAGAAAAGTACTTGCCTGGCTCCGAAAAAATACGGGTAATCAAGGAAGCTGGATATCCTCCTGTATTTTAAGTACGAGTTGATTAATTTCTAACCATCTATATTTGTTAACTATTCTTAAAAAATCTAACTTAGAAATCCACCAATATTACCTATAAAACAGTTACTCACAACCAAGGACTTAAGTTATAAAATCCTACTTCAAATATTATCAATATAGGGGTTGGCCATATCAAAACTATGAGTGGCTAAGAGGCTTTACTTAGTAAGCTTCCAAATCACAATTAGCCTAAAATACTTTAGTCATAGCAATGGTTATGCCCTTAACTTAATAATTATCATGAAATGCCAACTACTCTTCTCCTAATAACAACCTTTTTGTCATAAGAAAATTATATCAAGATATTGTAACCACACTTAGTTACAAATTCATCATTCTAGGATTCCATCAAGCTATACAGCTACCTGTCTAACCTATATGTGAAAGTAGTGCCTTGAAAAGGTTAAATTTCTATATTACCCACTCTCAACTAGTACCTGTTTGGATAACCCATTACTTCTCTGAAACCACACTACCAGGACAGTGTTTAGGTTTAACATATTGAACTAAGATCTTGGTATTACTTTATAAAATTCGAATCATCTACTCATATGTATACCCAACCACCCATTACTGTTATGCCAAGCTAGGCTTATAGTCTTTACTGACAGCAGTTAAGAAATACCTCACTGTGTTCCATCTAATACTTAACAGTAATAGAGAAAACACAATCAACATGGGAACTGATCTACAGTCTAATTTCTACAGTCTAAACATGGGGACTGATCTACAGTCCAGCCCAATATCTGGCTGCAGCTAACTGAGCCAAAATGATGCTCCTGATAGTTCAGTCTCAGAACCAATCAACATTTCAGTGTGGTTCAGATTCCTCACTTGAAGTAAATATTGCAATTTAAGAAAAGTCTAAGCTGAACAAAAATCCCAGATTGAAATAGCTATTGAGATGTTATCCCAGGTTCTAAGACTTCAGTTCTCAGTTTTAAATAACTGAACCATCATTGCACAAATGAGATATCCCAAGTTCCTCTAATTGAATCAATGCCCAGTTCTGTTCTGAATTTCCAGTTCATCAAAATTATAAAGACAGTATATACAAGTCTCAGATTCAACCATCCATCAATTGCATATGCAGTTCAGATTCATTAGACTGAACCAACCTGCATTATGTTGGTTTCAGGTTTCCCTGAACTGAACCAATTTGTACATGCAATCTGGTTCAGTGGAATGAATCAACCATTGCACAGTTATTTCAGATTTTATCTAGTTGAATCACATTGATACATATGTCTCCAATCCTAGGATTCAGGTTCTACAACTGAACCAGTGTATATCATAAGAGTCCCAGGTTCAGTGACTAAAACTCAATCTGAACTTGCTACCTACTGCAACTGTTAAAGTGAATTTCCCAACGAATCAAATATTGGTATAGGAAATTCATTTCAACTAATTGCATTGAACACTATTAGAGAAATCTCAGCTCATATTACCAATTGAAGACTGAATTTAGAATAGGAATTACTATGCAACACAACTTCTCTGAATATTATTTCAGAGATCAGGACCATCACTCTACTGTTACTGAATAGTCTCCAATAGATACTCAAAACAAAGTTCTTAGAATATGCATCAACTCCTCAGTTTACAAGTATCTAATCTCTCAATTAGACTGGTTCAGTAGTTACCTGAGATGAGAATCTACTGATACTTGGTGTCAACCTTAAATTGGACACGAGTTGGTGCTTCAACTGGAATTCAACAATCTGAAGAACATATGATAGATCTCAGGAAAAACTCCACAGTCCTAAAATCATTCATCCTCAATCAAAATGCAACTAGACACATACATGAGTAAGTATGATCTTCAATTTGAACTGTGGATGAATAATCAAACGGTTACTCAGCTCCAAACGGATCTAAAAGAAGATCGAACACCACAACTCAAGAAATCAAGGAACAACCAAAAATCCTCATGTCAAAAATACTCAAATCAAGACTTACCTCAACGTTCTATGAAGACAACATATATCGATCAATTGATCATCAATAGGTAACTCCTGATCTGTTGAATCACAAGGAAACAAATCGATTCTACAGAGTTACACTCAAAATCCAGAACAATTGAAAAGAGTTCCCTCGACTTACCAAAAATTTATGGAACAGGAAAATAGTGCAGTTCTCACAGTGTTAGTTGGCATCATCACGAATGGAAGAGTGATTCAACCTCCAAGAGAAAATTGGAAACAAAATGAATTCACTACAACTAAAATCCTAAATCGGGATGAAATTAAGATCAATTTCCTTACCTCCTCCTCCTCGTCGATCTGCTGAAATGGAAAGGAAAGATCAACTTGACATCATCCATCTTCCCGAGGAGACTTCTGCCATCAGTGCCATTTCTGGTCAGAGTTGGAGGTGAAAGAAATTGGGAAGAAGAGATCGAGAGAAATTTGTTCCTCCCCAAAATTTCCTCGATAATAAAACAAATAGGAGAGGGAAGCTTATATAGCTGTAGATTGTAGAGATGTGCGTAGGGATCAAGCTATTTCTCGGCGGGAAAATTGATTCCCTTCCCTGCCACAATTCGGTTAGAGAGAGGAGTTGGTTACAGGAGAACAAATTTGAATTTTCAAGATTTAAATGGAAAATCATGAGCTGAGAAAACTGGAGAAGAAAATGGGCTGTTGGTTCAGTCCCTAAGTTTCAGAAACAACTAATGGGCCAACTATTGGATTTAGGGTTTTAACACAAACAGGGCTTAACATTTGATTAAAGAATACCAAAATATTTATTAACTCTAAACTATCTATTTATTGAACCAATAGTTTATTTTAAAAAAATTCTCAAAAATAGGGAAAATGGAGTTACACCGAACGCCGTCGACGTTCCGATTCCTCCGATTGACTGAGCGGGACGGGGCACTACATCGGACTCAAGGGCACAAAGTGCCATACTTTGCACTTTGCACTTCAGCATCGGCATATAGCAATTTGTGCGCTGTTGTTGCGCTCGTCTGATGCGCGAGTCGCATGGGCAGGACATACGCGAGAGCATGTACGGGAGCTTGCACGGCTATGCACGTATGCGCATTTACGAGTATGCGCGCATGCGTCGAACTCTATAAATACTCTCTTCGTGCCTCCTTTTTTTAGGAACGCGGTGTGACCCGAACCGGAGTTGGCCTATAAGGTGTGATATTGAATTGGGCCCATATATATTAAAAAAGAATTCTGATGTAAGGCCTGAACCAATTCCAATTATCTATACCTCATAATCCTACCTCCTATCCGATGTGTGACTAAATTACCAACTCCATTATTACCCCCCATTTAAGCGCCTCAACCGAAAACGAGATATAACGCAACACCTTTGAGGACTTACTTTGAAATTGAGAGATGAAGGGAGTTGCGTGGCCGCTGTCTTCAGAGTTCAAAGGAGTTCGACGAGTTCGTATATGAGGTAATGGCGAGCATTCTAGAAGTTCCCTCAAAACTTGTTGGTTCCTGGAAACATATCACGGTAGGACGAATCTTTGAGCAACGTTGTACTTCTTTCTTTCTTTCTTCTTCTCCGAGTGGCTTCAAGATATTAGGAGAGCAAACTTGTTTGTATAAAATCTCTAAAATTTTACATAATCAGAACAGAGAGCAAATTTATTTGCAGGAAGTCCTTGCTTCTGACTGTTGCTAAATCAGAACAGAGAGCAAATTTATTTGCAGAAAGACTCTATTTTCTGATCATTCTTCCATCTAGATCTGTTTTGGGAATAACATGAGCTACTAGTGAACGTGCTTCAATCCAATTGATACAAGTTTACGATAGGCTAGAGAGCTAGTTGGTTAGTAGGTAACCTAAGTTCTTGTTCATTGATCATCAATGAGCCTTTCAAGTTCCTTTGGACTATAAAAGTTAGATAAAAATGCAGATAGTTATAGGTAATTGCATTTATCTATGTCATAAGCCTGAGGGGGAAAAAAGGAGAGATGATAACCTGAGAGCTAGTCGATTTGATGTTGCTGAATGGAATGAGCAACATTTTATGGTCTATTAAGTTTCCTAAGTAATATTTTCTTATACTTTGATATGCCACTAGTATGAAGATGTTTCTGGATTGTCCAATAAAATAATGCATTAAGAAACTTGAGCATCTGAATCCCTTCATGAGTTGTGCACTCCATTAAAGACTAACTCATGTTAAGAGAGTTAAGGGTCTCTTGGTTGTAACTTGCATATTTACTCTGGGTTTTATATGAACTGGGCTCGATAATTTTAATATTGGTTTCAGCTTTCTTTACTTTGTTATATATGTATTTGCGAAGGGTATCATTTGCTTTTGCTAATTTTTTTTTTTTCGAGTCTTCATTTTGTTGTTAATTAAAGCTTTTACAGATTTTCACGTAGTTTGCAGTGTCAGCAAGTCGGCCGATACCAATTCGATATAGCCGTTACCGATATGATTTGGCATGTCTCAATTCGATACTGGCCGATACCGATATAGACCGTTACCAACATTGAGGGTCTTTTTTCCAATCAATTTGGCAAAGACAATTGAACGAAAAGACCAATAAACAAGAATGTAAAAGCTTAGTAAGTTTGTAAAAACATTTAAAAAAGAAAACTATGTATTGCAGGTATACAAATCGGTAAGGGTGAGTATTATTTCATTCAATTACAAAACTAATAAGAAACAACACAGAAAATACTTAAAATTATGCCTAAATATATAAATTATTTTTTCTAAAATTTTAATAATTATTTGCTTTTCGATACCAAAAATTCGAAACTTCGATCCAAAACCACTAATACCGCCAATCTCGATACTCATAGGAACGGTCCGATTCCGATACTGCAAACCTTGGTTTTTCAATCAATTGGATGTAACACAGCTATTTTTGTTTTTCCATCTCACATATCTTTTATTGCACTTCTATTTCGATACCCGAATATGATCTACAATGATCAGATTATCTTTGTTTGCTCGTCACTGATGAAGATGACAATAATACCTTGCTTCTGCATCATATCTCCAAGGATGTTATCTACAGAAGGCCAGAAGGTGCATGCACATATAATGTGTTGCTTTTATGAAGTTTGTCAACTTTTATCAACTGTCAGTGACTCAAATCTCTCATTTTATTATGTACAATTATATCCTGGAGAGACCCAGACTTATCTGAAGAATTAGCTCTAAGCTTTCAACTTTCAAGAGGCAGAGGGAGCATATGCTATATATGGTACCTTCAATGTCCTTTGATCTTTTCCAATTTCCATACCTTACACTGCTTAATAATCGTATGTTCTGATTATTTGCAGGGATCTCATAAGCGAAGCACATAGAAGGTTGCATGTTCATAGCATTGGTAGTAACTATTTTGATTATAAATTTATATTATTTACTTTGCACAGTTCTTATATGACCTCCTTTGTAGATCTTGATGTTCTCTACTGAAGCTACTGGTGTGTTATGTTATGTGCATCTCTTCATACAAGATACCCCCGTTTATATGACTTGATAATGCTTCCATTGTGAAAGTTATCCAAGTGTTGTTGCTCTTTCTCTGTGGAATTTAGTTATAGGCTATATTTAGATATAGATGTACCATGGTCTTGTTCCCCAGAGCCTTTGGAGAGAAGAAAATATCTCACATATATTGATTTGGTATTGAAAGTAAATATGTCTTTACTTTCGAGATATTTTGATAGAAAATAAACAAGGAGGTATTTGCACAACTCTTTCTTAATAACTCATTCCTATAACTGATAGAAAAGTGACACCTAGTAATGTAAGGGCAAGATGGCCTCATATGCATGAGACACGCCTCACCATGTCGGCATGAGCCTCATTGGGCCTCACTTAGGCGCGCACCTCACAAATGATGCCTCGTCCGGGTCTTCCCAGATGTTATGATGCTCAGCACCTCATGTGTCTCTCTTCTCAGGCGCGTCTTTCATAACTTTGTTGGTAAGTTGTCACTCCTATTTCCCGTTATACGTATTTTCGTATGCGTATACGAGATTTCTGGCATTTATCAGGTGGACCGTAGTTAGGCTTGTTTTGCTTAGCCTAGTCTTGGTTTAATCTTGACTTTGTTTATTTGACTTGGTTTGGTTTGGCTTGGCTTGGTTTGAAATTGAGAGGGTTGATATATAACCCAACTCCTTTTCTCTCTCTTCATTCACTTCTTCATTTATTTTTTCATCTTCTTCATTTACTCCTCCCACCTACCAAGTCTAAGGCAAGTGCAACTTGCTTCATGAGGGATCTCAAGTTTTATTATTCCATTCTCTTCCTTACTTGATTTTAAGCCACTTTAGAACTTGCCATTTTTCATTTTGGTGGATGGATTCATGTAGATCTAAGTTTGTATTATTTTTGATTTTTTTGGGTTTTGATCTATTAAACTTCATTTTTTTCAAGTTTTGATTGTTCTATGTTGTAGAAAATTCAATTTTACCTAAAATGGACATTTGAAAAGTTAGATTTTGACTTGTTTTGAGGAAGTTACGGCCAAATAATTATTTGGTCATCTTCTATGTTTATCTGGCCACATGTCGCAGTTGAGCCGCATAGATGTCGCGAATGGGCCGTATGAGCCTCATATCGCAGTTGAGCCGCATAGATGTCGCGAATGGGCCTCATGAGCCTCATGTCGCAGTTGAGCCGCATAGATGTCGCAAATGGGCCGCATAGGCCACATGTCGCAGTTGAGCCGCATGGATGTCGCGAATGGGCCGCATAGGCCACATATCGCAGTTGAGCCACATGGATGTCGCGAATGTACCGCATGAGGGCGCATGTCCCAGTTGAGCCGTATGGATGTCGCGAATGTGCCGCATGAGGTCGTATGTCGCAAAATAGGCCGTATAGTGCATGTTTTGGCTATTTTATGTCTTATTTGCATGATTTGTGGCCAGAATTTCTCTCAACTCCCAATATAAAAGTTGTAGATCTTTTCTTTGGCTTCAAGAATATGTCACTAGTTATTTTATGCAAGTTTCTCATATTGACATGATAACTCTTGATAGTGACCCGTTGTGGTGCAGTACTCTTGACAAGTTACTTGACATGATAATTCTTGATGGTGGTCTGTCGTGATGCACTCTTGACATGATAAGTAATCTTGATAAGTAAGTCTAACATGTAATTTCGAAAGCTATTGCGACGACTATTTTGACATGCTGAATAATAACTCGTCTTGACACCGTGGATGTTTGTGCTTGTGTAAGCTACATGTCTCATCTTGCATCATGTCTAGGACATGAATTCCTGATTTCCTACGATCAGTGATTCATACTGAATCTGGCTAGGATTAATGACTAGATTGACCAAGTAGTTCATGAAGAGACTTTTCCAGTTACCTGTTGCCCCTTTGATCCCGGCCTTATGTATATATATATACTTGGGATTTGTAGCTATCCGTCGAGATGAGCGCACTTCCAGCTCACCGTCGAGTGGGGCACCTCCTTAGGACACATGTATCTTACTGCAGTGTGTATGCTATACTAGTTTTTCTTTTGCTGGGGTCACTCAGGTAGCAGCAGACGGGTAACTGGACTTGAAAATCTCATTGCATCTTGCTAGTAACTAGGCTTTGTGATAACCCTAGTTAGTTAAAGTATCAAGCCGTACTCTTTGCTTGGCCGTGAATGTTGGATGTAATCCTATCTTGTCTAGTCTTGCCTTGACCCAGTACTTGGCTATCTCGGAACATGATTGTGAATGCTTTACATTGTCGATAATTGGTTAGAGACTAAGTCATGTTCAGGTGAAGGGTTACAACCCCGGTCCTTGTTTGGTTTACGGGTTGTAACTTGGTTACCGGAATAGTCCTTTAGCTCTCTTAATCGTTTATCATCCTGTTTTATTTAACTCATGTCTCTTATTATTTCATCTATAATTTTATGTGCTAATATGCTGGTTTTAGTTCTTAAGTGAAGCCTCCCTTGTGGCACTTGCTCTTTCTGGAGTCTGACCCAGCTGGTTTTGTATGGCCATATTTTGGAGTAGCACCCGGGGATCTACCTGCTTTCCAGCCAGATGGTGACCACTAGAAGAAACCCTGGCAACGAGTGTGTTTTATTTTGCTCTCCCGCTCTATTGTAAATTATTCTTTTGAGGCGTTTAGCCGCCGAGCAAGTGTTAGCTTGTGTTGAATACTTATATTTCTTATCTGCCTATGGGCTGTAACATGATTAACAAGTCCTAGGGTTGATCATGTATGACTGAAACTCTTGCTAGTCCTCACATTTTGTACGACTAGCTTCATGATCATCTGTATATAAAATGTATGGGACGCCTTACTATTGTATATTTGATGATCTAACATCTTGTAACTATTATTACTTGCTTGAAATTATGACACTAGGAATGTTCTTGACCATAAGAGACTGTTGGCTTGTAGAAAAACCTTCATACATCTAGACAGCCGTAACCGTATATGGAGGTGGAATACACTTCTATATACGTAGCTGGCTGTGTCTGTCCCGCTCTCTAGTATTCTGGTTCTAGGGCGTGACATAAGTGCAATATGGGAATTCAAACCACATTGGACCAGTTGCATCCTTTCTCATCTGGTTGCTCGGATGTCATCACCTCGATCCTTTAGTTGGACATATATTCCTCCAGGTCTGGCTCTCAGTCGATCGGTACCTGAATAATATATCTTAGTTCATCATCCTTTAAACATTTAAGCGCATATTGTATCCATGAGAATTCAAACCTTGACCTAGTTTTCAGGGTCCTCATGTCTCCAAGACCTGACTATTTGATCCCATTCTTGTTGATACACACGCAAGATCCTCCCTAATCGTCTCTTCCTAATTTATCTAGACATCTCTGACACTCGGTTCCTCTTCGCCAGAATGTAGACGATTATGGTTTTTTCTGATAAGCAAAAAAACCACCTCCAAAATACCCTTACCCTTGTCATCATCAGTCAACCATTGGTTTGATTACCATTTGATATCTGAGATTTGTTCCGATTATTTTATAACTTGAAAAGATTTGTCAATAAGTTTGGTACCGAACCTGTCACGTCCCGATTCCGAAGAATCGATAGTCATCTCCCGGACGCTATGCCTTGTGCGATTGCAACCTAGGTTCGCACGGCATCACGCCCGAGGATGACTATCGATTCTTCGGAATCGGGGCGTGACAGAACCATACCATCTTCTACTTTGTATCTTTTTATAAGTTGACGACCCTGGAAATTGTATGGGTCAAGATTTCAGAAAATAACAACTTTCTAATATGACAGGCTTATAAGTTAGATATGGTTACTAACTTGAAAAGAATCTAAACCATCAACTTTAGTGTAATTAACATATACATAAATTAAGGTAGAATTTGATACCCTCTATTATCAACTAGAAATTCTCTTAAACTCTAATCGTCATTGCCATCTTCTTGGCCACTTTTCTATTAACAAAATGTGTGTGGGATCTTTCATACCTCATAAATAATAGGGTTAATTAGACTTTGGGTCGGAGAAATATTCAGAAATTAGCGTTTGGGTCTAGAAAATGTTCAATTTAGGATTTAGGTCCTAAGATGGCGGTTGATACGTGTTGACCATTCAAAATCTGTTAATAAATATTTTAGGGTTGATTAGACTTAGGGTCGCAGAAACATTATTGTCCATCTTGAGTTCTGATTCAATTTATTTATCAAATTGTTTATGACCCACTACTTAGCAGACCTTGCTCATTTAAAATCCTTGTGTATTAGAAAGCTCAAATAGTGCATTATGACATCATGGCAAGGGCAGATCCGAGGGTAGCAAAAAGGTGCACCCACCCCCACCCCAGCAGTTTTGCACACCTCCTGGCTCCTACAAGTCCTCTAGGGGTAGAATGGTCAGTCGGACTCCAATAAACACATACAAGCTCAAATTTAGTCAAACATAACAAACATAGGCTAACTTTGCCATATGTGCAAAGTTTGATAAGCCTAGAAGACTAGCTCTGCACAAGTGAACTTTTAGCCTATAATGCTAGTTCCATCCCACATGCGAGCTTTTAGCCTAGAAGGCTAGCTCCGTCGCATAAGTGAGATTTTAGCCAAGTTGGACGTCCCACATCCGAGATTTTGCTAAGTTGGCTAGCTCCACCGTAGAGGTGGGCTCTTAGGCCTTGAAGGCTTAGCTTTGCTATATGGCTATCCAGCGTCCAGACGCTATCCCTACCGAACAAGCGGTGATGGCATGTCCTATTCACCCACAAGCGAGATTTTAGGGTTAACAGACCCATTATTTTAGTAGGTTATTTTTGCCCTGATTAATGAATTTACATCCATAAATTATAATTTTAATGGGATAATGAAGTGATGGTTATCCTTAAAGGTGTAGTGACCCATCCCAACATCGTGTCCCGTTTCTTGTTCACGGGGAGCTCGGTTAAGAAACATTGTCGCTGTCGATTGATCGGGACAAATTGAATCAAGATCATTTCTTGTTATAGATTGGTTTCTTCGTAATCAAGTATTCAGCGGGTTGCGCCTCGGGGAAGGACTATGTGGCTGAGTCGGAAGAGACCTCCTGTTGCTCTGGTTTTTATGCCGTACTTGCTTCTTTGGCTTTGGTTTTGTCACAATCTGCTCCCGTTTTCCAGTATACGAGTACGTAGCCAAGTCCAGTCTATGCCACAGCATCGACGGTAGTACGTTGTCTAGACCTCAATGTTAATCTCAAATACAACAAAACAAATCTAATTGCTCATTCACAATAATTATTTTATTTACAATCCAATAATACAAAAAAATGCTAAATAAATAAATATAATAAGTGTCTAATCTATTTAGAATCTAAGGTCGGCCTCCAAGGTCTCTATCTCCCCCGTATAGTCCACAACGCAAAAGTAGGGAGCGTGCCAAGTCACCTGCAACGATCTAGTTAGAAAAGAAAAAAAGTACAACCATATTACATTTATGTAACTTAATACAAAATAAGCTAAACAGTAGAGATGCATTAGAAAATAAAGGAAATCTTTGTATAAACTGGAAATAATATACATGTACAAGAAATTACTAGCAAGAACAAGTATGAACAAGACAACTGAATCATGAATATTGAAGAATAATAGACAATGTACATTTGAAATACCTTTCGACATGTGAACGGCTGGGCTAATATGGCACATCATACGATGGCTATCTACATTTTTTGATACGGCTAACCCATACGTGAGGTGTATGACTTACTATCCACATTAACGTTCGTTGGGATTTGTTCATGTAAAGCTCCTAAATTTTTACTGATTTTTATTTTATTTTATTTTGGTACTGATTTAAAATTTGTTATTGTACGTCGCGTAGTCGTATTTTACGTTGCGCACAAAATTTTATTTTTGTAATTGCTCGACGAGTGCGAATATGTGTCGAGGTACATATGTTAGAAAAATATTTTATTATAAATTTTATAATATTTTTATTTTTGTATAAAAAGGTTATTTTATTCACCGTTTACAAATAAATGGTAATTTGGAAATTTTGGTTTAATATTTTGCGAAATGTAAAAAATTTGTTTATTAATAAAGCTTGATATTTACAAAAGCTAGTTTATGATTTAAATATTTAAAGTATTTATAGTAATTTTCGAAATTAATTATTTCCATAAATATTTAACTAGGAAAATAATTTTTGAGATCTTGTTTACTTAATATTTGATTAAATATGGTAAATTAAATTGCAAAAGATTTTATGGACTTCATTTAAAATATTTTAAACTAAGGATAGAATTTATTTGGTTTGAAATTGATTTGGATTTAAACCGATTTAAATTAATAGGGGAATTATCTAATTGGGATTTAATTAATCCCAATCCCTATCCAACTGGAAATTCCCACCTCCTATAAAAGGAGAGGTACTCCTCCATATTTTCCATCCACAACAAACTAGTGCATCGTGTCTGTGCCTTATCTCCTCCACTATATTTTTTCCATACAAATACATATTCCGTCCCGTCCGACAATCCCGGACATTCACCCCAGCCGTGTCGGACACCCCCGACACGACACATCCAACCCAAAAATCAAATCCTAACCCTAGATTCCCCCGCCTCCTGGCCTTGCTCGTCGCAACCACCACCGCCATTACCCACCACACCACCACCATCTCCGCCAGCAGCAGACAACACTCCGACGTCTGTCACAGCACCACCATCACCTTCTCCCGTCACCACCGAACAACCATCGTCACCACCGTCACCCACCAGAAATAGAAGAAGGGGGGAAAACCCTAACCTGAGCCGCCGCGGAAGCCAACGCTGCACGCGGCACCTGCCACCGTCCGCTTGTCCCGCACGGATGAGCCTCCTCGCTCCCGCACCGATCAAGCCGCCAACCCCAGCGGCCGACCTCCGCCGAGAACCCACGGCAGTACCCCGCATCTCCGCCTCCGACATCCCACGCCGTCTCCGGCGACCGCCGCACTGATGGAACCCTCGCACCTCTTCTTCCCTGCCCTCTCCACCGCTCGTGGCGAGTCGGTCGCCGCTCGAAGCCACGGATCCGCTGGAGCCCGGCCTCATCCCCAGCCGGCGCGCCCATCCGCCGCCCCAAGTGCGCGACCGCCCCTCTCTTCCTCCGATTTTCGCCGCGCCACTCCTCGTCGTCGCCGAGCGAGCTCGCCTCACCGGCGCCGCTCCGCCCCAACCCGCGAGCACCGGCCGAGCCCCTCCAGTAAGCTCCTCCCCCATCTCCTTTTGCTTCTCCCTCTTAATCTTCTCTCTCTCTCTCGTGAAAATTTTGGGGAAAAGTTAAGTGTACAGAAAGTTTTTGTATACTGTTATAAAATTTTATTACTTTTATTTTTATAAGTAAATTATTATTAATTAATGGGGTAAGCTGTATTTTCTTATTATAACCATTATTATTACTACCATTATTATCATTATCACCATTATTATTATTTATTATTATTATTATTAGCACCATCATCCTTATTGTATCATTAAAATCAGTAGTAGTATTAATTATTTTTATTATTATTATTATTATTATTATTAGTATTGTTAATAGTATTATTAATATGTTAAAAACTTTTGTTATAATTATGACATTATATTAATTTATTTTTATTAAATAAATAGGCAATATTTTTCTAAAAATTTATTAAATATTTTTGACTAAGGAAAGGTTAGATCTTCTACAAAAATTGTATATTTTACAACTTACAAGTTTACCAGTAGACGATCTTTCAAATATTACAAATGATTATTACTTTTAGCTACTAGTTGTCTCTCTATAAATTATTTTTGGTATTTGCTTACAAACGAGTTTTATTCTCTAAGTATTGGTCTAAAAACCTATTTTTACTAATAAGGTTAGTTTATGGTATTTAAATATTTTTCTAAAAAAAAAATGATACGCCATTGTCCACAAATTCTCTCAACTATCTTGATTGCAACTGATCATCTTTCCTATTCCCTCGCGACTTTGGACTTCTGCACCATGACTATGGCTAGTGGACCAAGCTGGACTTGTCAGATTATCGCACACCAGGCGTAACAACAGGCAAGATACCTTGCCATTATACTGTTTATATTCAGTCTGCATTTTTATTACATATCACTGTTCATTTATTTTTAGTTCTTGATTACTGCCTGCTCAGTGATATTAGTTGTACCTTGTTATTTACCTTTGCTTGCATATGGACTTAGAGTTAAGGGACTACCACTAGCTTAGTGCATTGCATAAACTTTGACACTGATGTGCCACGAGATGTGTGAGTTATGAGTAGCATATAGTCTACGGACTTGCGTGTTGGCTGATCACTGATGCGTGCAGGACGTGCATTAGGTCTAACTGTCAATAGTTGTATGTTAGAAGACTTGACAGTTAGTAGTGTTACATGGTCGTGGATACGACATGATAGGTACATTGGGTGGAGAGAACATTTCCTTATCGTATGGACTTCTATTGCACTTTCCTTGTAACCCGGAAGCTCCGCTGGAGATACGGGTATGAGCCTCTCAGGTTGGCCACTGTCGTTTTTGAACGTCATGCTCTCGGTCACTGGTGCCCAAGTGGGGACTATACCAGATCCCATTTACAGCCAGGGCCCATGCGACGAAAGGTTTGTTCTCACTGCATGTTCACTTTAGTTGGTTAGATTACCTTATAGTGTCTTGTCACTTTCTTTGATTGTGGCATGTTTATATTCAGTATTTATATGGCATGTTGATGTATCTTGTTACGTCCCTCTGAGGACCTGGTTATCTCGCCAGGTGTATGTTTCGTGATTTCTTGCAGGTGCTCTAGCTAAGGCCATTCCTTCCTTCGTGGTGATTGCTCTTGGACTCGCCATTGCTCTCGCTTGCTAAATTCTTTCCTTGTATATTTTCATATATAATTTGGTTGGTAGTGGACTTTGTCTCCGCCCAACTATTGTGTACATGACAAATTCGTAGTTACTTTTATATCATATTTATCTTTGTGGATGAGATTTAGTACCTTGGTTACTGCATTTTACAGCTTATGTATATATACGAGGGTCCATATACTTCGTATGTATACAGCTGGTATGATTACGTTCTAGTCCTACGTATTTTGGGACTGGGGCGTTACAGTTCACATATCTAATGGACATTTTCTCTCTCGACTCACTAAATAGTCAATAAACGAGCAATAATACAATTAAGCCTACCGTGTCACAATCGCGTACCAATAGGATAACAAATGAAACACAATAAAGGATAGCATTATAATGTGATAAGCATAAAAGCAATAGTGTACTTACCTCAATTAGTTGTAGTTGTTTGTGACTTGATCATGTTGGAACATAATAGTCGCAGATGTCAAAAGTATGCAAGACGACCTCAAATGATGGAACATATCGTGCCATTGGGTCCGGGACAGTCCGATTAGCCTAGGGTCGATATGAAGTAGTCAAAATCACAAAAAATAGAAACGTATGACTAGTCATGATCAAGATAGGAATCGAAGAGAATAAATAAATAAATATAACTATTTTGGAAAATACATTTTGATATTGGAAAACTACTAACCAAAATATTTTAAATAAATATTTTGGAAACTATAGAAAAATCATGTTTAGGCCAAAACTATAATTTAATTATATAGGAAATATTTTAATGACAGTTGAAGAAATCGGCATAATAAATATTTATAATTTTTAGAAAATACCTATAATATTTTGGAAACTATATTTTATTGGTAAAATATCTTTAAACAAATACTTTGAAAAATCTAAATAATTATTAAGGCTAAAACTCCAATTTGAAATTACATATAGACCAAGCCTACCACAATATATTTTGTTAAAATATAATTTTAAAAATATCAATATACCATCCCCGAATAGATAATAATAATAATAATAATAATAATACTAATAAAATGATAATAATCAAAATATTACATATATACAGTTATACATAGGGTATTCAAGTATGGTACATTAATAATAATATTTAATAAATATAGCAGTATAACTGTACAGTATCTAGTATAAAACTATGAATACACATATATACTAATATACCTACTATCATACTGTGTACTTTAGATACTATAATAAATCAGCAAAATAAAAACTCTTTCCTTTCTTTTCTTTTCTACTCAGCCCATAGATACAGGCCCATAACCCGGCCCAATCTACAACATAACCCCCGCCAACAAACTTCCTTCTATCTCCTGGAGAGAAGGAAAAATCCCCTAAAAATTTTAAAGAGGAAGGAGTGGGAAGAAAACTCACCATGGCTTTGGGCGCTCGGTGCTGGAGGACTCCCACGGAGGCGCTAGCCAGTTGGAGCGGCATTGGCCCGTGCGAAGGCTTCCAAGCGGTAGCAGCGCACAAGAAAAGACGGCAGGGCGGAGGGAGAGAGCTCCGCTCTCGACGGAGGAAGCCTGGAGGCGCGGGTGAAGATGGAGGCACGGGTGAAGATGGAGGCGAGGGTCGATGGCTTGGCCAGAATTTGGGATGATCGGTGGTGAGAGGTGAGTATGATTTCTATTTGGGTGGTGGTTTAATTATTGGTGGCGGTGGCATTATGGGTTTAGCCGGCGGTGGGAGTCACTGATGGTGGAGGAGGGTGTCCGCTCGGCTATGGTGATGGCGGAGGCTATGGAGGAGTCGGGGGAGGCAGGGTTCAGGCGGAGGTCTCGGCTGTTGGTGCCACGGTGGTGGCTCTGGCCAGCGACGTAGAGGCCGAAGTTGTTGCAGAGGAGGCGGGTGGAAATTAGGGTTAGGGTTTTTAATTGGGAATTAGGGATTAGGATTTGGGAATTTGATGATTATGTCATGTCCTGGATTGTCGGACACGGAAACGGTAATGTAATTGTAATAAGTAGAATAATGGAAAAGAAAATTGGGACACGGACACGGTTGCGATATGGTTAGGAATTTTTGTGGAGTTAATTTGAGAAGAATTTTGTGAGAAAACAAAAGGAAGTCTTCCCTTTATATAGGAGATGGGAATCTTAAATAAGGAAGAAATATGATATCAAAATAAATCCCTCCATAACATAAATAAATAAATCAATCATAGATTGATCAAATCTAATCTAGTAATTGATCAAAATAATTATTTAAAAATAATATTCAATCTTATCGTATAATATTTAAGATATATTTATATATTCAAATCATAAATAAAAATAAATAAATAATTAGATCAAATAATTCTAGAACTATATTTTATAAAAATAAACTAGTAAATATTTTTATCATTCAAAAATATGTATAGTTACTTTTCCAAACATAAAATATTTTCCAACACGAAAATTATATATATAATAATTTAAAATAAACAAAATTTTCTAACGAGAAAAATATTTAAAACTAAACTAAAATAAAATTTTCAAAAAAATCGGGAAGTGGGCTTACAGGTTTTATGAATGCATTTTCATGAATGTTTTCGACGGACTTTATTGCTTGTATTCTTCGAACTTCGTATTTCATATTGAACTCAGATTGGAAGGGTAGAGTGTTGATTCGTTGCTTATGTGATTACGGATGATCGTGTAGACGTCGTCTAGATGCAATAGACCTTTTTTCTCTCACCTCAATCAATCAAAGTGAGTGGCTTGACCCGTCTCTCCTTTAACCTTCTTATTCTCTAATCAATCGACGATACCAAAGAATAAAATGTTATATGTAGATGCAGTTGACACAATGTAGAAATGCTTATTTCTATATAATTGAATCAATAAACTGTTGCACGGTTTCTCACGTATACTTGCTATAAAACTGCTACTTGCTTACTTATGTTATACTCATTATAGAACTGTGTTACGCGAGGATGAATCGATGTATGTGTAGGATGTGGAAAATTATGACACGCTGTCATTTTCATCCATACGCTAAAAGACAGATGTCAGTTGAAGCCATACGCTCATTCAAAAGCCATACGCTCAGTAAATATTTTATTATTTACTGAAGTGACAGCACAGCATATGTTTAAATGAGGAATGAATCTGACACTTCATCTTTCGTGCGAAGACAGCTGTCACGAGAAAAGTAACCGTCGTATAGGTTTTCGAAGAGTCGGTTTTGTCTTTTACGAGGACAACTCAGCAGCCTTCATAAATACAAAAGCCATCATTACTGTCAGTTTTGACAGTCTGTCAGCCGTCAAATCCGCAGTCACGACGCTCGAGAAGATTTTGTCAGTTATGGGAAGATATGGTGTACCAAAGAAGATTGATGATAGCCACGTGGCCACTTCTCCAGTGAGCGTATCGACCTCACATGACTCCTTCTTCACCCAGTCAAGTGAGCGTATGGACCTCACATGATTCCTTGCTAACCAAGCGAGCGTATGACCTCACATGACTCCTTGCCCATAAAGTGAGCGTATGGATTTCCTATGGCACTACTCTGTCCAAGTCAGCGTATAAACTCTCCTTCAACAAGGCAGCGTATTACAGCAACCATATCCAGGATTACAGTCAACACACGTTCTCACGTGTCCTGTACCAGTTATCCACTTCTCTAGAAGTTATGCAACGTGGCATCCAGGCCATCAATCTCTCCTGAACATGCTCCACTACTTTCAACCGCACGCTAATGTGTCTCCATCAGAATTCGCCATGCGTCCCTGCAGTTATGCACACGTCAAGTAACTACCTGAGCGTATGCTTAAGGACAGTTATCCTGAACTCTATAAAAAAGAGTTTCTTCATCTTCATCGGAGACTACAGGTCATTTTCAGAGAGAACAGAGAGATTGCCCAGTTGCTGTCCAAGTTCTTCGAAGTTCGAGTTTTCTTCATCGCATCGTCTAAGGGATAAAGTAATCGTCTTCTAGATTAGATTCCTACAGTTGTAATTTTCTCAGATACAAAATAAATAAAGTGAATTTATTTATGGAAAACAAATTGGCGACTCTGCTGGGGAAAGCTGTCTCCTCCAATGAGATAGCAACAACTCAATGCGATACTTCGTCGATCGGCTTGACGAAGAAGATGATGGTTGTACAATTCGACCAATCGGCTTATGAAGAAATGCTCAAGGCGAAGGAGGGCCGCACTGCTTCCTCCGCTCTTCCTGTTGCCAAGAAGAAGGGACACTCCATCTATGTCCCTAAGTCTTCTGCAGCAGCCCGAGATGTTCCTGTCACTTCTCACGTTGACAAGAACACATCTTCAACTTCCATGAAGCACACTTCGGCTTCTCGGAACACGGCAACAGTGGCTTCTCCTAGTCACACTGACAAAGTTGGTTCTTTAACCAAGTCAGAGTGTACAAGGAAAACCATCTCTGGACATGTCAAGGTCCCTTCTCCCTCTATTCTTACGACAACAGTCGGTTCTTTAGCCATTGATGACTCTGGGCGTATGGCATTCAAAGGGCAGCGTACGGCAAAGGCAGCGTACAAAAGCTAACATCAGGCAGCGTACGCTGAGCCAAAGCCAGTGTATGCTAATAAAAAGGCAGCGTATGACCAGAAGTCTAAACTGAAGTCAGCGTATGCTAACAAATACAGTCCTTTGACTATTTCTGAAAATCAGATTGGGGGTTCTCTTCCACAGAACATACAAATGATTCCCCCTCAACTTGCACATCTTGTGCCAACCAAGGAGAAAGACTCTTTAGTCAACTCCTCTACTCCTAAGGTCTTTACCTCTGGAGTTAATTTGACTAGTACTCTTACTAGATCAAACAATGGAAAACGCCTTTTGGCTAATTCCTCCAAAGATGGATTATTACCGACTCCTAGTCAGAATAATACTCATCTTCCTTCTCTCAAAATTTCTCGGTCTGAGAAAGGCAAATTACAAGTATCCAAGACTGATATCAAAATCAAATCTCCCACGGATCTTCGTAATAAGCTTAATCAGAATCGGTTCGGTTCCACTGAGACAAGTATATTAGACCCTGATGCAGAATATGCCAAGAACTATGTGGCTCAAATTAATCAGTCTTTATACACTCAGGAACCAAGAAGACAGAAGAACAAAAGACAAGTTTCTACACAGAAACTATCTTCAAATACTTCCCAATCTGTTCCTACAGATCTCCGAGAATATTTGCAAAATAAACAGAGAATTGACACTCCATCTGGCTATGACATTGCCCATATTCGCCATGAAAAGCATGGTTGTGACTTCCAACCTCGGGTTGTCATCCAATGTTGTTGTTCACCAAAAAGACAATCTGTTTTCGAACGGATTCAATATGAACCAATGTTGGATGAAGATGAACCTCTTTATGCTTCTGTCAACATGACTTCCAGAAATATTGGGGGTAGCATACGGTCTGATGCTATATCAGACTCTGAAGATGGTATTTATCTCGGCACTCGATCCAGGACCGGAGCCTTGACCAGAGCCTCTTCTTCTTCTCATCCAAGTGGTAATCCAGAGATCACAGAAGACTTCCTTGGAGAGTCCAATTTTCCAGTATTGACTCCTGTAAATAGCCCTGGGAAAGATACTGATTCACACAGTGATGATTCAGAACAGACTGTTTCATCATCTATTCCTCGAATGATTACCACTTACATGGCAGAAAGTGATCATGAACCTTCGACTAGCAATGAGGCTCATGAACAGAGGATTTCTTCTTTAGAACAACAATTGCGAGCTATGGCAGATACATTGAGTGCTATGCACACTCTAATGCAGGCTCAACAACAGACAGCACCACCAGTGGTATTGAATACCCTTGTTGTTCCAAACCCCGAACCCTCTACTATTCCGGGGGTACAATCTAATGTTCCTGTACAAACCACCCCAAGTCACTCCGGAGCTGGGGGTGGTACATATGCTGCAGTTCCTCCTTCCAATTACACTCTATAAGCCACAACTCCACAATCTTCGGGAGTTGTCTCTGAAGAATTAAAGAATCTCAAAACTCAATTCGAGGCATTCAAACAGAAGGATGGTTTACAAAGGTTAGGCATCAAACAGCCTTATCCGATAGAATGGAAGCAGGTATCGTATCCACCAAAATACAAACCTCCGACCATCTCTTTCTATGATGGGACAACCTCTCCAAGTCAGTTCATTAATCATTTTGAAGTAATGACTGATCAACTGCAACCAAGTGACGCCCTCCTTACTCGGGTGTTCATTGGATGTCTCAAAGGAACGGCTTATGAATGGTATAGAAGTCTCCCTGATGGGTACATTACCTCATTTGCCGGTTTTAAGCAAATGTTTCTTGAACGATTCTACGAAGGGCTCAATGATATGACCATGTCGGCCCTCATAAGAATCAAACAGAAGAATAATGAGACCACTGAGGAATTCATTGAGAGATTCAGAAGAGAAGCCCTCAAAATGCCTCTTGGAACTCCCGATGCTGTTACGATCGACACTTGCAAGTCGAACCTCTTACCAATTATCAGTATGTGGACAGGGTCCACTCAGTTCCAAGATTGGCCTTCTTTTATTGTCAGTGCCAAGGCTGCCGAGGTCAGTGCTGAGACCTTCAAGGGTCTGGGGGTACAAATGGCTCCCAAAGAATCAAATCAGAGTGCTAGCAATAGTACTCGACCCAACAATCGCAAAGGGAAAGAAGCTCTTGAAGTCAATCTCCAAAGCAGTAGTCAAGAAGTAAAGACTACCCAAGCTACTTCAGCTCCAACAAATCAACAACAGAGATCTCCTCGGCCGAAAGAAGAATATTCTTTCGATGATGACGATGTTCAGGGTATCTTTGATTGCTTACTCAAAGGTAATAAGATTCAATTGCCAGAAATTAAAAAGCCTGATGAAGCCAATAAGACAGATCATCCAAAATACTGTCCATATCATAGAATGCTGGGTCATATAATCCGGTCTTGCTATGTATTAAAAGGGAAGATTCAAGAGATGATTAAATCAGGAGCTGTGACATTAACACCCAAAGACAAAACAGTCACAGCAAATGTAATTTCAATGCAGTTCGGTGACTTTCCTCCCTTAATGGTGGAAAGTGGGATTGTTCCTATCCCCAAAGCAACTCTCGAAGTTATAAACATCCCACCAGCACAGAATGACGGACTTATTCCTGTCACAACTAAGAAGGGAGAAATCATGTGGATTCACCCAGACTTAAAGACAGAGTTTGAGACGTCTTCCTCTTCTCCTCGGAAGATTTCCTCATCTAAAAAGAAGCTCGGGAAGACTAAGTCATGCAATGTGACTTCTAGTTTCACACCCAATTTTTATCTAACCTCTACTTTCATCTCAGCAGGAAATTCACTCTCTACGAAGATAAAATCTGTACCTCAAATTGAAGATAGGTACAAACCTGCTTTTCATTTATACAGTTCACAATCTCGTGAATTGATGGCGAAGATGGGTTATGATCTAGCCACTGCCCCAGGTTTGAACTCAGGCAAGGGACTCCGAGCACCTTTGGCCATCACCATGAGACATAATCAATCTCGTGTTGGCCTTGGTTTCTGGAATGAAGCTTTCATCAAACATAAAAGAACCAAGAGCAAAATGAAGAATTGCAGCATGGTTTCCATAGACCTTGAACCAGAAACTGAAGTTGAAGTTCATGCTGGAACTCGGTCAGGAAAAGTATATCTGAAAGATTATGCTGAAGTTCTTGAAGAAATTTCTGACGTTCCTCCGGTTACAGCTTCAACTCCAGTCTCTACTGAAGAGCCTTTAAATGTTCCTGTTGAGACAGTTCCTTCTAAACCAACAGCAGCTAACAAAGGCAAACAACAAGTCCGCTTCGACAAACCATTGAAGAAGTCATCTCCTACAGGACTTGAAAAGCCTTATAATTTTGATATATTGGCTCAACTAGCCAATACCCCAGCTAAATTATCAATCTTCGAGCTCTTACGCATCTCTAAAGAGACTCGAGAAACTTTAAGTGAAGCACTGCTGCAAGCAGAAACCTGCTTAACTCTTCTCAAGAAGTTGGAAACAGGACCTGTTTCTCATTGCCATAATGTATTGGAATTTATTCCAAACATTACCTTTACGCAGGACGATATGCTGCTAGAGGATAATCGACATGATCGTCCTTTATATCATACATGATATATTGATTCTATGAAGGTTGATCGTTTACTGATTGATCCAGGATCCGCTCTCAGTATTATGCCAAAGGCTATGTTAGATGCATTGAAGATACCTGTGCATAGTCTTTCCAGTACTATCACTACCATCTTGGGATTCAATCAAGGAAAAAGTGAGCCTTTAGGCAAGATTCGCCTTAAATTTCAAATAGGCGATCTTCGTACTAAGGTTACTTTTTACATCATCGACAATCATGGTTGCTCGTACAATGCTCTATTGGGGAGACCTTTCTTGCATGAACATAATATTGTTCCTTCAACTCTTCATCAGTGCTTCAAATATGTTGATGATAATTGAGAGGTTCAAAAAGAAGTGGCAGATCTTTACCCATTCAAAGGAGTCGAAGCTTACTTCAATGACGCTCGCATGTACAAAGATGAATACTCGAAAGTCTTGCAAGCTATGGATAATGAAGATGAGATAGCAAAAGTTGACACCTTTATTATTCCTGTAAAAGGGCGTATTACTCCTCCACAGTCTGTTAAAACATCTGAAGAAGGCTCACTGATAATTCCGGTCAGTGGACGTACTACTTCATTATCCGCCCAAGGCTCACTGATAATTCCTGTCAGTGGACGCACTACTATACCATCTTCACAAGCTTCACAAAGTTCGCTGATCATTCCTGTCAATGGACGCATCACTCCCCCTCCATCTTCTCAGACTAGATCAGATACTCTAGTCATTCCAGTCAGTGGACGCATTACTTATCCACGGTCTTCTTCAAGGGAGCTCACCTCTTCTGAGCCTTTTGTTATCGATCTTAATCGAAACAAAAATTCTAACTGTTCTTCTTCCTCCCCCTTTGTCATTAATCTGACTAAGTCTGATAAGGCTCAGCCTTCTGTTGTAAATACAACATCTAGTATTAATGAAGCATCTCCTTTGCAGTATATTGATGTTTGTAGTTATGTACAAAGTTATTTACAATTGCTAGATAGCTTAGAGCCACTAACTATAGGGGTTGTTCAAGCTCTTCATACAGACGTATCATTAGACTCTATACAGAAATCATACTTTGTGTTCCCCAGTCGAAAGAAGGGAGAAAATCCAATATTTTTCTATAAAGGACCTCAGAATCCTCCTAATCTGGAGGAGGATGATATAAATGACGATACTGGAAGATTACAGCTACGTCGCTACAGTCAGCAATCCAAAAATATCATCAAGAATATGGGTTATGATTTTAGAACCAGTCTTAATGGAAAAGGAAGAAGAATGCCTGTTCGAATTCCTCCATTAAAATACGGAAGGACAAAATGTGGTTTAGGTTATATTGCTCCTACCCCTTTTATCAACATAGTCCATGAAGACTCAAAGTCCGATGAAGACGAACGATCCGAGTCTTCTGATTCTCTCTCTTGGGATTCTGACACGAGTGTTGGCGATCTTCATCGCTCTATTCTATCCATCAATATGGTCTCTGTTGATGGCCCACAAGAAAATGATGAAGATGAGGATGATTTTGAAATATCACCCGAATCAGAACAATGGGCTCAAAGATTAGATAATCAATGGGAATTCAGGTTCGAACAGAGGGAACCTCCTACTGAAGATAAACTGATCCAAATTGATGTTGGTGAAGAAGGTTCCCCTAAACCAATATTCATCAGTGAGAGTCTTTCAGAAATAGATAAGCAAGACATGATCAAGCTTATTCGTGATTATATCGATGTCTTCGCCTGGAGCTACGAGGATATGCCAGGACTAGATCCGAAGATCGCAATGCATAAACTCAATATCATGTCAAATGCTAAACCGGTCAAACAACAACAGCGACGATTTCGTCCAGACATTATGGATGCAATTGAAGCTGAAGTCAACAAGCTTATGGCTTCTGGATTTATTCGAGAGGAACAACATCCTGAATGGGTGGCTAACATCGTTCCTGTCCTTAAAAAGACTGGCAAGATCCGAGTCTGTATAGACTTTCGCGATCTCAATGCAGCTTGTCCTAAAGACGAGTTTCCTCTTCCAATTACTGATGTCATGATCGACAATACATGTGGTTTCGAACGAATGTCATTTATGGATGGGTATTCGGGATACAACCAGATCAAAATGTTTCTAGATGATGAAAAATACACTTCCTTCAGAACGCCGATCGGTACATACTGTTATACAGTGATGCCGTTTGGTCTCAAGAATGCAGGAGCAACATATCAGCGAGCAATGAGCACTATATTTTGCGAACATCTCCGAAAAATAGTCGAATGCTATGTTGATGATATTGCAGTCAAAAGTCGACGAAAGGAGGATCATATCCAAGATTTGAAGACTATCTTTGATTTAATGCGTCAGCATCAACTTAAAATGAACCCTACTAAGTCCTTCCTGGGCGTCTCTAGTGGTAAATTTTTCGGCTTCGTCATTACCGCTAAAGATATACACGTGGATCCCGAGAAGATCAAAGCCATCCAAGAGATGCGTCCTCCACGCACCTTAAAAGAGCTACGAGGATTTCAAGGAAGAATTGCTTATATCAGGAGATTCATTTCCAACTTATCAGGACGCTGCAGACCATTCCACAAACTTCTGAAGAAAGGTGTATCTTTCATTTGGAACGAAGAATGTCAAAAAGCATTTGATGACATCAAACAGTACCTCATGAACCCTCCAGTTTTGGTACCTCCCGTCTCGGGAATACCATTTCTTCTATATGTTCGAGCTATGGATCATTCTCTTGGTGCATTACTCGCCCAGAAAAATAAAGATGGTCATGAACAGGCCATTTATTATCTCAGTCGCACAATGACAGGCGCTGAACCGCGTTATTCTCCAATCGAGAAAGAATGCCTAGCATTAATGTTTGCTGTTCAGAAAATGCGACATTATATTATCGGTCAAACGATTAATGTTATTTCCAGAGTGAATCCATCAGGATTATGATGAAGAAACCTGGTATTCTCAACTCCAGACTAGCTAATTGGGGAATCTTGGTAGCCCAATATGACATGCATTATATTCCTCAGAAGTCGGTTAAAGGACAGGCTCTTGCTGATTTTCTAGCAGCTC
This sequence comes from Iris pallida, assembly GCA_029216955.1. Lineage (NCBI taxonomy): Eukaryota > Viridiplantae > Streptophyta > Magnoliopsida > Asparagales > Iridaceae > Iris > Iris pallida. The sequence continues at coordinate 29,117,679 of JANAVB010040218.1, read as the reverse complement.
ATGCAGTCCCAGAAGATTCTAAATTATATGATGAGATTCCCGATGAAGTTCTGGATTCAAATCTGGTTTCTGAAGAAGTTCCTACCTGGCGTCTATTCTTTGATGGAGCATCTAGAATAGGTCCTAACGGCGATATTGTCGCCGGAGTTGGAATTGTTCTTGTATCCCCAGAGGGATTAACTATTCAGAGGGCTTATTCTCTGGATCAATCATGTTCAAATAATGTTGCAGAATACAATGCGTTGCTCATTGGTCTTCAACTCGCTAAACATCTGGATGTTCAATATTTAGAAGTTTATGGAGACTCTAAGCTTATCATCAATCAGATCAGAGGAACGTATGAAGTTCGTCATCAAGATTTGATACCTTATCATCGAATAGCACTCTCTATGGCCTCCTCCTTTGAAGGTTTCTTTATCGAACATGTTCGACGAGCCTATAATGCAGAAGCTGATGCTTTGGCTAATCTTGCTGCTGTATTAGCCATACCAATCAGACGTCAGCAAGTGATAGTGGTTTATAACCGAGAACTATTCTGCGTTGAAAATAATCTGGCTTTGGCTTTTTCCCATAATCCAGACGAAGATTCTCTCAACTTTGATGCTGAATTAAAATTTGACAAAGTGTCCTTGTCTTCTTCCGATTCTACTATAGAATATGTCTTTTCTAACAAAATAGACACCGTAACTGAAGACTGGAGACGTCCGTTTCTGGACTTTGTGTTGTATGACATACTTCCTGATAACCCGAGTGAAGCAGCATCTATCCGGCGCCAGTCTCTCAGATTCTATTATAATCATACTACGAAGACACTATATCGTCGAGCCTATGATGGCCTTCTCCTTCGATGCATCGCTGGTGAAGAAGCACAACAGATAATCCATGAAGCACATGATGGCGTCTGCGGAGCTCACCAGCCAGGTCCAAAACTTCAAGATCGTATCCGACGTATGGGTTATTATTGGCCCACAATGGTAGCTGATACCATTCAATATGCTCGGAAATGTAAAGCCTGTCAAATTCATGCAGACTTTATCTATCAACCATCGGAGTTCTTACACCCAACAGCGACATCATGGCCCTTTGAAGCTTGGGGCATGGACGTCATTGGTCCTATCAATCCACCATCATCAAAAGGACATCGGTTTATTCTAGCAATAACTGATTACTTTTCTAAATGGGCTGAAGCAATCCCGCTATCTGAAGTCAAGACTTCTAATGTTATCAACTTTGTCAAACATCATGTCATCTATCGATTTGGTGTTCCTCGGCGTATTATCCATGATAATGGACCACAGTTCGTCAGCCAGAAATTTACTCGATTCTGTGATGATCATCGGATTAATAATCTGGCTTCTACAGCATATAATCCAGCAGCCAATGGACTAGCAGAGGCTTTCAACAAAACAATCATCAAACTCTTGAAAAAGTTCGTTTCTTCCAATAAACGTAACTGGAGTGAGAAGCTTGGTGAATGTTTATGGGCTTATCGTACCACAGTTCGCAATGCGACCGGATGTACACCTTTCTCTTTGGTATATGGGTGTGAAGCTGTTCTTCCCCTCGAGATACAAATTCCTTCTTTGAGAGTTGCAATCTCCAATGAATTTACAACAGAGAATAATGATCAACTTCGACTTCAAGAGTTGGAAGCTCTAGATGAAAAACGATTGTATGTGCAACAAAATATCGAGCTATATCAAGCCCGAATCTCAAAAGCTTTTAATCGGAAAGTCAAAGTCAGAACATATCAAAAGGGAGAATTGGTCCTTACTGTCAGACGTCCGATGACCATGACACATATGAGCAAAGGCAAATTTGACGCGAAATGGGAAGGCCCATTCGTAGTAAACAAAGTCTTCTCTAAAGGAGCATATCAGCTTGCCTCTATGGACGGGAAAGTCACGATGATGCCTATCAATGGCAAATTCTTAAAGAAATATTATGTATAAATAATATTTTCATTACTCCCCAGCAAGTGTAAAATCAAAAATTTATTCTTCTCTACAAAAGCTATTTCGATGTCGTTATCCCCAGTGGAAACTGATATTCTACCATGTATCATTTTTCCAGAGAATTTGATATTTTGTCTTATTAGATTCCCAGTGGATTTAATAAAGATCTTGTATAGAAAATCATGTCCATATCACCTCTGAATTTTCTATCTCAGTATGTACCATATTCTATGAAAATGATATCTCTTCCTTTTGATTTCTGAGTCTAAAAGATCAGTGAATAAAGGCAAAATAATATAAAGCAGGAAGGATACATCATAAACAAAGTTTCCTTAAACAGAGTTTATTTGAGACAAATTCTTCAAGAAATACATCATCATGAAAGATCACTGGTATCCCTTTCGTACTTGGGACGAGGACCACATACATAATTAGCAAAAAAATTGAATACATCATTTCCTGACCGCACCAAGAACTGACAGGCAGCCAGCCTCATTGCTTCTTCTTCTTCGGTTTCTCCTTGTTCGACCAGGAAATCCAAGATATCTTTCGGCAGCTTGGGAGCAGACGGGCTTTCGCCCGTCTCCTTCTTTTTTGGAGCCGAGTGCTTTTTAGCATTTTCATCAACTTTGGAGACGACTTCGCCTTTCTTCGTGTTCTCTTCGGAAGACATTTTGAATAAAAGAGAATAATGTGTGATCCTTCTACTCAAAGAGATGCTCTATTTATAGGCATATATTTGCCAGAATTAAAGGAACGTGTCTTTTTCCGATATTCATTCATTAATACTTGACGGTTCATCCGTGCATTTATTATATTCATCCGATGGTTCGTCTGTTCATAATCTTCTATCGATTGGAATTCGTTATCTTTCACATTTTTATAACCTTTGACCTCTGTATAAATACAAATCTGACTTTCTTTTTTGAGTCTTTACATCCTATCACGTCCATATTACCTCTGATGGTATTGTACACTCTAAAAACAGAAATCAAGATTTCTATTTATCATGTTCTTTTTTACATCCAGAGAGATACAAAATCACTTCAGATAAAGAAGATTTATCATTTCCATTATCATATTTTCATAAAAAGTCTATTACATTTCTTAGACTTTCCTACAAATCATAATGAAAATCTATTACAAATCTTGGATTTTCATTCTATGTACAACTGAGATCTATTTCTTCTTGGATCTTCTTCGGCAATCTCGTTGTTTGTGGCAATTCCTGACTGTCTGGGCCTCAGTCACGACCAGATCAACAGGAATCAAACTCTGGTCTTATCTCTCAGACGAGACGAGAACCACAGAGTATGGCAACACGATGGCGTGTTGCTGCCAATACAGCGCGTGGAGGAACGGCGGCACCTCAAGCAGATAGGAATGTATCCAAACCTTGGGATACAATTCCTAGTTCTGCCGTGAAAGGAACTCTACTACCCAATCTCTCGGGTAAGAGTTGACTCCATCGTCCAACTCTCGTGTATAAAGGCTCTTCCTACCATCTGAGGAAGACCCTTCTATCCCACGAAGAGTTCTGAGTTGTCTGATGTACGCGTCAAAAGCGTATGAGCTCCCTGATGTAGATGTCAGAAGAACATTGTCCACAGCATCCATATCACCAATGCCAGTTCTGAAGAAGGTTTTCAGCCAAAATTCTGCAAGAAACAGTAAAGAAAAATCAGTCAACAGAAACTGGCCAAACAAAGACAGATGCATTCTGTTCATTTCGGGAAAATGAATTTGTCCTTAGCAAACAAAATTTTTTTCAATGCGTGTATATTGAACTTACCACTGAGTTTGCTGCTAAGGATTGACAGATCCATATCTGGTAGCGTGCACAGAGATTTGACATCAGACAACATGGCTTTCCTATTTCCTTCTCATAGAAAATTCATTCTCAGAAGAGAGGAAGAAGAATGGGAAGATGAGTTTGCGTGGAGTTCATCCATCTATTTAAAAGGGTCAAGTGCAGGTCTATTCTTGGAAAGGATCCGCATGAATAGCGCTCGTAAACGTGGAATGAATGACACGTGTACTTTGGAAACCAGCACAGCCTTGGAAATATTCAAAGAGTGTTTTCCACAACATTGGAAGATAGCGTAACTTACGGGCTATTTATTGGTGCACGCTATTCATTGGCGTACGTTATTTGGCGTAAATCACAATGTTAAAGGACATCGTAATTTATAGCGTAACATACGCTGATATACGCTATTCAGTGGAATTCGCAAAACATTGGAAAATAGCGTAATATACGCTATTTCATTGGCATACGCTATCTAGCGTAACTTACAACTTGAAAGATGGCGTATTCTACAGTTATTCATCGGTGCATGTTAGTTTTCAACACAAAATTATACTAAACAGAGAATTCTTGAATATTCATTTTCATTAAAGGCACTGATGGCCTTACAAAACAAAAAAAAGAGAGGGAAAGAAAGGGGTGCAACAAAGTCACGCTCTATTTTCCAGAGCGACTAAGCTTGACGCCTAACTCTTCTACGCTTTGGACCCCCATGCGGTGTAACAGAGCAACGAACATTTTACGCTTCTCTGCGAGGCTCTGCCCATCAGAAGAAGAGGAGCCGTCCAGACCAAAGTAGCCCAAGAAATTTTTGGCTAAATGCATAGGGTCGTCCTTGAGCTCGATGACGACAGGTTCGGGTTCTTGGCCCCCAAAAGTGGGGTCACCATGGGAACAGAATCCCAACTTACGTGCTTCTTCTTCAGCAGCTTCCTTTGGAGTCATGGTTTCAAAAGATGAAAGTCAAAAATTGAATTCTCTCGGTTTATATAATAGAGCTTGCTGGCTGTTCATATTCTTCCATCAGATTCAATCAATCTCGAAAAATGAAGAGTCATCATGACATTTAATGAACTCATGCCAGCGTGTCAGGACTCATTTCCACTTTCTGTTCAAAGTAATTTCGAACTTTTGAAACTCATAAAGTTCGAAAACTTTGAAGGGGGTCTTGTAGGATGTGGAAAATTATGACACGCTGTCATTTTCATCCATACGCTTAAAGACAGATGTCAGTTGAAGCCATACGCTCATTCAAAAGCCATACGCTCAGTAAATATTTTATTATTTACTGAAGTAACAGCACAGCATATGTTTAAATGAGGAATGAATCTGACACTTCATCTTTCGTGCGAAGACAGCTGTCACAAGAAAAGTAACCGTCGTATAGGTTTTCGAAGAGTCGGTTTTGTCTTTTACGAGGACAACTCAGCAGCCTTCATAAATACAAAAGCCATCATTACTGTCAGTTTTGACAGTCTGTCAGCCGTCAAATCCGCAGTCACGACGCTCGAGAAGATTTTGTCAGTTATGGGAAGATATGGTGTACCAAAGAAGATTGATGATAGCCACGTAGCCACTTCTCCAGTGAGCGTATCGACCTCACATGACTCCTTCTTCACCCAGTCAAGTGAGCGTATGGACCTCACATGATTCCTTGCTAACCAAGCGAGCGTATGACCTCACATGACTCCTTGCCCATAAAGTGAGCGTATGGATTTCCTATGGCACTACTCTGTCCAAGTCAGCGTATAAACTCTCCTTCAACAAGGCAGCGTATTACAGCAACCATATCCAGGATTACAGTCAACACACGTTCTCACGTGTCCTGTACCAGTTATCCACTTCTCTAGAAGTTATGCAACGTGGCATCCAGGCCATCAATCTCTCCTGAACATGCTCCACTACTTTCAACCGCACGCTAATGTGTCTCCATCAGAATTCGCCACGCGTCCCTGTAGTTATGCACACGTCAAGTAACTACCTGAGCGTATGCTTAAGGACAGTTATCCTGAACTCTATAAAAAAGAGTTTCTTCATCTTTATCGGAGACTACAGGTCATTTTCAGAGAGAACAGAGAGATTGTCCAGTTGATGTCCAAGTTCTTCGAAGTTCGAGTTTTCTTCATCGCATCGTCTAAGGGATAAAGTAATCGTCTTCTAGATTAGATTCCTACAGTTGTAATATTCTCAGATACAAAATAAATAAAGTGAATTTATTTATGGAAAACAGTATGTTGCAATGATAAGACGGAACACACTGAATTTGTTAAGTTTCTTATGAAGTCGTAGACCATGACTGAATAACTAGTTTAGTCTAGCGTGATCATTGGACAACTTGTGCACAAGGTATAGTTTTTTTGAACGGTAACCCGGGGGGCCATGGAAACAATTTCGACCTAGGAAGAAACATGATAGCTGTGTTGAATCCTAGCACTGGTGATTAAAAAACTTTCAGCGGGCTCTCAACCGAGCTGAAAGGGTCTTCGTCTGATCAAGGCTATGTCCATGATGGCTTATCATGCCAGTAACCTTCACATAAATATACACTATTTTAGTGATCAATATCTATTGAACAGGGACAAACATGGTAATTTTTATACTACAATTATATCGTAGTTTACATTGTTTACGTCTTATCAACTACTTGCATGAAATTCACTAAGATGGCTAGAAAGACCACTAAAAATATTGCCTGCTTCAATATAACATCTTAAACCAAATGAGGGCGTGGAATATTAATTAGTCACTCACTAGTACACGACAATATATTGATCCTCGCTCTCTACAGATACTCCGAACCAAGAGGAGCGTGTCATCTAGTAAGGCGACGCTCAGGTATTTTGAAGCCTTGCTCATGTGCGAAGGCGATCTCTACACTTTTGAAGACTCTGCTTAGGGCCTATGTCGATGCCTAGACTCTCCCCTATCCAAGGTCCAAGCAATGTTTTGATTTTCTATAAGGGGATGTAAATGTATGGAACGACTATCTCATCAGTATTCATTTTATCTGAGTCAAGTTGTAAGCCCTCGCGACGTTTATTGTAATAGTCTTATAAATGATGTTCATTATCAATGAAGTAAAGTTTCCTTCTATTTCAAATGTGTTGTTCAATTTCTCTCCGTACTCTCTTTATTGTTGTGTTTTAGGATAACCTTATGACACTGCTTTGTGCGAGTTAAACTTAGGCTCGCACGATATCACGTCCAAGGACGACCATCGATTCGAAGGAATCAGGACGTGATAAAAGGCAAGTAGCCTTTGTTTAGTCTCGCAAGCTAACCGTTTAGCCTTGCGAAAGGTTCATAGCCGCATCGTAGGCTCCTAACCGGATAGGAGATTATAAGGGACAATACACCCCTAGAAGCTCAATAACTAGTCCCTATATAGGCTGAGTTGAGGGGGTGTTAGTAGGCGAATTGGTGGAGAAAAAAAGAGATCTACCCCCTCCCCCGTTTTGCTTCTATACGAGAAATCTAGCAAGAGATCAAGCTTTCTCTTGTTCTTTAACGTGAGCTACTCATTTTCTATTTGAAGAGCAAAGTCCTGAGACTAAAAGCGGATTTGAACACCATGATAGTATATTTTGAGAGTCCTCCTAGAGATTATTTAAACTACTAGGATTCTAAAGCATACGGGCAAAATCTATCAGGGTTAATCTTGCAAGCAAGGAATAAGAAGACCCGTATCTCGTCGTCGAATCGTCAATAGGACAGAATAGTCGTGAACTGACCAGAATTCCTTCGTCGCTCTTTTCAGAACATATTCTTTGTAGAGGATTCATTGTAGAGGATTCATTGTAAACTCTTTCTAGAGCAATTCTATGTGAGTTTCTATGTTAATTTCTCATTTTAATAGAAAACAATGGGACCCTCTACTCTTTATAGAGTACTGCCAAAATCTTCAATCGGCTCGAAAAGTATAGATGTGTTTGGCGGAATATTTAAGTAAATTATCATATCATAGAAATTTTTTGAAGTAAGTGGACTAGACAGAAGTTCGAAGGACTTGACATGAGCCTAAGTTTTGTACGAAGAGGGTTAGACAAGGGCATTTTTCTTAGCCTAAAATATCTTTGGGCCAGATCTAGACCTTGCTTGGCCCGACCCGACGTAACCTATTATCCTCGAAGTCAACCAACATATAGGTTGGAAAAAATTAGGACATGTTATTGTGTTGGATAACACCTTGTAAACACTCATATTTACCTGAATATTCTATCATCATTGTTGTCATTTTCACCATTGTGAACTGGGGGGGGGGGGGGGGGGGGGAGATAGAGAGAGAGCTTTTTCATACTCGGTGGAAACTATTGTTCTTAGTAGAGAATATAACATTCTGGTCTCTATAATTAAATAGTCCAACTATGTCATGATCCGCTCCTGAATAATCGGGTACGAGTGCATAATTACGTCCAGCCTACGTCGATTATCGACAATACTATGCTATTTATACCTCAATATATATAGATCGAATCAACCAAATAAAACATCCATGAATGTATAATATCACATAATACTATCTATCCCAATCACAGAAAAAACCAATACATACAAATAATAAAAGTAGGAAATAGTACAACTAAAACATCCAAATCGGCATCTCAACATAGGAAAAGTATAACCATCCAGATTCAAAAGTAAGTATAAACCATAAGTTTATCTCGTGAACAAACCCGGTCAAACAAAATGCTAAAAGGAAACTGAACTAGTAGATAGTACTACACCTCCCTTGAGTGTCAACAAATCGTAACTTCGCATCTAGAGCATCATTGTCTACAACGTCCATCTAAGGAATGCAGAAAGTGGGGCATAAATCATCCTTGTATAACATGTCAACGGTACACAATCAGGATTGAGCAAAGTAAAACTACAACTTTTAATCAAAACAGTATAAAGTCTACAATGACAAGTACTATAATGAGCATCATTGTCTACAACGTCCTCCTGAGGATTGTAGAAAGTGGGGCATAAATCATCCGTGCATAACATGTCAAGGTATCCAATCATGATTGAGCAAAGTACTATTACAACTTAAAGTTAATCAAAACAATATTAAGTCTACAATGACAAGTACTATAGATGGCAAGGAAACAAAAGCACTATGTACTAGAAAGCAGTAATATAAATAGAAAAAATTAACATGTGAAGTAATAATAACAGTAACTAATGATATTCAACAATAGAGTTTTGAACCGCGAAAACCAGAAACAGTTTACCCGAGATATTGGTCGCAGATTCAAGCATTGAGGAGCAACCGTCACAATTAGCAAGGCAAAGTACTATTGGCAACAAATAGCAAAAAAGCAGCAAATTGACAACTTATCACCAGTGGAGCAATATAAGGAGAGTCAACATTTCATCAAACCTTCATTATCTACAAACATGGTCAGATAGATAATAGACAAAGAGCAATGAGAAGCAAGTGTATACCGTGAAGCCAGTAGAGCAAGCAACTAACTAGCAGATACAATACCACACCACCATTAGTATCAATGGTGAAGCATCAACAGTAGAGACCAAGACAACGGGCTTGCACAGAGGCAATAACTAGTTTAACGAGTAACAACTGAGTCATCATCAAAAGAAGATCAGTGTTGGCCCATTTGGTCATGGTCGATCCGAATTTGATAATTAACAAAACTACGGTTCGATACACCGCAACATGGAAGGACAAAAGACTCCTTGAATACAAGATACGAGAATGCTACATCACAAGAAAGCTATATTTTTACTTCTATTACGTATTTTCCTCTTTTGACTCTAGGAATTATTGAGTCATGTTGCATTTCAACAATCTAAGTAGTACTCCAAGTCCACTCAAAATAGCTTCCTAAACCCAACATCATATTCTGACTTGAATTCAATGCAAATCCATACTCAAAGAGGCCACAAACCAAACCAGAAACTTTCTAGAATTGAGAAAACCGAACTCGGACCGACTTCTGTCCGAACTCGGTTGCCCAAAACAGAAACCCTAGTTAGCCTCTCTTCCTGATGACTCAGCTTACAAGGATAACATTTTTGAATGCTTGAAGACCGAACTCGGCCCGATCTCGGTCTCATAAAATTCTATAAATATATGAGCTTTCCTCCATTCCAAATCACTATTTCACTTCCTTATCTATTCTCTTGAGCTTCAAACTTTCCTATGTACTGAAAAATAACTTCATGTGCTCTTAGTGGTTGAATGCAAGTTCGACTAGAAGTTTGTTTAAGAGTTGTACAAAGTACTTCATGTGCTATTTTTATAAAATGCCAAAAGTACTTATTAAACTCTGGAAAATTTATAATAAATTAGCTAAATTAACATAGTATTTAAATACAATTTTTTCCAGACTTTTATAGCATTTAAAATATATAAAAAATTCAAAAACAACAAGTAACAATTTCTGGAAAATAAATAATTATTTAATTACTATTTTGTCCACGTATTCGAAATTGAATCGAAGTCCAGATACGGGACCCAAAGCCATGAATCAAGTCCAATATGACTTGTACAGACTCTGAATGTATTAGACACAATTGGACCCAAAAACCTATGCTAGTTTTGGATATCAATTGGCCATGATTTATAAAATACAGGAATTTAAATATGTATATAAATATATTTTAAAGTGGCAAAATATACAAGTCACAAAATTATATAATAAAATAACTTATGAATTTATAATATTTTGTACAAAGCTGAATTTGAAGTACATATACTTATAAAACAATTATATTTATATATATATATTACATAAATACATAGTTATTTATGTATACATATATAATGAATATATATATATATATATATATATATATATATATATATATATATATATATATATATATCAAAAAAAAAATATATATATATATATATATATATATATATATATATAATACTAAATATAAAAAATATATATATATATATATACAAATACAGTATATATATATATATAACAGTATATATATAATATATATATATATATAAATACATATACATGTATACATGTATATATATAAATACATATATATACATATATACATATATATAATAAAATAAAAACAAAAACAAAACAAAACAAACAAGAAAGGAAAAGGGGGGCTCGAACTCGGCCAGGGGTGGAAGGGGGTTTAACTACGCTCGGGCTGGCCAGGGGGTCAGGTCGAATTATGTGATAGGGGTAGGGTTAGGGTTAGTTTTATTATAGGTTTTAGGTTAATGGGTTTGAAACCCGATAGCCCAAAAACTAAACCCATTAACATATTCTTCGTGTCCTGACAGTTAAGGACACGAAGAACGGTCGAGTCCAAGTGTCCGGGTCGTGCACGACACACACGACTGGAACTAGCCGTGTCTATGCCCATCACTGGGTTCCTTGTGTCCTGACGAGTCCAGTAATGTGAACACGAGACACAATACGACACGAGAGACTAGTAGACACGTACGTGTCCGAGAGGCGGTGGCGTTCGGGGGCGTTGTACGGCGAAGGAGTCGTCGGGGTGGTCGAAGAAAAATAGGACGGGGGTCAGCTCGTCGAGACGCGTCGGTTGGCGGTGGTGGTTCGTCGGGAAGCGACTCTGGTCGACGGAAAACCTATATCTAGGGTTCCAGCGAGGATGGTCGGAGAAGACGAAGTGAGGGCGGTGGCTAGGGCGGCTGTGGTGGTCGTAGAGAGTCTAGGGTTAGGATTTGGGGGTCGGAGGCTTTTATAGGGAAGTAGGTCGGTCGAATTAGGGTTTTAGATTAGGATTAGGGTTAGGGTTTTGGTCGAAGATTAGTCGGAGACGACGACAGAGCGGCGGTCGTCGGGTTAGGGTTTTACAGAAAACTCCCCTCCAAATCAATAATTATAAAAAAACCAGCCGCCTTAGTTAATGCAAATCCCAATTTGCATACACACCCCCGCCGTTGCTCTGTGCAAAATTAATTTGCACAGATAATTCGGATTTTACAAACAATGATTAAAATAATTAAAATAATTATAATTTGATATTAAAACAATTTAATAAATTACAAAATGATATATTTTGCTTTAAAAATTAATTAAAAATCATTTAAAAATTTTAGAAAAAATTCTAATAATTATATTAATTCATTTTAAAGATATAAATGCCATTTAAAATTATAAAATATTATTTTAAAATCTAGGGGCTTACAAATTTTCCCTTCTTGAAAAATTTCGTCCTCGAAATTCACAAGGATAGAAGACTTTACAAACATTCAAATATAGCAAGTAATGCAAACAAATGACTAAGGCTATTATTAAGACTAACCTCTAGGGTATCAAGCGGGAACGGGTGGTTCCCTCGCAGCTGTTGGGTCGAACAAGTAAGGATATCTCTCCCTCATGTCCGACTCCCTCTCCCAAGTAGATTCCCCCGGAGAGTGACGGCTCCAAGCTACTCGTACTAAGGGTACAACTTTGTTCCTCAGCCTCTTCTCCCTCATGTCCAATATCTTCACTGGCTGCTCAGTGACTGCAAGGCTCGGTCCGATCTCCAATTCTGAATGATATAGCACATGGCTGGGGTCGGCCGGAACATATTTCCTCAGCTGAGACACATAAAAGACATCGTGAACTCCTGCTAGATTGGGTGGAAGTGCAACCCTGTAAGCTACCTCTCCGATCCTGCCAAGTATCTCGAACGGCCCGATGTATCTGGGGCTCAACTTGCCTCCTCGTCCAAACCGGATCGTCCCTCTAGTAGGTGATATCTTCACTAGCACCATATCTCCGTCAGCGAACTCCATCGGTCTGCGACTAGCATCGGCCCAGTATTTCTGCCTGTCTTGAGCAACTCTGAGGCTGTCTCTGATCATCCCGACCTTCTCTGCTGCAACCATGATCATCTCTGGCCCAAGCATAACTCTATCTCCAACATCGTCCCAAAAGAGCGGTGTACGGCATCGTTGTCCATATAGTGCCTCGAAAGGCGACATACCGATGCTGGCTTGGTAGCTGTTGTTGTATGAAAACTCTACCAAGTGCAGATGGCTCTCCCATGATCCGCCAAAGTCCAGCACACAGGTCCTCAGCATGTCCTCTAGCGTCTGTATCATCCTCTCGGACTGTCCATCTGTCTGTGGGTGGTACGCTGTACTAAACTTGAGCCGACTGCCCAACTCTTCCTGTAAGCACCTCCAGTAGTGGGACGTGAATCTGCTATCTCGGTCCGACACGATGCTCACTGGTACTCCGTGCAAGCGAACTATCTGCTGTATGTATAGCTCCGCCAACTTCTAGGTGGAGAGCCCCACCTTAAAGGGTATGAAGTGCGCACACTTCGTCAGCCTGTCAACGATGACCCAAATGGCATCCTTCCCTTCTTGGAAACAAGGAAGCCCTGAGACGAAGTCCATCGTAATGTGTTCCCACTTTCACTCGTAAATGGGTAACGGCTGCAATAGACCAGCTGGCCTCTGACGCTCCGTCTTGACCTGCTGGCAAACTAGGCATCTCGAAATGAAACGTGATACATCCCTCTTCATCCCGTGCCACCAAAGATGTTCCCGCAAGTCACGGTACATCTTGTTGGCACCAGGGTGAATAGAATATCGCGATCTATGTGTCTTCTGTAAGACTGCCTCTATCAGTTCTTCCTTCGGTACGCATAACCGGCTGCCATGCCTCAAAGATCCATCCTCTTCTACGGTGAAGTCATCCAGCAATCTAGCTAAAGCCTGGGCTCGAAGTCTACGAAGGCTCTCATCTGTTGGCTGTGCCTCCTTGATCTGCTTCATCAAATCTGATTAAATTTCAAGTGCCATCATCTGTATCACTGATCCTGGCCGAACCATCTCGATACCGAGCTTCTCCAGATCTTCCCGCAAATGCCGATCTATCATCAGATACCATGCCATCGGATGCCTGCTCAGCGCATCCGCCACCATATTTGCCTTCCTGGGGTGATACTGTAAATCGATGTCGAAGTCCTTTATCAACTCCAACCATCGTCTTTGCCTCATGTTCAGCTCTTTCTGCGTAAACACATACTTCAAGCTTTTGTGGTCGGTAAAGATTTCCACATGCTCTCCGTATAAGTAGTATTTCCACAACTTGAGTGCAAAGATCACCGCAGCTAACTCTAGGTCGTGGGTAGGATAGTTCTGCTCATGAGTCCGTAATTGTCTAGATGCATAAGAAATCACTTTTTTATGTTGCTGTAGGACACATTCTAGCCTCTTTCCGGAAGCATCGCTGTATATGGTGAAACCTCCAGACCCTGAAGGTAATGTCAGAATTGGAGCGATCGTCAGCCTCCTCTTCAGCTCCTCAAATGCTGTCTGGCAGTCCTCTGACCAGATGTACTCTGCGTCCTTTCGCGTCAGTTTTATCATGGGTTCGACTATCTTAGCAAAGTCCTGGACGAACTTCCTATAATAGCCTGCTAAACCCAAAAAGCTCGTGATCTCTGAAACTGACGCCAGAGCCTTCCATGTCTCAACGGCAGCAATCTTTATGGGATCTACCGAGATCCCCTCTCCAGTAACTATATGACCGAGAAACTCCACTCGGTCTAAAAAGAACTCGCACTTCGACAATTTGGCATACAACCTCTCCTGTCTCAGAATCCCTAAAACTGTCCGTAAGTGCTCTGCGTGCTCCTCCGGCGTCTTCGAGTATATCAGGATGTCGTCGATAAATACTACGACGAACTTATCCAGATACTGGTGAAATGTCTTATTCATCAAGTTCATAAAGACAGCTGGCGTATTTGTGAGACCAAATGGCATCACCAAAAACTCGTACTGCCCGTACTTCGTGTTGAACGCCGTCTTCTGGATGTCTGTAGCCCTGACTTTCACCTGGTGGTACCCGGATCTCAAATCTATCCTGAAAAATACCTTCGCCCCACTCAACTGGTCGAACAAATCATCTATCCTGGGCAGAGGATATTTGTTCCTAATGGTGATGGTATTCAATGCCCGGTAGTCAATGCACAACCGGACTGTACCATCCTTCTTCGGCACAAAAAGCACTGGCGCTCTCTATAGAGAAGCACTAGATCGAATGAAACCCTTTTTCAACAGGTCATCAATCTGCTCCTTCATCTCTACGGCCTCTTTGGGGTTCACTCTATAGCAAGCCCGGGATACTGGTGATGAACCCGGTACTAAATCTATAATGAACTCCACATCTCTGTCAGGCGAAAGTCTTGGAAGATCCTCTGGGAATACATCCATAAACTCCCTAATGATAGGATGTGACGGTGCTAACTCCCCAATTGTCGTACAACAGTTCGGCTCTAGGCTGATCTCCGGCCCTGTCCTCCTGACACTGAATGGTACCGTACCTGGGAGACTGAACAGAATACTACCCTCATGACAGTCTATAGCTGTATGGGCATAGCTAAGCCAGTCCATCCCCAATATGATATCATACCCGGGAAGTGGCATCATAAAGAATCGTCCCCTAAACTCTCTCCCAGCTATAGTAATAGAGCATCTATAGATAGCTCTAATCGGCACTGTTCCGCCTCCCGTCATTACTCTACTCATCTCCTCGGTAGGTGTAGCTACTAAGTGGTGTTTATGCATAAACTCTAATGACAGGAAGCTATGTGATGCACCAGAATCAAACAAGCATAGAGCTAGAAAAGTATGCAAATAAACATGACCTGTGATGACGTCAGCCAAATAATCTGGCTCCGAAACCTGTTCCGGCTCCGCCTCAAGAGCCAGACTATAAGCCTTCCCCTGGGGTCCCTTCTGCTGCTGCAGATGTTGCCCAAATCTCTGCTGCTGAGTCAGAAGCGGCGGTCCTCTAGACGATGGTCCGGCACCTGGTACCCTCGCTACTGGGCAGTCTCGAAGCTGATGGGTGGTAGACCCACAAGCTAAACACTGTCCCAACCTCTTCCTACATACGAAAGCGTCATGGCCTGGTCTTTTACAGAGAGAACACACACCTCCCTTCTGCTGCCGGGGTCCCGGGGCTCTAACTGGTGGGGTCAGGTGATGTGGTACAGAAGGACGGTATGTCTGCTGGTACGGTACCGGCGCTCTCGGCTGGAAAGCCTGACGCTTGGAGGGTCCCTCAAGGTGTACAAAAGCCGGCCTCTTGCAAGACAGAAGACGCTCCTCTATGCTCCGGGCTAACTCTAGGCTCTGGTAGTAGTCAGTCGAACCATTTGCCACTATAAGAATGCCAATGTCTGGAACTAGACCATGGCAAAACCTACGCGTCATCTCCTCTGGGTCTGCAACTAGACTAGGAACGAAACGGCTCAGACGACTAAACTCTGCCGCATACTCGTCAACAGAACGATTCCCCTGCTGGATGTTCTAGAATCGTAGCCCCATGGCTACCTTAGCGGTGGTCGAGAAGAATTTTTTCTTGAACTGGGTCTTGAACTGATCCCAAGTGGCCTTTCCTCTCGCGAATAGCGGCTCATTCCTGAACCAAACTCCTGCCAAGTCTATCAGCAGAAATCCCGCTGCCTCGACCTGGAGGTCACTCGACAACCTAGCTCCAAGGAGCTTCCTCTCTACTGAGTCTAGCCAGTCATCTGCTACTACGATGCCCTCAGTCCCTAAGAACTCCTTGGGGTTCAGACCCATGAAGTCCTTGATTGTCCCTGCTCTCTGCCGTGGCTCTACAGGTGGTGGGACCACGGTACGCTCCTCAAAACGCTCCATGCTCTGACGAAGTAGGGTGGTTTGCTCCTGATGGGTCGTTAGGAACCCCTGGATCATAGTGAGCAGTTGGTTCCCGTCGAGTATGATGGAAGCCTGGGCAGGTATAGTAATAGGTGGTGGTGGGAGTATCGAGTCCTGCTGGAACTGTGATGTGGAAGGTGGTAGAGGCATCTGGGTTGGTGGATTTGTGGAGTGGGGGAGTATGGTAGGTGGAGGTACATCGGTCAACTGGTCAACCGACTGGATAGGGAGTGTGCCATTCTCAGGTGTGGCATACTGGGATGAGCGGGTGAGCACCATCTAAATAAATAAAAAGGACTTATAAGGACTCTTTAAAGTAAACGATCATAAACAAGAAAATCTAATTATAATAGCGAGCATATGAAGTAATGTATTTCCTATGTTACAGTCCTAGTATTCCTCTAGGTGTTCTAAGCGTTATTCCTAATCTTGTCTAATTATCTTAAGTTCCTAATTGCAGGCACGCTTGGTACAATAACGTAACTAAACAATTTAGTCAGGACCTGCATGGGCCACCACTAAAAATATGTCACGATCCGCTACCCAAATTGTTGGACCGGGCCGAGTCATGCCCAGCCTACGCTTGAGATAAAGCATAGTAAGCTGTTCTAAAGATAATAAGATAAGACTAAAATGTGCTAATAGTTCTATATGTAATAAAGAGTCAGAAATGTTCCAAACACAAAAGTCATCTCGTATATAAGTAAGTTCCAAGTACAAGTCCAAAATGTAAGACTGAATACAGGTCCAGTTACAAAATATGTAGTCAAATACATGACTACTCTAAAATATCCCGAGCAACTACATAACTGGACGAGTTTTCCCGCAGGTACATCCTCGTAAGATAAAGTCTGGTCCCCGGTATGAACTCCATAATAGGAATCGCAAAGTAACTCCTCCTCAGTAAGTATACCTACAACGTTATCCTGTCAGGACGGAAGCAAGTACTGATTCTAACAAACTAAATATACGAAACATGAAATGAACAGAAGTGTAATAAACTGGAATTATGGCATATCATGGTTTAATTGATTCTTTTAGAAATTACAACATATATTTGTTTAAAAGTTTAAAACCGTAGCATGTACGTGATCGGTCAATAGGTAAATAGGATGTACAGCGGTACATATCAAGTTTTCTGGAATACACATACGTGCACTAACGGTATCGGTGTATATCCATACACAAATGCGGGATCAGAACATACGGCAAAGTTACATATAGAATGTTACCGTGCGCGATAAATACATACGAAGAAGGGGGCATGATCACGTACTCTACTAACAGTTTTCCCTTAACCCGTTGTTAAACATGTGAGAGATGTAAAAACTGTCCTAAGCATGGTAGGGACATGAAAGTAATACAACATGTGTAGATTTAACTTGCTATCCCAAGGATCAGCATTTAACATGGTTGGAAATCACAGTTTATTGTTATAGCAGTATGTAAAGTTTGTAGAAGTACTTGCCTTTAGCAAAGCAAGGTAGTGATAGAAATGCTAGAGATGTCTGGTGACTTGTCACTATAGAAATAATACATAAACTTAGTTTTCATACTAAGTTAAACACTAAAGCACTAGTTGTGCGACATGACTTTCTGACTGGACACCTAGCCAAATGATGACTTTAGCATAGGAGACCAGCGTGGGGTGACACAATACCCAAACTAACTTTCTAGGGTCTTTATACTAGTGTAGAGGGTGGTCCAATACTACAATAACTCAAAACAATACAAAACATTGCAAGTCATAACTATTCAATAAATAAATTAAACTGTACACTGTGTTCCAATAATTTTTGAGATAGACAAAAAGCTCAATTTTATATAAAATAAATTATCTAATTAATCCTTGTTAATTACAGAAATTTATACTAATTTTTCTGGAATTTATAAACCCTCATAGATATTTATTAAAAATCAGCTAACATATGTATCCTGAAAATGTATTCTGTTTTCCTATTTTTATAATATGCCAAAAGTACTTATTAAATGCTGGGAAAATTATAATAAATTATCTAAATTAACATAGTATTTAAATACAATTTTTCCCAGATTTTTAAAGTACTTAAAATATATATAAAAATTCAAAAACAGCAAGTAACAATTTTTGAAAAATAATTAATTAATTATTTACTATTTTGTCCACGTATTCGAAATTGAACCGAAGTCCATATACGGGACCCAAAGCCATGAATCAAGTCCAATATGACTTGTACAGACTCTGAATGTATTAGCCACAATTGCGTCCAAAAACCCATGGTAGGTTTGGACATCAATTGGCCACGATTTATAAAATACAGTAATTTAAATATGTATATAAATATATTTTAAAGTGGCAAAATATACAAGTCACAAAATTATATAATAAAATAACTTGTGAATTTATAATATTTTGTACAAAGCTGAATTTGAAGTACATATACATATACAACAATTATATTTATATATATATACATAAATACATAGTTATTTATGTATACATTTTTTTTTATATTTATATATATATACATATATATACATAAATACATAGTTATTTATGTATACATATATATATATATATATATATATATATATATATATATATATATATATATATATATATATATACATATATACATATATATAATAAAATAAAAACAAAAACAAAACAAAACAAACAAGAAAGAAAAAAGGGGGGCTCGAACTCGGCCATGGGGGGAAGGGGGTTTAGCCACGCTCGAGCTGGCCAGGGGGTCAGCTCGAGTTATGTGATAGGGGTAGGGTTAGGGTTAGTTTTATTATAGGTTTTAGGTTAATGGGTTTGAAACCCGATAGCCCAAAAACTAAACCCATTAACATATTCTTCGTGTCCTGACAGTTAAGGACATAAAGAACGGTCGAGTCCAAGTGTCCGGGTCGTGCACGACACGCACGACTCGAACTAGCCGTATCCATGCCCATCACTGGGTTCCTTGTGTCCTGACGAGTCTAGTAATGTGAACACGAGACACAACGCGACACGAGAGACTAGTAGACACGTACGTGTCCGAGAGGCGGTGGCGTTCGGGGGCGTTGCAAGGCGGAGGAGTCATCGGGGTGGTCGAAGAAAATTAGGACGGGGGTCAGCTCGTCGATACGCGTCGGTTGGCGGTGGTGGTTCGTCGGGAAGCGGCTCTGGTCGACGGGAAAACTATATCTATGGTTCCGGCGAGGATGGTCGGAGAAGACGAAGTGAGGGCGGTGGCTAGGGCGGCTGTGGTGGTTGTAGAGAGTCTAGGGTTAGGGTTTGGGGGTCGGGGGCTTTTATAGGGAAGTAGGTCGACCGAATTAGGGTTTTAGATTAGGATTAGGGTTAGGGTTTTGGTCGAAGATTAGTCGGAGACGACAACAGCGCCGCGGTCGTCGGGTTAGGGTTTTACAGAAAACCCCCCTCCAAATCAATAATTGCAAAAAACCCAGCCGCCTTAGTTAATGCAAATCCCAATTTGCATACACACCCCCGTCGTTGTTCTGTGCAAAAATTAATTTGCACAGACAATTCAAATTTTACAAACAGTGATTAAAATAATTGAAATAATTACAATTTGATATTAAAATAATTTAATAAATTACAAAATGATATATTTTGCTTTAAAAATTAATTAAAAATCATTTAAAATTTTTAGAAAAATTCTTAATAATTATATTAATTCATTTGAAAGATATAAATGCTATTTAAAATTATAAAATATTATTTTAAAATCCAGGGGCTTACATCCCCTCTAGCGATCGTCCTCTATAGAACCCTAGAGGGGCGGGTGAATATGGTAATAAAATAATTACCAACAATAATAAGTAAACTAAATAGTAATTTAAAAGATAAAGAGAATCAAATACTCGAAGTATCATGGTATCCTCCGGTGGGACACTCCAGTCCTGTAACTCTCTCCGGCTTTAATCTACTATTTGAGTAAATAGTATAACACGAGCTTTGATCCGAAGGCTCGTCAACTTGTTATACACGAGTTTTTATCCGAAGGCTCGTTAACTTCTTACACACGAGTTTTTATTCGAAGGCTCGTCAACTTCAAACTTGAGAGAAAAATATTTCGATCTTCTTGAACACTTGGAAGATCTAAGTTATAACTCTTGAATACTCTAACACTTTGGTAGATTACAAATTAAATCTTTGTAGAGTAATGGTGGAGCTCTTTGGTATATGAGAAATTTAAGGTCAAGTGGATAAGCATTTATGAAGAAGGAGGAAGTCTATTTATACAAGTCCAAGACCATGAGGATTTTTCTGCACAAAGTCGGATTATCCGACGGACATTCGAAGAAATCCGACAGATTATCCTACCCAATAGTAACGGATAGAAATATAGCCGTTGGATGTATTAAATGCTCTGACATATGGTCGTTGGATTTGAATTCGAAGTAGCCATCAAGGCAATTCGGATTATCCGACGGAGATCCGCAAATATTCGAGAGATGATCCGAATGGTCCAACAAATACTTGTTGTTTCAGTTTGGATGATCCGAAGGAGATCTACGGTAATCCGACAGACGATCCGAATGATCCAACAAATACTTGCTGTCTTAGTTCGAATTATCTGACGGAAGTCCGCGAATATTCGGAAGATGATCCGATTGATCTAACAAATACTTGTTGTTTCAGTTCGAATTATCTGGCAGTTTCAATTCGAATTATCTGGTGGATCTCCACAAAAATCCTTCGTATTTTTGCTCCTTCATACATACTTAGTTCAATGATGGAAAAGTTTTAGCTTTTAGTTTCGTCATCCAAGCATGAGTGTTTACGAGTTTTCCTAGACATTTAGGAACCTAGTCGAGCTTTTGATCTTGAACACTTTTGCTATACTCTCGGGATTCTTTGAGTGCGCTTTATTGGCTATGCTTTCATTTGTAAGTGTTGGAAAATAACTTTCCTTCTAGCTGTGAGTGCTTCATTTCTGTAAATGAATAGAACTAAAACAGTTCGGAGGTTAATTATAGTCAACATATCAAAATAAGTGTGCCAACATCCTCCTTCCGCGTCCTATAGTACCCCGTCCTAACATCGCTCCCCGTTTCTTGTCGCGACGTGAAGAGTGCGGTTAAGAAACACTTTCGCTATCGATTGGTTGGGACCGGTTGAATCAAGATCCTTTCGTTGTTATGGAATGACTACTTCAGAATCAAGTTCCATATTCAGCGGGTTGTGCCTCGAGGATGGACTCTATGGGTGAGTCGGAAGAGACCTCTCGTTGCTCTGTTTTTTATGCCGCACTTGCTTCTTTGGCTTTCATTTTATGAATATATTTTCATGAATATTTTTGATGGATTTTATTGCTTGCGTTCTTCGAACTTCGTTTTTCATATCGAACTCGAAAGAGGAGGATAGAGTGCTGAAGCATTGCTTATGCGATTTCAGGTGATCGCGTAGGCGGCGTCTAGCGCAATAAGACATTCTTTCCCTCGCCTCAAATCAATCAAAGTGAGTGGATGACCCTTCTCCCCTTTGGCCCTCTTGTTCTCCAAATTATTCGAAAATATCATTGCGAATGAAATATTCGATATAGATGCACGAACACAATTGCTTATTTCTATAAAAATGTGCATGATTTACTTAAGTACTCCTGTTATAGAACTGTTACATGTTTTACCTTACATATATGCCATAGAACTATGTTAAACAAAGATTGATGCTATGAATGAATGTTGAAATGATAAGGCAGAACACATTGAAAATGGCTAAGTCTTTAAGAATGTGTAGACCATGCTTGAGTAACTAGTTTAGTCATACACGGTCGTGGACAACTTGTGCACAAGGTTTGGCTTCCTCGAACAGCAACCCAGGGCTACGGGACCGTTTCGACCTAGGAGGAATGCAAGATAGCTGTGTTGGATGCTAGTACGAGTCATTCGAGAACTTTCATCGGGGTTAGCTACCCGTACTGAAAGGGTCGCCGTCTCGACCAAGCTATACATCCAGGATGGCTTGGTGCCAGTGACCCCCACCTATAATGTTTTATCTATTAATATAAATTTGACAGGGAAAAAAATGGTAAGTTATACTACAACGACACGCTCTGCCGTGGGTAAGATCTATCTTAATTACATTGCTATGTCTTATTCAACTGCTTACATGAAATTGGCTAGGACGGCTAGAAAGTTCACTAAACATACTGTATGCTTCACATAACTTCTTAAACCAAGTGAGGGCATGAAAATTTAATTAGCCACCCACCAGTACACGGTAATATACTGATCCTCGCTCTCCACAGGTGCTCCGAATCAAGAAAGCGTGCCAAGGAGCCGAAGGTGACGCTTGGAATATTTTGAAGCTTTGCTAGTGTACGAAGGCGATCTCTAATATTTTGAAGACCCTGATCAAGACGGTGCTATGTCTCATTAACTCTCTCCGATTTCGGGTCTAAGAGAGTGTTTTGTTGCTTATGTATAAAGGAATGTAAAAGTATGGAATGACTATCTCATCTGAGTCAGTTTATAAGCCCATACGGCACCTTTTGTAATCGAGTCTTGTAAACAAGTTTATTATCAATGAAAGACAAGTTTCATTATATTACAAACATGTTATTCAATTTTTGCGTACACTCTTTGCTGTTGTATTTCGGATAACCTTATGAATGTGCCTTGTGCGAGTGCAACCTAGCCTCGTACGGCATCACATCCGGGGGACGACTATCGATTCTATAGAATCGAGACGCGGCATAATTGTATCAGAGCATGGCTTTACATCCTTTGGCTTTCCGTCTTGAGTCTCGAAACCTTTGAGCTCGTGTCGATGAGATGAGTTATTCTATATAGTGAGTCTGTAATATTTTCATAGACTAACGTGAGTTGCCTTCTAATTACAGAAATTAGAGAAGCTGCGACCGTGAACGAAGAGAGTGCTTTGAGCAGCTCGAGTAGCTCAAGGGTTGAACCCGCTAACGCCCCTATTGAACATATGTTGCATATGTTGGAGGCACAACAATAATAAGTCAAGGCAAATCAGCGCCAAAACGAGAATCACCAACAAAAATTCGAGAATCAGCACAGACAGACTGAGGCACGATAGACCCGGTTTGAGGCACAATTCAAGTTGCAGCAGAAGCATATAATACTTTTCAGCAGATTGTTCAAATCGTAGTGGCCAATAGCAACTCTGCACGATACATGTTGCAACCGAGCCTGCTGTAAACCCCCTAAATTTCTACTACGATTTTTTTAATAAATAAATTTTGGTATTTATTTTGGACTTCGTATCTGCATGTCGCATACGAGTTCGTAATGTTGTATTTGCGTAGCGTGCGAGATTTGTGTTTCATATTTGCTCGACGAGTACGAATATGTGTCGAGGTACATATTTTAGAAAAAAAATTTTATTATAAATTTTATTTTATATAGAAAAAGTACATGTTCAAACAAATGTGATAAATATTTTTATTTTGTATAAAAGAGTTATTTTATTCGTCGTTTAAAAATAAGTAGTGATTTAGAAATTTTGGTTTATAAAATGTATTCCAGATATTTTGCGAAATTGAAATTTATTTATTAATATATTTTTGTTATTTATAAAAGCTATTTTATGATTTAATATTTAAGTAATTATCATGATTTTCAAAATTGTCATATTTTAGTAATTATGAAAAAGATATTTTAAATCTCGTTTGATTTAATATTGGATAAATTTTGATAAATGGTATTAAATCAATTATACCGAATGTTTTCAAAATAAGTTTTGAATTAAATATGAGATTTAGCTTAGTAGCTCTAAATCTTGATGTAAATTATTTGAACTATGTTTAAACTAATTTAAATTAATTACAAATTATCTATGGGCGTTTAAACTATCCTAAATCCATATCCTAATAGGATTCTCACCTCCTATAAAAGGAGAGGTACTTTGGCTATTCTTTCATAATTCTACAAGCAAATTTTCTACCATCCACAGATTGTGCATCGTGTCTGTGCCTTCCATCTACTATATCTCCATAATAAAAATACATTGTCCCCATGTCCGACAATTTCGGACACACCGTCTGTGTCACGTCGGACACGACAGTCCCGTCATCACCATCCCTCGAATCCACAGCCCCGATACGAAACTCCGCAAAACCATCGCTGCTGCTGCCAGACCCTCGCCACAACCCAGCCAGCAACAGTGCAAACCCTCGACCAAAATTGTTCTCCGTACTCCTTGCCTCCTCGGCCCGCCATCACAACAACCACCATTAGCAAACCACCCATCTCCGCTCTCCTCCACCACCAATACCACCGTCAAAACCCAAAATAACCAAAAACAACCACTCACCTCCGCCCGACGACCGCAATCGCAGACGTTGACCGAGCCCTGACAGACTCATTGGCACCCCGCATCCTCAATCGACCAACATCTCCGAGGCTATCCCATTCACCACTCAGGGATGAAGTCATTCGACAAATTCCCAAAACTATCATTCAATTCGCAATCGACTACTTTAAATCTCCGTTCGAATCATTCCTCAAATTCCCAGCACGCTCATCTATATCGCATCGATGATAATATCGTTGGATGGCATCCCTATCGCAACTACCTAACACTTTTATGAATCGAGTCTAACTTATTCTCGCCCGACGCAATTTTGATGTATATGCCCAGCCCGACTTAGCCAACCGTGCTTTACACGAACCAACTTTTAGTTTTGTCAAAAACTATTCTCATACGATTTAAAAAATATATAGACTTATTGTATGGACATCCTATGCCGACCCATCTATATGAAAGGTCACTAGCAACACAAGCTATCCTGGACGTGTAGTTTTGTTAATCGGGGTCCTTTCAACGCAAGTAGCTAGCCACGTTGCAAGTCCTCGCTTAACCTGTGCTATTATCCTTGCACGACTATACCCTATTTTCTCTTAGGACGAGTCGGCCCCGTGGCCCCGGGTTGCCGCTCGAAGAACCATCGCCCTTGTCAACAAGTTATCCATGACCATGTAAGACTCGACTCGAACTGACATCTCACACAGTCATTCTTCTTCTAATGTTACCATCTTTTCAGGACCCAATTCAAGACTTTCTAGTATTTGAGACCGCCTCGACGACCCATGGTCGCGAGTATTCATCCATGTTGTCCTATCATTTTACTCAACTCAGTAACGCCTATTTGATAACCCTTTTTTCCAAACTCAATTTAAATCTACCGTGGTTCATGCCTTAAACAATAAGTCCGTGACATCGTGCATTAAGCCAACTTGTGTTCCGTGCGATACTACCGCCCATGTCATACTTTATACGATGGGCCTTACGGTCGTGAAACCAAGTAATTTGGGTGCCTAGACTTATGCCACAAGCCGTACAATACAACTTAACCCGTGGGGCGTACAAAGGCTATGCCAAGCCTTGGACGATGGGACCGTGCATGTTTTATCAAGCATTTATGCGGGCGCCAGACCGAAACTTTGAGGCAGAGCATGTTCCGGTTCTTTCAGACGATGATGCAAGCACAGTGGCAACAGACCGAAGCTTTGAGGCAGACCATGATGACAATCCTAGAGAGGATACCTGCACCAACTTGTGTAGACGAGTATGATGCGGAGTTCAGATGCACTCAAGCGAGGAACTCGTATACGAAGACGTTATATAAAGACAGAGTCCAGGAGGCCATCAGCTATGATCCATTGATTCAGAGGTACCCCGGTACCACTGACGCACTATCTGGAGGATAACATGGAGGACCAATCAGGCATTCAAGAGAGCACATTCAACGGAGAGCCGTTCTGTGCCAGGCGAAGGAGTTCAAGACTTGTTACTTTTGCGGTAAGATGGGGCACAATTAGAAGGAGTACAAAAAGAGACTACGGTTGTGTTTGAAGTGTGGATCAAAGCAACATCATGTTATGAGATGTCCATGGCGTCGAGACATGAATCATCAGTTAGTCTCGACACCAGTTCTGCCGGAAAGAGGTATGTTTTACATTGACAATTTAATTATTATATTCATGTGTTGTTATATATGATGTGTCTAATTTTGAGGACGAAATTCTATAAGGTGGATAGGTTGTAAGCCCCCTGGATTTTAGGGTTATTTTAAACTTTTTAATGAATTAATTTCAAAGATACTTTTAAATTATAATTACTTTTAATTATTAGATGTACTCTTCCGTGACTTTAATTTTTGGAGCACGAGAGATGTCAACCTCTCGAAACGTTCCTCATGAGTTTGATCTAGACAAGTTTATCTTCATGTTGATATATCATGTCCCACCCAAACTTGTTCCCTTGTGCTCTATTTGCATTGCAGAACTTTCGGATCAAATTAGGCTATTTGATCATTTTTAGTTATTATTAAATTCCCACTTTTATTTTTGATCATCATGTGTACCTTACCGTGACTTTTAATTTAGGAGCACAAGAATAGTCATTTTTTTCCAAACCAACTTGTCATACATGATCTACTCGAGACACTCTTCACCCATGACCTTCATGTCCCACTCAGACACACCATCTTGTACTTTATTTTTATCGCACAACTTTCCAGACATTTGACCCAATCTCGATTTACCCCACGGAGTCACATTTACTTCCAACTTAAATTGGAGATGCCATTTTGACCCAAACTGGTCAACCCAAGATATGGACACGGACCATTTTGAGCCTACTACATGCATGTCACTTCTGTCCCATCTAATTGAGTCCCCATGTATTATTTATTTACCAATGATTATAAATGACTAATTTAAGTTATTTTAATCACTAAGACTCAATTAGACCAACTTGTGACCCAACCCAACTAAATTAGACCCAACCCAAACACCATGACATCTCCTTATTCATACCCCAAACATAACACTAATTACCCCTACAAAACACCAAACACCAAACATCACCTCACCACATCACCTCACACAACTCCCAAAGCACACACACCCTCACCATCACTCCTCTCTCTACTTGGAACCCCCCCTCTCACACACTCTCTTTCCTCTCTCCTCCCCACATGATCGGCCACCCCATTCATCTCTCCCTCTTTTTCAAATCACCCCCTCTCTCCTCACATCTCTCTCTCACTCTTCTTCCTCTCCAACCGAGAACACCACTCCCTTTCTTCATCCTTCTTCATAAACAACATCATCCCCATCACCTCTCCTCCTCATCCTCCTCCAACCGAGAGCACCACCAGCACAGCCTCCCTCTTCTTCCCCATCACCTCCATCACCATTCTCCTTCTCATATCCTCCTCGAATTATTGCTGCTGCCGCTGTGTTTTGCCACCGTGCGCCACGAGGCCGGCCGTCGACCTTCCCTCCCGGCCGGTGAATCTCCAGGAGGACAGGCCCCCTCGCTGTCGAAGCCTCCCCACAGCAGCGCGTACGCTGCTGTTGCTGCAGCTGCTGCGCAAGCTGCTGTCGCGGCTGCCGTGCGCCTCCCGTACCGTCGCGCGCGCGAGGCCGGCCACCGCCGGACCAACCCCCTAGGCTGACGATCCTCCAAGCAGCGAGGCGCTTCTTCCCAAGCTCCTTCCCGATGTTTCGAAGCTGTGCGCACGCGTCCCCCACGTATGGCGGTTTCCTAATGTTTTTGCGTCGATGAAGCGCACCTCCGTCGCGTCGTCGACCCTCTCCCGCACGACTACGCTGTTGTGGAGCACTCCCACGACAGAGGTAATTGTCTTCTCCTCCCCCTTCATCCACGTTCTTTGTTATATATATCCATGATTCTTTGCATATATATGTATGAATGTGATAAATGTTTAGATGTTTTGTGAGAATATTCATTGTATATATCTTGGTGTAATGTGAGATGTCAATGGGTTCATATATATATCAAATGGTTTATATACATATTGATAGTTTCATGTATAAATCTATGTTCAAATGGTTTATATATATACAAATGATTTTACATATATCTATGTACAAATGGTTTCTCTTGTCTTCATATGTATACACTTAAATAAATGGTATTGTTTTATTATGTATAAATATATATATATACTTTTCAAATATATATAAATTCTCTTCCATATAAATACACCATGTTACATTATGTACATATACAAAAGGATTACAAGCATTCTAGTATCTATTCTATGTGTATTCAACCCTTGAGGAAAACTTTGAATCGGAACTAACTCAAGGTCTGTATATGGATAACATAATCAGAATTTATATAATAATAATTCTTAGGGCAAATAGGAACTAAATAGGCAGTTCGGACTAAGATGTGAGGATGGTATCTAAAGGGCAAGGGGAAGGAATTAAATAATTCATCTAGGTTAGCTCATTAATTCTATAAAGTCCCGTCTCACCAAGCGAATAACCTATCCACATTGGATCATATCGTCATATCAAGAGAAAATAGGGTACTTATGGGGATCTGACAAGCTATCAAAATTAATAACTTCTCATCTATATTGCATGGCCTAGGCTACCCATCGGTAATTTGTATAAGGGACCCCTAGTCCTAGTCGCTCTCTTAAATTAATTTCGTGAATGAGCATTTCCTAGTCGCAGGCTCGTAATAGTACAACTAACTTAAGTACTATCACGAGTTCGCATGATTTGCGAAGACAGACCTGCATGGGCCACCACAAAAACTTGTCACGACCCGCACCCGTTTTTTTTTTTTTAAAACGGATACGAGACGTGTCCAAGCCAGCCTACGCCGCAGTGTCGACGGTAGAACGCTGTCACGGCCATGAAGATCAAATCACAAATAATGCTCACTCACAAAATTAATTTAATTTACAATGATCACAAGTTTTATATTTGCAGAAAATATAAACTTGTACAATTATAGAATGACTACCACTCGACTATCTAGCTAGTCTCTAGGCTTCTGACTGCAAGTATCCCCGTCACTCCCCAAGCTAAGTGAATCCACGGCTAACCTAAAAATATTGATTTCCAGTCAGGAATGGAACGAGCACAATTCACTGAATGCAATTTCAAATAAAGAAAATGACTATAAAACAAAGGTTAGACATCAATTATGAGTTTTGAAAATAAACAGTAAATACGAAAAATCAATAATAAATAGACACAACATACTTTTCCCAACTGTTAGAAGTACCTTTGATATGTGATCGGTCTGGGGTACTATACCGCACGGTCTACGATGTCTACTTGCATTAAAAATAAGCACTGTCTACAATGTCTACTTGCAGAAAAATAAGCACTGTCTACAATGTCTACTGCAGAAAATAAGCACTGTCTACTATGTCTACTTGCAGAAAATAAGCACTGTCTACGATGTCTACTTATAAAAATTAAGCACTGTCTACAATGTCTACTTGCAGAAAAATAAGCACTGTCTACGATGTCTACTGCATGAAAATAAACACTGTCTATGGTCGGATCACACATCCTTGGTACTTCTCATTCCCGACTCAACAATTTATAATAGAGTATAAAAATCACATAACCAATGACCAATCAATGAAATACAGTAAAGATTAATATCGAAATGCAAACAATAAACTGTACTCGCCTGTGGTCCTTTGCTGGTGAAACCGACAATCTGAACTACTCAATGTGCCACTATAGTCAAAACCCGTACAACAGTCCCCGGAAGCTGAAATAAACAATACCAATAATCTCAGAATAGTCCAATTAGCTAGGATTGCCTGTCCTTACGTCCAATTCTGGACACAGGGGCAAAACGGTAATTTCGGGCAAAAACGATATCCGCCGTTGGACCCGCTTTGCACCGAAAAGCGTGCCAGAGTCAACGGTCTCTAAAGTCGTCAAACTACATGTCTACGGATCCAGTTTTTCGATACGAACCCAACCGTATGTCTAAAGTTGGATTTCGGCGGCCGTGCACAAAATTGCCCGTTGGGTGGAACCGTGGGGCCCACAAAACGACGTCGGATTCAACTGTCTCAGAATTGGACCAAACTTGGCATACAGGACCAGAAAAATGATACGGTCCTGTTGGCACAAGTTTCGTCTCGATCTGACGAGCGTGCACAAAGTAATCGAGAAATTTACAAAATGCACGATACGGAGAATTTCGACGGATACGCATCAAATTCGTCGCGCACACGCGACCAATTTGAATTCCGTCAAAGCCCACACAACCAAAAAGCCGTTACGCAGCTTTCGATGCCTTCGGTTCGCGACCACGTCGCCCGATTTGGCGTGACGCACGTCGTGTGGAACAATTTTCTAGTTTTGAAAACAGATTTTTGGAAAACTTTGGGATTCGATTTCTCGACGCTCAGTCGATGATTTCAAATTCTGCAAAAAGGGTTGTGAAGCCCTACATGTTGTTTAAAAGTCTCTTCAATTAGTTTTCTAAAATTCCTAACTGGTTGATCAGAATCTATCTCGAAACATGAGGGTTTCGACTAGAAAACTGCTCTAATTTTTGAATGGTTTTTCGTCATGTTCGTATCTGTTTTCTGGGCAACCTAGCGCTCTACTTCCAAAACTATTTAAAGGAGAATGAAGTGCTATAGGTTAGCTTCGTACCTGCGCAAGCGGTTCGAGAATCGACGAAGCGAGATGGCGAGGAACCTGCCGCGAAGTCAGCCCCGCAGCGGTGCTGTTCCCGGTCGTGCTGGGTGTTGTTCCCTGTCGTGCGCGGCCGTGCTCCGGCCTTGCCGCGTCGGCGGCGGCCCTGCGGCCGCGCTGGGACCGCCCAGGGTCGGGACGCCGATCCTGGGGTTAGGGTTTGGAGTTTCCTGAAATAAACTCTCGATCTCTCTCTCCCTGCGTTTATATGTGCGCGGGGGATGGGTGTTTTCGCTCAGGAAATTGAAGTTGGGCTCGGTTGGGCTCTGTTGGCTCGGCTCGCATGGGAAAAACTCCATTTGGCTGTGGGATCTAATGACCTTAGCTGGGTTGGGATTTAAGGAAGCTGGGCTTCGGTTTAGTCCGTTACTAGGGGTCTGATCGGCCTGGAATAGGCCGGCTGTTATAGTAAGTGGCTTTTTATTTCCTTGATCAATCAATAGTTTTTGGCTAAATGGCTCTACATGGTTGGCCAGGTAATATGTGACCGAGTGAAGCTAATAACTGATGGTAACCAACTACAACTTTGCCTAAGCTGCTGTATAATTGCATGCATGTATGTTGCAACTTGCAACTAATATATATAGAAATGAATTGGATTTCAGTTCAAACATTCATTTCATTTCAATTCAATCCAATTTACTACTATATTATATAATCTTAATAATAACAGAGGCCACCACCATTTTCCTTCTTCTTTTCTTATTTCTTTTTTTCTAATTCTTTTTCATTAACTAATACACACACACACACACACACACACACACACACACACACACACACACACACACACACACACATATATATATATATATATATATATATATATATATATATATATATATATATATTCACACACACACACACACATATATATATTTATATGGTGCATGTGCATGTGTGTGTATATATATATATATATATATATATATATATATATATATATATATATATATATATATATATATATATATACACACACACATGCACATGCACCATATATTATCATTTATGCTTATCTATATACGCACATATATTATGTATGTTTATAATAAATTAATATAAAAACAATATTATTAAATAAAAATCCCAATATATAACAATAATAATAATAACGAAAACTTAATAACCAATAATGGTATATATATAGCAATTAGCTATAATAATTAATTAATCATAAAATCTAAAAATCACCCTTTAATTAAAATAAGTAAAAATAAAATATTTCCAAATTTTCGGGACGGGAGGCTACATAGTCATAATTTCTATGACCTGGACACGTGTTACGACACGGTACTGAGTGAGTTCATACCATGGCATGGGCTTGCGCATCTGGCTAGCTACCAGTGCAAACGGTTCGTGCTCTGGTACATAGAATGGTTAGGTTGTGTCTAGTTATTGTGACCTTGCATTGAGAGTCGAAATGTTCAAGTGATGGATACGACTTGTACATTTTCGAAGGACAGAGGAAGACAATTAGTAGGCGTATGGGACAGACAGTTACATTCAGTAAGGGCCATTGAGCTCAGTGTTACCCGGTGGGGCCTCGGCTCGTAATCCGATGTCGGCCCGTGCCTCGACGCCAAACCCTTATTTACTTACCCCTACGTACCAGGGTTGTCTTCAATGTGCATTCACTTAGCTGGTTAGTTCACCCCTTACAGTTATTCAGTTTTTACTTTATGGCATGTTTCCTCTGTATCTTGCTGTGTCCCCTGAGGATCTGGTTGCTTTCAAGATTTAGACGAGCACTTGCAGTTGACTGGATACGAACTGGGACTTGAGACAGGACTTGCTGCAGAAGACGACGAGGTGCTTCTTGAGGAGTTTCCTTGATTCAGGGTATGGTATTGTTTAGGTTATGAGCATCATTATCTAGTTAGTCGATGCTCATGACTATTTATCTTTCTGTTTTTAGTATTTTTATTCAGTGTTGTACTCCATGGGTTTGTACCCACCAGACTATTCAGTTGTATTTCATTCAGACTCCACGTATTTCCAGTTTTATATTTCAGCATTTCTTTCTTTGTTCTTGTGGATGAGATATAGATATTACCTTCTGTCTGTGTAGTATAGTTACAATTACAGCGTAGTACACCTAAGTGAGTCCATTAAATTGGGCATCTCACTCTAGGTCATATCAGCTGGCCAGGTTATGTCCTAATCCTATATGTTTTTGGAGTGGGGCGTGACATGATCGATTTGGCTTACTTAGCCTATGCCTCAGTCCGTTACGAGGCATCGATTTGGTTTTACGGACCCCATTGTAAATAAGGCAAAATGTCGACCTCTTATATTTTAGCATAAACGTATAACCTGTACATGAAACCAACTAAAATCAATACTTGTCCGAATCGGACTAATGCCTTGCGTCGATTTGATTTCTTAGAATCTTCGAACCGACTCAGTGCTTTCTCTCGGTCCTACTTAACCCTTGCATCAATCTTACTCGATGCGTTCCTCGGGTCAACGTATATATTTGCATCGATCCGACTCGATACATTTTTTGGGTCAACATACTCTCGTATCGATTTGCATCGATACTGAATCGGGTCAACGCAACTATTCGAGTCAACGACTCAGCAAAATACACCATACGAAGCAGGGCATGTCACGACCCGCGCCCTAGAGTTAGGGTACGAGAACGTAACAACGCCCAGCCTACGCCTCAGTGTCGGCTGTAGAACGCTGTCCTAGGTCTCAATGCATCTAACAGTATAAGACTAAACAGTTTATACTCCCCGAATGGGGGTGACATAGCAGATACAGTCTCAATCACATCTAAGGTAGAGCATGATAAAGATAGATAAAACATGAAATCCAAAATAAATACAGGAGATAGAAGTCTTAGTGTCTAAGATACATAAACCCAGAAATACATCTCAAAACTCAAATACAGTAATCCACAAAGTAAATACAGCTCCAGACAAAATGAAATAACTATCTAAACAACCTCTACTGTGTCTCCTCTAGGCTAGCAGGCAATCCCAGGCCATCTGTAAAATTTATCAACAGGTCCAGTCAGGACAGGAGCGAGCACAATACATCTCAACAGTTCATAGCAGGTTAGAAAATATATTCATACAGTAAAGTAAGATACAAGTACTGAAAGAAGTGCAGTATGTAAACAGAGAGAGAAAGCTGTAATAGAAATATCTACTATAAATAAAGAACTAACATGTGGCTAGTGAGTCAGAGTACAATATAGACATGTAAATGGCATATGAGATTCTGATAAGACACTATGGAAGAGATTCTGATAAGATACTACTTGGGTATTATTCACATGTCCATTTTTACTCCCCCGTATCCCCAATCAATACACAAGGATCTAGCCAGGTTATGTTATATGATGCTATGTAACAGCCCCCGAAGGGTGGTAGACCCCGAAGGTGATAGACCCCGAAGGTGATAGACCCCGAAGGTAATAGACCCCGAAGGTGATACATAGTAGTCCCATAAATGGGATAAGGATTCTAGGAAGACTCTACGATCATAAGAGTATATGTCGTAAGTGATCAAAGAACCAATAAAGCATATGATACGCCATGTAAGTGAAATGCACAGAACATGTAGTACCCGATGCTCCCTAAGGATAACATCTCAAGAAGGGATCCATATAGTACCAATCCGTGTGACCAACGTGACAGTACAAGTAAAGTAATCTACTGCAGGAAATAATTCTAAGCAGGATATGAAATGATCAGAGAATGTACTCGCCTCGATAACCTGAACAGCTGATAAGTATAGGGGGTCCCACTGAAGCCACAGAGTCCTATTTAAAGCAACACAGGTTACAAGGTGTTCAAGTTGTAATAAATGAATCTCTATAATCAATCTATATTATTCTAGGTTCTTCTAAGTCAAAACAACTCTAGGTCGACTCCGGTCAATAATCTAGTCAAACTAGGTCAAGTGTTGACTTACAGTTGACTTTGGATCAACTGGTCAACTTAGGTCAATCAGGGTCAATTCTAGTCTAATATAAAGTGTACTTCGTTATTTGCACGTCGAAACTTACGGCACGCAAATCGAGATAAGAAGATTATCGGTAAGGTTGATAATCTTATTATAGTGATCCACATATCCAACTTGTCAATTTCAGCGATGTGAGATCACTGGAATTGACTGATCTCAGTTCCGTTGTACTAATCCCGGAATACGAACATTATATGAATTAATTATTAATTAATTATAAAAAGGTTAAACTCAGAGAAATATCAACAAACATTGTCGGACGATAAAATGAACATCGCCAACGTGTCCAGAATGGTCAAATTAGCTAGGATAGCCTATCCAACGGTCCCATTTGGACACAAGGGCAAAAAGGTAATTTCGGGTCAAAACGGTGTCCGTGTCGGAGCCGTTTTGCACCAAAAAATGTGCAAGAAAACAAGTCTATAAAATATAGCAAATTATATGTCCACGCAACCAGAATGACGATACGAACCCAACGGTATCTCCAGAATTGGATTCCGTTGACCCGATCTCAATTTGGTCCGTTGACCAGAACTTGGAATTCCGGTTTGCGCGGAAATGCGTGCCGGAGCCAAAGTCCTCAAAACTCAGCAAACTACCTGTCAACGAGTCCAGAATGATGATACGAACTCAACGGTATCTCCGAAATTGGATTCCGATGAGCCGATCTCAAAATGACCCGTTGACCCGGATATTGGTATCCGACTTGCACCGAAATGCGTGCCGGACCCAATGTCCACCAAAACCTAGCAAATTATATGTAAACGAGTCCAGAATGACGATACAATCTCAACGGTATATCCGAAATTGGATTCCGATGAGCCGTCGTCAAAAAGTCCCGTTGACTCAGAAAGTGGGATCCGCTTTGCACCGAAATGCGTGCCCGGGCCCACGTTCTCCAAATCTAACAAATTTTATATGAAAATATGCCAGAACGATGCCACAAGTCTAATGGTGGTGTCAGAAATGAAATCTGGAGTCCCGTGTTCAAAAATGGAATTTTACAAGTTAGAAATTACGAATTCGGACGACCAACTTTGGCGTCGAATTCAACCAATCAAACAAGCTCACAATGAAACGAAACTGGAGGGATAGTAATAGGGTTATACCAGCTTCGCACCGGAACTGGTAGCATGCCAAATGGAGCAGCGGTGGAGGAGATACAAGCTGACGAAGTTGGCCCCGCGAAATTGTCCAAATTTAATACAATTTAAACGGTCAACTTGGTGGCCGGTTTTGATGTATCAAACGATAAAATTAACGGACGAAAATTGACATGAGCGAAGGTGGATATACCGAGATTGTGACGGAGCGAAGAAATCGCTGATCCAACGGTCGGATCTCCGAGAAAACGTACGCGAAGTCGCTACGACAGAGCGCCAAAACGAACTCGATCCCGCTCGCGTCACGACGGGACGTCCTGCAAAACGCACGAATCGCCTCGACGGCGCGTCCCGGAGGACGGTGGCCGTCAGGGGACGACATCCTTGGGTTCGCCGGAGGAGGGGCTACCCACGGCGGGGGTCGCCGGGGCAAGACGGCCGACGGCGGCGGCGGCCTCGCCCACACACGCGCGCGCGCAGCCCACGGCTGCTTGCTGCCGCAGCTACTGTAGCGCGGGGGCGGCGCTGCTGCTGCTGTTGGCCGCACGGGGCGCGACGGCGGCGAGCGGCGTACTGCGGCGGCCACACGACGGTGGAGGTGGTGGTGCGGCGTAGCTCGGGTTGGATGATGATGGTGGTGGTGGTCGCGGGTGTATTAAAGTGGAGGAGGAGATGGAGGAGAAGAGGTAGTACGGTGGTGGAGGCCAGGGGCTGGCCGGAGCCGCGGCCAAGTGGAGGAGGCTGGGGGAGGTCTGGCCAAGGAGTGAGGTCGGGCCATGGGAGTGGTGGTGATGGCGTTTGATGGCCATGGTGGTGTGGCTAAGTGGAGAAGAAGGATGAGGGAAGGAGGAGGAGATGGCGAGCTGGCCGTCCAGGGGGCGGTGGCCGGAGCCAAGCTCGGCCATGGATGAAGGAGTGTGGTCGGGTTGGAGAGGTTGCATGGCTGCTGTTGGAGTTGGAGTGTAAGAATAATTTTTGGAAGGAAGAGAGAGAAGATGATAATAAAAATGTGGTAGGGAGAGAGAGAAAAAGTTGGCCCTCCTAGAATTTAGGGCCGGCTAGAGTGTGTTGGCTGTAGGAAAAATTTACATGTAGGGATTGGATGGGTAGGATTTAATTAAGAGAATCAAAGGCTATGATGGAAAATAGAGAAAATAGGTAATTTCTATAGGATTTAATTCAAGGAAAATTCCAATAAATATAGAAATAGGCAAACATGATATTTAATATTATTTTGGACATGGAAAAATGAGAGTGTCCCGATGGAGGGCAACATGGAGCTGGACTGGACTCGGTGGGGCCGGATTGGGTCAAAATCAGACATGATGCAATAATAGAATTAAAATTAGGTATTGATGATCATGAGTGAATAAGTAGCACATGGGAATTACAATAAATGGGACACAAGTGTCGGACGGGTAGTAGGCTCAATGTGGGCCATGTCTATAATTGGGACGGACAGGTTTTGGTCGACAGGGGACCCACAAATCAAGTTGGAAGATGAATGTGACGCCGTGGAGTGAAATAAAATCGGGTCACGTGTCGGAAAAGTTGTGCGAATCAAATGGAGCACAAAATGACGTGTCTGAGTGGGACACGAAGGACATGGGTGACGAGCGTCTCGAGTAGATCATCAATGAGGAGTTGGTTTCAAGAAACTGACTGGTCTTGCGCTCCCAATTTAAAAGTCATGGTAACGCGCTGAAAATGATCAAAGAAAAGAGTGGAAAAATAAATAATAATCAAATGGTCTAAATCGACCCGAAGTTCTGCGAAGCAAAAAAGAGCACAAGGGAACAAGTTTGGATGGGACACTATATACCGTCATGAAGGCAATCATGTCCACTCCAAAACTCGTGAAGAAGATTTCCAGAGTTGAACATCCCTGACACTCCAAATATCAAAGGCATAGAAAAGTACACTTAAGGAAAAATACAGAATAAATTATTTATCAAAACCAATCAATCAGAAAATAAAATAAAATAAAATGAAAAAATCAGCCCGAAATTCAGGGTGCTCACATCCTACCTACCTTATAAAAATTTCGTCCTCGAAATTAAAATGTCCATACTCCCTCTAGGTCAAACCCCCACAATCAAGTCCCAGGACTTTAAACAATCATACCATCAAAAGAAAACGGCTTCCAGGGTCATGGCATACGGTGGTAGTTAAGTCTCATCTAGGTATACTAGTCATGCTAACCAAAATGGTTATAGGGTATCAAACACACAAGCAATCCAGGGTGCTAAAATAGAAAGATACAGAAACAACAACCATCAAAACTGTAAGGCAGTCTACCGTCCTATATGAAAACTGGACTTATCAAAAATAAAACAAAGGTAACTACCAATTATCTGAAAAAAGGTACTATCCCAAGAAAATCAAAATCACAAGTTAAGGAATTGAAAGTCACTTGCATTGAAATCCAATCACAATATATATATATATAGAGAGAGCGTTAGAGAGGGAAAACTAGTATCATGTGTATGGGAACATGTTCATATGGTTAGATAGTAGGCGTGGGTGCACGTGAATATACATGAAAGTGTATATGAGGATTGTGTTTCAATTCAATGGCTATCAAGTTACACTAATCATGGCATTTGGTTAAACAATCTACATTACACAACTTATTTACTCATA
Organism: Iris pallida; assembly: GCA_029216955.1. Lineage (NCBI taxonomy): Eukaryota > Viridiplantae > Streptophyta > Magnoliopsida > Asparagales > Iridaceae > Iris > Iris pallida. The sequence goes on along the minus strand of JANAVB010040218.1, from coordinate 29,079,081 downwards.
ACATGCATGGCTAACCATATACACCTATATATAAAGAGGTAGAGATTTAGTTATGTATCTATATACGTTATAACATATATGCATAAACTCTATATATATCCTTATAGATATATAATCATAACATAGAGGGGAAGGGTTAGGTTAAATGATAATATATACTAAGTTAGGGTGTGTGTGTGTGTGTCCATGTACAGGGTTATAGCTTAGTATTAAAAAGTTAAACCTAGTTTTAGTTCAGCATTTACATACAAATTTGAAATGAGCTAACATTTAAACAAGTGTAATATTAACATAGTACAATTTCAGAATCTAGGGCTTGAACATCACAACCAACTTAATGCTCCTAACACAACCTAACATGATGGAAATAAAACTCTAACATACTATCCACACATTTATCTACGCATAAAGTTCAATATTACATGTTAAATCTGAATTTGAACTAAACATGGAAATCAATGTAAAAATGTTAGCATGTTTTCAGTTTTTAGGATTTTGGTAAAATTTGAACATTAAAACCAACTCAATGTTTATCACAAACTAACATGTAAGAATATGAAACCTAATATTATATCCCTACATACAACAATGTACACAGCTTTAAATATTATATTAAAGAAAATAAAACAGCAATTTAAACTAAACATTTGGAATTCAGTATTAAGGGTTAATATGCACACAGTCTCAGATTTTTCAAATTTAACACAAAACTCAACTAAATTTTTTTTGAATTGACACCCTATGTATAACATACATGTGCAGTGGTATAAATAAAACTATTATCATGAAATTTTATATTTAAAATACGGGTTAAGCTAGGAAAAGCAGAGAATCAGAAATATTGGAGTTTTAAAAATTTAACATCAACAACATATTAATAGGTATTCAGGTAGGTGGAAAATCAAGTGTAGCATGCATACGTGTTAAGCAAAGTGTCTGCTATATATATTCATATATATATTCTCATGTCCCAATATTAAAAAAAATTAATTCTACGTTAAGACTAACATTTAAATTCCTACCAAAATTACAGAGTAGGTGATTGACAAAATCAAGACAGTTTTATTATCATTATTATTTAATACAAGAATAATAGCAAGAAGAAATAACGATAAAATCTGTTCTGCTTATCTGTTTAAAGAAGGAACCGTTTTGAAATCCAGAGTTAAAATATCAAATTCAAGATAAAGTCTAACAAAATCATCGATTCATTGTATTATGAAAAACTCATAGCAAGAAATTACACAAGGTTTATAAAACCAACTAAACTTACTCCTGAGTTAAATAATAGGAAACTAGACAAAACAAATAAATAAATAATAATTCTTTTTTTTTGAATGACTGAAACAAAAATAGAAAAAATATGTTCAAAAATATTTAGGGCGCAATCTGATAATCATATGCGTCTATCCAAAATCATGGTACTCTAAATCCTCGTCATACTAGTAAGCAAGGCTACGATAATCACAGAGCCCTTGACTTATGCACATATCTCTAAAATTATGGTATTTAACATTTTCGCGGTGCCGCTAGCTTGGCTGCGAAAATCTTAAATTCCCACACCCGAGAAATATATCCAGAGTCAGACTATATGTCCTCACCATGCTGGCTAATGTGACTATAGAAGACTAGATACCATAACATAGATGACCTAGCCCATATAATTTCATCTTGCCAAAATTAAATTAAATCAATAATGAATACTCAAAAATCAAATTTATCAATGAACGTCAAAATTCAAAAATGAACAAAAATCCATCAAATACAAACTCGGATGCAATAGCGATCATCAAAATTCAAATTCGACAATCATCCATCAAAATTAATAATTACAAACTCGAATTCAACAATAATCTATAAAAATCAAATTTAACAACAGAAAGTAAAGATAAAACAAATCATGGAAAAAGAGAGTTTTCAAATCGAAGTTAAATAAGATTCTCAAGGGTCGTCCCAGGAATCTCTCAAAGGTTCCTAACTGTGATTGAGTACCTTCAAAATATATTCTATTCCTACTGCAGGCTGTAGTGGTACTCTAGTTCGAATACCACTACACTTTTAGTCTCGACCTGCATGGGCCACCACTAAAAACGTGTCACGACCCGCGCCCTAGAGTTAGGGTACGAGAACGTAACAACGCCCAGCCTACGCCGCAGTGTCGGCGGTAGAACGCTGTCCTAGGTCTCAATGCATCTAACAGTATAAGACTAAACAGTTTATACTCCCCGAATGGGGGTGGCATAGCAGATACAGTCTCAATCACATCTAAGGTAGAGCATGATAAAGATAGATAAAACATGAAATCCAAAATAAATACAGAAGATAGAAGTCTTAGTGTCTAAGATACATAAACCCAGAAATACATCTCAAAACTCAAATACAGTAATCCACAAAGTAAATACAGCTCCAAACAAAATGAAATAACTATCTAAACAACCTCTACTGTGTCTCCTCTAGGCTAGCAGGCAATCCCAGGCCATCTGTAAAATTTATCAACAGGTCCAGTCAGGACAGGAGCGAGCACAATACATCTCAACAGTTCATAGCAGGTTAGAAAATATATTCATGCAGTAAAGTAAGATACAAGTACTGAAAGAAGTGCAGTATGTAAACAGAGAGAGAAAGCTGTAATAGAAATATCTACTATAAATAAAGAACTAACATGTGGCTAGTGAGTCAGAGTACAATATAGACATGTAAATGGCATAGGAGATTCTGATAAGACACTATGGAAGAGATTCTGATAAGATACTACTTGGGTATCATTCACATGTCCATTTCTACTCCCCCGTACCCCCAATCAATACACAAGGATCTAGCCAGGTTATGTTATATGATGCTATATAACAGCCCCCGAAGGGTGGTAGACCCCGAAGGTGATAGACCCCGAAGGTGATAGACCCCGAAGGTAATAGACCCCGAAGGTAATAGACCCCGAAGGTGATACATAGTAGTCCCATAAATGGGATAAGGATTCTAGGAAGACTCTACGATCATAAGAGTATATGTCGTAAGTGATCAAAGAACCAATAAAGCATATGATACGCCATGTAAGTGAAATGCACAGAACATGTAGTACCCGATGCTCCCTAAGGATAACATCTCAAAAAGGGATCCATATAGTACCAATCCGTGTGACCAACGTGACAGTACAAGTAAAGTAATCTACTGCAGAAAATAATTCTAAGCAGGATATGAAATGATCAGAGAATGTACTCGCCTCGATAACCTGAACAACTGATAAGTATAGGGGGGTCCCACTGAAGCCACATAGTCCTATTTAAAGCAACACAGGTTACAAGGTGTTCAAGTTGTAATAAATGAATCTCTATAATCAATCTACATTATTCTAGGTTCTTCTAAGTCAAAACAACTCTAGGTCGACTCCGGTCAATAATCTAGTCAAACTAGGTCAAGTGTTGACTTACAGTTGACTTTGGGTCAACTGGTCAACTTAGGTCAATCAGGGTCAATTCTAGTCTAATATAAAGTGTACTTCGTTATTTGTACGTCGAAACTTACGGCACGTAAATCGAGATAAGAAGATTATCGGTAAGGTTGATAATCTTATTATAGTGATCCACGTATCCAACTTGTCAATTTCAGCGATGTGAGATCACTGGAATTGACTGATCTCAGTTCCGTTGTACTAATCCCGAAATACGAACATTATATGAATTAATTATTAATTAATTATAAAAAGGTTAAACTCAGAAAAATTATCAGCAAACATTATCGGACGATAAAATGAACATCGCCAACGTGTCCAGAATGGTCAAATTAGCTAGGATAGCTATCCAACGGTCCCATTTGGACACAAGGGCAAAAAGGTAATTTTGGGTCAAAACGGTGTCCGTATCGGAGCCGTTTTGCACCGAAAAACGAGCAAGAAAACAAGTCTATAAAATATAGGAAATTATATGTCCACGCAACCAGAATGACGATACGAACCCAACGGTATCTCTAGAATTGGATTCCGTTGACCCGATCTCAATTTGGTCCGTTGACCAGAACTTGGAATTCCGGTTTGCACGGAAATGCGTGTCAGAGCCAAAGTCCTCAAAACTCAACAAACTACCTGTCAACGAGTCCAGAATGATGATACGAACTCAACGGTATCTCCGGAATTGGATTCCGATGAGCCGATCTCAAAATGACCCGTTGACCCGGATTTGGTATCCGACTTGCACCGAAATGTGTGCCGGACCCAATGTCCACCAAAACCTAGCAAATTATATATCAACGAGTCCAGAATGACGATACAATCTCAACGGTATATCCGAAATTGGATTCCGATGAGCCGTCGTCAAAAAGTTCCGTTGACTCAGAAAGTGGGATCCGCTTTGTACCAAAATGCGTGCCCGGGTCCACGTTCTCCAAAACTAACAAATTTTATATGAAAACATGCCAGAACGACGCCACAAGTCTAATGGTGGTGTCAGAAATGAAATCTGGAGTCCCGTGTTCAAAAATGGAATTTTACAAGTTAGAAATTACGAATTCGGACGACCAACTTTGGCGTCGAATTTAACCAATCAAACAAGCTCACAATGAAACGAAACTGGAGGGGTAGTAAGAGGGTTATACCAGCTTCGCACCGGAACTGGTAGCACGCTAAATGGAGCTGCGGTGGAGGAGATACAAGCTGACGAAGTTGGCCCGGCGAAACTGTCCAAATTTAATACAATTTAAACGGTCAACTTGGTAGCCGGTTTTGATGTATCAAACGATAAAATTAACGGACGAAAATTGACATGAGCGAAGGTGGATATACCAAGATTTTGATGGAGCAAAGAAATCGCCGATCCAACAGTCGAATCTCCGGAAAAACGTGCCCGAAGTCGCTGCGACGGAGCGCCAAAATGAACTCGATCCCGCGCGCGTCACGACGGGACGTCGTGCAAAACGCACGAATCGCCTCGACGGTGCGTCCCGGAGGACGGTGGCCGTCAGGGGACGACATCCTTGGGTTCGCCGGAGGAGGGGCTACCCACGGCGGGGGTCGCCGGGGCACGACGGTCGACGACGGCGGCGGCCTCGCCCACACACGCGCGCGCGCAGCCCACGGCTGCTTGCTGCCGCAGCTACTGTTGCGCGGGGGCGGCGATGCTGCTGCTGTTGGCCGCACGGGGCGCGGCGGCGGCGAGCGGCGTGCTGCGGCGGCCACACGACGGTGGAGGTGGTGGTGCGGCGTGGCTCGGGTTGGATGATGATGGTGGTGGTGGTCGCGGGTGTATTGAAGTGGAGGAGGAGAGGTGGTGCGGTGGTGGAGGCCAGGGGCTGGCCGGAGCCGCGGCCAAGTGGAGGAGGCTGGGGGAGGTCCGACCAAGGAGTGAGGTCGGGCCATGGGAGTGGTGGTGATGGCGTTTGATGGCCATGGTGGTGTGGCTAAGTGGAGAAGAAGGAGGAGGGAAGGAGGAGGAGATGGCGAGCTGGCCGGCCAGGGGGCGGTGGCCGGAGCCAAGCTCGGCCATAGATGGAGGAGTGTGGTCGGGTTGGAGAGGTTGCATGGCTGCTGTTGGAGTTGGAGTGTAAGAATAATTTTTGGAAGGAAGAGAGAGAAGATGATAATAAAAATGTGGTAGGGAGAGAGAGAGAAAAAGTTGGCTCTCCTAGAATTTAGGGCCGGTTAGAGTGTGTTGGCTGTAGGAAAAATTTACATGTAGGGATTGGATGGATAGGATTTAATTAAGAGAATCAAAGGCTATGATGGAAAATAGAGAAAATAGGTAATTTCTATAGGATTTAATTCAAGAAAAATTCCAATAAATATAGAAATAGGCAAACATGATATTTAATATTATTTTGGACACGGAAAAATGAGGGTGTCCCGATGGAGGGTAACATGGAGCTGGACTGGACTCGGTGGGGCCGGATTGGGTCAAAATCAGACATGATACAATAATAGAATTAAAATTAGGTGTTGATGATCATGAGTGAATAAGTAGCACATAGGAATTCCAATAAATGGGACACAAGTGTCGGACAGGTAGTAGGCTCAATGTGGGCTATGTCCATAATTGGGGCGGACAGGTTTTGGTCGACAGGGGACCTACAAATCAAGTTGGAAGATGAATGTGACGCCGTGGAGTGAAATAAAATCGGATCACGTGTCGGAAAAGTTGTGCGAATCAAATGGAGCACAAAATGACGTGTCTGAGTGGGACACGAAGGACATGGGTGACGAGCGTCTCGAGTAGATCATCAATGAGGAGTTGGTTTCAAGAAACTGACTGGTCTTGCGCTCCCAATTTAAAAGTCATGGTAACGCGCTAAAAATGATCAAGGAAAAGAGTGGAAAAATAAATAATAATCAAATGGTCTAAATCGACCCGAAGTTCTGTGAAGCAAAAAGAGCACAAGGGAACAAGTTTGGATGGGACACTATATACCGTCATGAAGGCAATCATGTCCACTCCAAAACTCGTGAAAAAGATTTCCAGAGTTGAACATCCCTGACACTCCAAATATCAAAGGCATAGAAAATACACTTAAGGAAAAATACAGAATAAATTATTTATCAAAACCAATCAATCAGAAAATAAAATAAAATAAAATGAAAAAATCAGCCCGAAATTCAGGGTGCTCACAGGGCATTACATAATATACCACTCAAAACAAGGTTCGTCCTCGAACCGAAACCAACACTCAATTCCAAGTATTTTTCTAGATCGTTTCACGATCTCATCCAACTATCGTTGTTCCGTTTCAAACACTCGTGCAAGCTTTCATTAACTTTCAGTCTTTCATGCAGCTCAATTTGAATTTAGTATACAACTTGATTTGGATCGTACACCTATTCAAGTCGTCCCAAAAATATGTGTATTTCAGCCAAGCCCAGTGGTAGAAAATTGGAACGAAGCTGGCTGGTAAATTTTAATTCTATGCTTGCCATCTCGTACTCCCGATCGGACTCATCTTTAGCAACTGTTCTCAAAATTTTATCGCATACGTATATTCGATACATACATGATTCATTCAATAAAGTCATCGCATGCAACGCGATTCAAAACTGCATTTCTTATTTTTGTATGTTTTCGTACTGACCATTAATACCATGCGTTACGTCAACCTGTTGCGTATCCGATCGCAACGATCCTCCGTAACGCCTTACGTTCAAAGTCGCTACCCAATTATTTATGAAGTCTAGCTATGTAACTTATCTCGATACGATTTCCTTTGTTGACTTACAAATACATCAACACTCAGGGCTGTGCCCACTAGGTGACTTACTTAGACACCGTTCTTAAAATCTCCCGACGTGACTCAAATCGACTGTGCTCAAAGGCAACGGTCTTTTTGATCCAGAAGTTTAACTCGAGACGACGGTGCTCAAAGGCAACAATCGTTTTGACACAAAGTCTCTACGACGCGTCTTACGTTCGATTCCTATCGAGTAGGAATTTACTAGCAAAATTCCAAACTTGTCTGTCTCGCAATATCGAATATAAGTTCGATTCGCGCAAGTTCAATTGCAAGGTGAATCCAAATCTAACGACATAACTCGTAAGTCATTCTCTTATCGCTCGCTCTCGTGCATAGCACGATTCTTAAAATCGCCTAGACTTATCATCAACATGCACCATATTATATTTGTTACCGATGCAATTTCATATGCGACATCGCATGGGTCATCTTATGGCTCTGCAACATTTACTTCGATTTGGCGGTCAAGTCTTCTAGGGTCAGCTGCCCCGAAGATATGCTCGATAATTATGGATCATTAAAGAAGGACAGTTACTATGAACCATGCTATATTATTTCGGAGCCAAATCACATTCCGACCATTTCTATAGGACTAACCCAAATTCGGTCAAAACTATTTCTCTCGGCACAACTGATGCTCAACTATCCTCTGAATAATTCATGCACTACCGTCTATAATCACAAAACATCTACTCTTATTGAGTTTGAGTCTTTCTACCCACGGTCGACACCTGAGATGCTATACGTATCGAAACAATCGTCGATGACTTTATAGTCTTGTAAGCCCACTTCCCGATTTTTTTGTTGATTTTGATTATGATTTATTTTTATGGTCACTAAGGATCGTACCTAAGCTCATAAGGGAGCTATGTATCATATTGTGGCTATGTGGCCCTTAGATAGTTATATGAACACTTTTTAGCTACTTTATATTTAATATGAATTTTATATAATTTTTAGATATTTATTTCGTTAAATTATATATATTTTTAAGGCTTCCAATATTTATTATGAGGCCATTTGAGACTAATATGAGACAAAGTATTTTTATTTTGACTCTAGGAGGCTAAATATAATTTCTATAATTTTCTACGATTTTTCTAGAATTTTTAGATATTTATTTGGAATTATTTGGAGTTAAATTGAATTTAAATTTGTTTCTGTAATTAATTACACAGTCACTGGTACAGTCAGCGCCAATGGGCCCACATGTCAGCCACTGTGGAGACCCAGTCAGCGCTGACTGGCTATATTAGGATATTTCCTAATATAGAGTCGGCTCCAAAACCGACTCTAAGCCGACCAAGCCAAGCAACTCGGCCATCTGGCCGTTGGCAAATAGAGCGGGCTGCACAGGATTTCGACACGTTGTACCTAGCCGCGGCTCGAGCCGCCTCTTGGCTACTTCCCCTCTCTATATATATATTTTTTTTCCAGAAACTAGGGTTTATTCTTTAGCCGATTTTTGGAGGAGATTGATCTTGGAGAATTCCGACTTCCCGAGGCGATTGCGGACAGCTCCGACGTGATTTTAGCGTGCCATTTTTTTGTTGGATTCATATTGAGGTAAACTTCCAGAATATGTCATTTATTTTTGTATACCTTTTACCTAAATTTTTGGAAAATTTGTAGAGTGCTAGTTGTCTAAAATTTGACACGTTTTGATGTTTTCGAGATTCCAGGAGAACCAGAAATCAAAATCATGAACCGTTTGAAGTTTCGGAAAGCTAACACAGAGCTCTATGACATATATTATTTCCAAAAATTAATTCTTTCATCTAGTATTTTAGTTATTCTGTTGAACTCAGAATTGATCGGTTAATCACCATTTTTGGTCATGATTAGCCATAACGGCGATATCTTTTAACCAAAACGTGATTTTGCGGCACGGCTGATTCTAGCACACTCGTGGCACTGAAATCTACCAGCGTATACTTTCAAAATCTAGAGTTCATATGTTTGACTAGATAGTCAATAGTACACCTCGATTTGCGTGCCATGGTTTCCAAAATTGGAAACATGACTTTTGATGGCCAAACTTACATGTTTAGATTATATTCAGATTATTATTAGGTTAAATTAGGTTTTTAAGTGAATTATTCTAGAATTAACTATTAAAAGATTAGTAACCCAATTAGCCACTTATTCTATGAATTTAGAACTAGAACATTAGAATTGTGGTTTTCGTGCACGGTTCGTGGTACGATATGTGTTATAGGTTGACAACTTCTAGATCAGCATTCCCCTCATCCTCTACTTGTGACTATGGTTTGTGCAAGGATTCAGGCAAGTACAATATTGTATTTATGTTTTAGTTCATTATAACGTTTACTCTATAGTTTTCTTGTTTGATATCCTGTTGAGTCATTGCTTGATATTTCATTGAGACACGATTGTGACACCATAGTTATCGTATCCATCTTAGTGTATCATTGACCATTATTGATTGTTAGAGAGTCGAGAGAAGAAATACTCAGCAAGTACGAGAACAAATCCAAATATTTTGATTGTGGATAGCTAAGTCGTACACCCCACGTATGAGTTAGCAGTACCCTTTTATTGTGGATAGCCATTGTATGATGTGCCGTATTAGTCCAGCCGTTCACGTATTAAAAGGTATTTCACACAAACATAGTCGTTCCTATTTTTCCATTATCTAGTCCATTATCTTGTTAGTTCATATCTTGTTAGTTCACATCTTGCTAGTTTATATTTTGCCAGTTCGTATCTCGTTAGTTCATACCTTCCTAGTTACATTCTGCTAGTTCATATCTTGCTATTGCTAGTTCATATCATGTTAGCTTATCTCTTGCTAGATCTTTATATACTCTTTGCCATCATGGTTTCTCGTTGTTCTAACTTATTTTAGACTAACAACATTAATTGCAATATAGTTGTACTCTGCTCCTTTCCTGACTGGGTCGTTGTTATAGGTGAGGTTGACGTGCCTACTCTTGCGCTATGGACCATACGAGGGAGAGATAGAGACTCGAAGGCCAAACCATAGAAGATTAGTTAGTTGTGTGGTAGCTTTCTATAAATGTAAAAGCTTACATTCTTTTTCAAATGTAAAACTTCTATATTTTGTAAAGTTGATTTAGTTGTTGTGAATGAGCAGTTAGTATTTATGAGCACTTTGTTTATTGCGGGCTAGACAGCGTACTACCGCCGATACCGTAGCGTGGACTGGGCTTGGACACACACTCGTATCCCGAAAAACGGGTGCGGGTCATGACAAGTCTCGCGCTGATCAATAACAAAGTTTAGGATTAATCAGTTTGACATTCTCGTATTGCTAATTACAAAAATCTTGATATCGTAGGTCGGCCCCATTTGTATTCTCATATCGCTCTTATATTTCTAGCGTATTGATATTTGATAGGTCATATCAATTTTGATAGCACGAGGGTCAATTTTGAATCTGCATCAACGTCGACTTTAGTTCGTATTGCATACATCCAAGTTCACTTTTCCATATGCATCAACTCATTTTCCGATTCGTCACATTCCGCTATACTTTGATCGCGTAACCGAGTTACCAATTATCCAATATCGAACCCTCGAGTTATACGTCACACCCTCTAAGTTTTGCGTGTTTCAGTTGTACTCAAAAGAGTTTCGTTGTAACATAACCAACTATCTCTTAGGCACTATTTACCAGCATCAACAACCTCTTCACTGAAGTCCCACATCGTGCGATCTGATTATAGTTCGTATTGCCCAATATTTCTATCGAGATTGCAAGTCGTGCGATTCGATTACGATTTGCCTTACCCAATATTTCTATCAAGATCGCAAGTCGTGCAATTCAATTACGATTCGTCTCGTCCAACATTTCTATCAAGATCGTAAGTCGTGCGACTCGTTTATAAGTTCAAGTTTCCTATCCCGTCGATCCGATTATTGCATCAAGGCATAATCGTTTCGTTAGTCTCGTTCGTTTGACCCACTTACAAATTTTTGTCCGATGTATCATTCATTGATACGAGTCCCCGCCTTATCGTTCCAACCAATGATCGAAGAACACTTGCATCAACATATCGTCATACAAATTTTCAATCAAGTCTCGGTACTCTACTGTCTGTTGCGGACAAACCTTCCGCAATTCTCACAACGCGTCGATGCAATTCATCGCACAAGTGGTATAGCATATATCATTAAGAATCGAGTAATACATCGCATACGTGGTACGGCATATACCACTCGAAAATCAAGTCATTTCCCGACATCATAGTCGATATGAACCAACTGTTTATTCCAACTTACGATTTCCGCAGTGATCATGCCGATCACAACCGTAACTTTTGATAAATCAAAATCCGACACAACTCGACTAATGTTTTCATTTGCCAACACAAGTTTGGTGTGCAACCGAACGATTCATTCTCATCGACTTACGATTTTAGTTCCATTCGTTGCATCTCGTGCAACGATTCATTTCCCGACATCTGTTGTACCTTGTGTAACAATTTATTTCCGACTTCTGTTGCACTTTGTCCAACGATTTAATCCCGACATCCGTTGTACCTTGTGCAACCATTTATTTCTGACATTCAAAGGCAATGCTCGAATTCGTTCAACGCATTTGATATCAACTTTCATGTTCATTGCAACGCATCATTCACAACTCGTTACATTTGATACCGCAATATTTTACGACTTTCATTATATCGATGCGACTAATATTTCTCATATCGACTGTTGCATTGAAACAACAAACATTTCAATTCATATTTCTCAACTTGTTGCACTTACAGCAACAAACATCTCAATTCACATATCACGACTCGTTGCACTTGTAGCAACGAACATTTCACTGGTCATTGCACTTAATACAATAAACGTTTCACGACTTTCTCAGCAAACATCATGTAATTTTCAAAGCACATGCGGCAAAATTATATGATTTGTATTAGACTTATTGTATGAAACATCCAATGCGGCATCGAGTAGAGTCAAGAGTGATTTGATTGGTGGTGGATAACTCTTTGGAAATGAAATGAAGCAAGCGTCCTGAGGAAATTGAGCCTAGAGATCTGATGCCAATTTATCACCCTCCGACCCAAAAAATTGCTCGTCCTCGCATCGATTTATCCGAATTATCGTCCTCGTTGGGGCGTGATGCCGTACGAGTCTGGAGTTGCACTCGTAGAAGGCAAGATGACAAGTTCTCAAATGGTTATCTTTGATTTGATATTACCAACTGAAGAAAATAGAGTATACGAATCAATTCTCTTTATTGATGAATGAATTGAGATTACAAAGGCTTTCAATAGCCCAACTAAATTTGCCAGATTGGATACAACACTCAAGTTCTCTCTTGCCCACAAAGGATTTCATCGTTCCATACATTATGTCTTCTATATCTCGACCGCATCAATCATATTGCAAGTCCGAACGTCAATGCGATCGTACGCTTCAAACGCTATGTCATTCCATGTCTCAGCACGATCAAGCGAAGCTCCACCGCGAGCAGATCATTCCCTGAACCTGCTAGCAAACTAGTGGATGATTAGTACTTTCGACCTCGCTGTACTTATCAAAGTCCCTGTCACGACCCGCACCTGCTTTTTGGGATACGAGTGCGTGTCCAAGCCAGCCTACGTCGCAGTGTCGGCGATAGTACACTGTCAAGCCCGCAATAAATAAATGCTAATAATAATCTTTATTACTTATTCACATTTGCTAAATTAATGCAACATATACAAGAATTATATTTGAAAGAAAGTACAAAATCTCACCAAATCTATTACAACAAATTTAAACTAACTAACTAGCTTCTAGGTTTTTGACCTGCAAGAACACCCGTATCTTCCAAAGCTAAGAGGAACCACGATTAACCTGAAAAATATTGGTTTCCAGTCAGGAATGGAACAAGCACACAAATCGACAAGCTATTCGCAACATAACAGGATTGACAATACATGAAAATAGCATATGTGGAAGAAAACTAGAAAGTAAACTGATGTCATGGTATCACTGGAATGAAAACAGGAACATAGAACATGGTATATCAACTAGAAAAGAACATATAAATATGGTGAGATGGCAATTGGTGAAAAAGTAAATAAATGAGACAACTATCTATGTGTGTTAAAATATCAGTTTCGACGTGTGAACGACTATGGGGTAAATCAGGCACCCCGCACGTGAAATGTGTAACTGCTATTCTTCACAAAAGACACGGAGGATAGAAAGGGTAGTTCACACGCTACTAAGATATTTTTTCTCCCGACTAGTACACATGGACCCGAACAAGTCACAAAACATGAAAACATGATAAAACGAGAATATAATGAGTAGAGGTCCATGATACCATCTCGTGTGTCCATCATGTCAACAAGCAGGAGAGCATATGTATGATATATACTGAAAAACTATCAGAATTGAAAGTAATCAGAAAGTGCACTTGCCTGGAGTCCTCTGCTGGTGAAACCGACAATCCCGTTGGGTCCACGATAGTCTGATTAGCCTAAGGTCGATATGAAGTAGTCAAAATCACGCAAAATAGGGACATATGACTAGTTATGATCAAGTTCAATCTAAAGGAAAGTCCAAATAAGGAAAAATATATTTATTTAAGAAAATTATCTATAACCCGTTTTAGAAAATAATTTTGATATTTGGAAACTATAATTAATAGTCACAATATTTTAAGCAAATACTTGAAAATCAAGAAAGGTCATTTTATATCAAAACTATAGAAAATATTGCCATAATAGTTTAGATAAAAGCTATAGTTTAATTAATTAGGAAATACTATAACAAGATTTTTATAGCTAAAATAAGTACCAAAATATTTAGTAAAACTAATGATGAAACCTCAATGTAACTAAAGCCCAAACTAAAATCCCTAAAATCACAAAATATAGTAACTAACTAAATACTTAAAATAAACCAATTAACTAATCCAATTAACCCTACTACTCAAAAATAAAAAAAAACCCAGCCCAAAGTAGCGAAGCCCAACAACAAAATAAAAGAACTAATATAACATGAATAGGTTCCCAGCTAGGGCGACAGATCCAGAGGAGGGTCGGCGTGGGCGCGAGGGGACGCGGCGGATCCGCTTTGGGAAATGGGCTCGGGGTTGTGTTCCGGTGGCGGTGTGCTACGGCACCGTATCTCGTCGTCGCCCGCGGGGAGGCAGCGCTGGAGGAGTACGGGGTTAACCCAATTTGGCGGAGGCGGAGTTAGGGCTCGATGGCTCGGCGGTCCGGTCGACGCGGGACTATGGAAGACCGGCGAGAGGTGCGGTGGAGTGGAATACAGGGTGCAGGTGACTCGTCGGGTTCTCGGCGAAGACTCGGCGAATCGACCATGCGGTCTGGCCGAGGGTGTGGAGAAGGCTGGATAGGATGCGGCCACGGCTCACCGTCGATTGCCGCTCCCCTGGGCTGATGGCGGTGGCGTGGGATCGAGCTCAGCTCAGCCACAGGCGGCGGACGGTTCGGTGGAGGCGTCAGGCGCTACGATACGTGGAGGAAAGTCTACGACCGTACGCTGGCATGGGACGACCACCGGCGGTGCTCCGGTTGCGGGAGCGGGAAGGCGAGCAAGGGAACTTTACCTCGAGGAAGTGGCCAGAACGGGCGAACGACGAGGCGGGTCTGGTGTTGCTTGCAAAGGCACAGGGTTGAGGGCTGTTTACAGCGGACGCCGCGAAGGTTAGTCATGTTGGTTTCATTGGCTTAGGGTGGATGGCGATGCTGGCGAGATGGCGAAGGTCAGGAATGGATAGGCCGCAGGGAGGTTGATGGTGTTGCCGGCTTTGGTTGGCCACCGGAGATGATGAGGTCTGGGTAGAGGCTCTGTGGTGTGCGTAAAATGGGAGAAGGATGGATATATACGAAGAGAGTGGAGATGGGTTAAGGAGCAAAGCTTTATGGATTGGTTCAAGGAAGATATGACAGAGATTTCTTATGTATATGATTTTATGTGTCTATCTGTATATGGCTAGCTAAGTCCTAGGCTTTGTTAGATTTTAAATACACCGATTTCGGTTTATCTAAATCAACAGAACTTTAAATGATAAACTAGTAATTGTTACTAAGGAGTTAGAAAAATGATCATTCCTAATCATTCCATAACTAAGTAAGATTTAAAACTATTTTAATCAAATCTTAGTTAAATAATTGATTGCTATGATAACTATGATATTATCAGTATACAAATTCTATATCAATAATATTAGTTTAAGCAAATATTTAGATAATAACAACTATTTTAAACAAATGCATATATATATATATATATATATATATATATATATATATATATATATATATATATATCATTCAAATGGTCAACATCATATTTAAAAATAATGATTTAGATCACCTATTTCATATTTATCAAACAAATATTTACTCAAACCTACTTTGATCAGAAAATAAATCCATGTGATCAACAATTTTAGTAAACTTTATCTAACAATTAAGATTGTAAGGTAAATCATTCAAATGTATTTATGAATTCCAATCGTGAAATATTTGATAATAATAATAAATCCATAATTAAGATTCTATTTTCGTAAAATCTTATTTAAAATACACTCTCTCTTTTCTTTTGGCAAAACTCATTTCTCATTTCAAAATATCTATAATCGGATTAAAACAACAATCTATTTTCTAACTAAACTATTTAAAACTAAAAATTAAAAAAATTAAAAAAGTGGGCTTACAGACCCACTTAACTAAACCGACATTTAGTAATGTATTGATTCATACACCATACAATTTAGTTATCTTTCTATGTTCTCCTTAGGATCGATTTCATAGCATATTCGAAAGTAGTAAAGCATGTTATCATGACAAGCATGTTATTTCGATTCGTATAAGCAAACAGGCAACCAATAGCAATCTCGTGTTATTTCGTGACTTCTTACCAACATTGACGCACTCGCCCTTGCACCGACGCAAGGTGAATACGCCTCATTCATTTTCTATCATGTTATAAGTGCTATGTGCAGGATCTCTGTGTTCCTGCACTTTCGGTCCACCATTCCTTAACTATATGAAGGTCATTGGCGTATCTGCACCAAAATGGACTAACTTGTTTCTCTTTTCTTTTCTTTTCTCAAATTGGATAACTCGGCGTCCTTCCCGTATGGGTTTGCTGGCCCAGTATTCGAAGGACGTCAAACTTACCATCAATTGTGGCTTATCACATCAGTAGCAGATCATAAGTCATACCCAAAAGATGTGCACCAACAATAATTACATCCCTCCTAGGTCGAACGGTACCGGTGTCCAGCATTTAACTCGTTCGAGGGAATTCATAACCCACCCGTGCACATGCAATATATCAAGTCTATTCGACCATGCAATACGCGTCAAACTCATACAACCAAACAATTGGCCTATCTCTATTCCCATTGGCACAATATTCCAACTCAATGTTCATCAACGAACGCCTCGAAGGCCATAAATATTTCGAAGGCACCATGCCACATTCGACAGTTCTGCCACATTCGTGTCATAACTGTTCTCTCCGTAATACAACCATCTTTTTGTAAGTCTCGTGCACGTATGAACGTTTTGATATAGTTATTCGACATTCCTTGCGTCGAGCATTTGATGCACGCCTCGATTCAGTATTTTCATGTTCTACACCTTACTGTTCAATGCATTAGACTTATGTTCCTTCCCTCCCACTCGTGCAACTGAGGCACGCCTCGATAGGGTATTTAATATTCTATAGCTCGTGTACTGAGGCACTCACGCCGATATAGTCTTTCAATATTCTAGCCTGCTAACTCATGGGCGGGGGCATGAAATGACTCGTGTGCTGAGGCACTTGTCGATACAGTTATCCCATGTTCTTATGGTTTGCATACCGAGGTGCTCGCCTTTACGATATTCAATGTTCCACAGCGACTCATACATTTGATGTACGATTCATTTCAACTATTCTATCTAGTGTTCGACACGTACTATGTTCATCTCTAGATCGAGCCATGCTCGTGGTTTCGATAGGTTTACTAAGCATACAATGATGTATTTTACTTAGGCATGAAGAAGTAGGAAAGAAGAGTCAAAGTTCCCCCACCTTAGCCGATACGCCTTATCATTTTGCCGAGCCGATGCGGCTCAATTTTATAACTTTATTTGCACGACCAACTCTTCTGACTTGGCCATTCGAACACTTCGTGCTTCATTGAATTATACGACCGATTTGGCTTACTGAGCCTATGCCTCAGTCCGTTGCGAGACAACGATTTGGTTTTGTGGACTCTGTTATAAATAAGACAAAATATCGACCTCTTATATTTTAACGTAAACATATAGCATGCACACGAAACCAACTAAAATAAATACTTGTCTCAATTGGACTAATGCCTTGCATCGATTCGATTTATTAGAATCTTCGAATCGACTCAATGCTTTCTCTCAGACCAACTTAACACTTACATCGATCTTACTCGATGCATTTCTCGGGTCAACTAACTCTTTGCATCGATCCGAATCAATGCATTTCTTGGGTCAACATACTCTTGTATCGATTCGCAATGAAACTTAATCGGGTCAACGTAACTCTTTGAGTCAATGACTCAACAAAATGCACCATACGGAGCTGTAACGACCATAGTTCGTATTACGTATTTTGGTATATGTGTACGTATTTTGTATGTCTCATTGCATGGCTTATTGTGGCATCTTATTGCTTGGTTCGGCTCGGTTTGCTTGGTTCGGTTTGGTTCGGTTTTGCATGTGGACCAACCCCCTCTCTTTCTTTATAAGCCACCTAACCACTCTCTCTCTTCCATTAATTCTCATAACTCTTCTTCTTCCTCACCATTACTCTCCACCAACCGAAAGAAAGAGAGAGATGCTTAGTCAAGTGCAACTTGCTTCATGGAGGAACTCAATTTTTATTGTTCCATTGTCTTCCTCACGAAATTCTAAGACACTTTAATACTTAGTATTTTTAATTTCCATGGTTCATTTCTTGTAGATCTAAGCTTGTTGCATTTTTGGATTTCTTGGGTTTTGATCTTTCTAACCTTGTTATTTTCAAGTTTGATGGTTCCATGTTGTAGAAAATTTCTTTCTGCCCCATTTTGACCTATGAAAGTCTGGATTCTGACCCTAAATGAAGGTTTAGTGGAGCTTGGAAGCCATGGGTTCTGTAAGCCCCCTGAAATTCCCGAATTATTTTTCGAATTTCCTAATGAATTATTTTCAATAATTCATTTCTATATAATTAATTTTTGATCATTAATGCTCTTTACCGTGACTTGGATTTCTAGAGCATCAGGGATGCCAGTCTCTGGAAACTTTCTTCTTAAAGTTTGTAGTAGACGAGATTATCTTTATATTGATATATCGTGTCCCATCCAAACTCGTTCCCTTGTGCTCCTTTTGTATCGTGCAAGTTCGGGTCAATTTAGACCATTTAAATTATTAATTGATTTCCCACTCTTTTCCTTGATCCCCATAAGCACGTTATCGTGGCTTTTAAATTGGGAGCACCAGACCAGTCGTTTTCTCAAAACCAACTTGTCATGCCTGATCTACTCGAAACGCTCTTCACCCCTGACCTTCGTGTCCCACTCAGACACTTTATTTTGTGCTCCATTTCCTTCGCACAACTTTCGGGTCAATTTAGGCCAATTAATTATCTACCGTAGAACCCGATTTAATTTCCAATTTAATTTTGGGACCCGACATCGACCCAACCTAGTCGACCCCAAATATGGACATGGCCCACATTGAGCCTACTACCCGTCTGACACTTGTGTCCCATTTATTTGAGTCCCCGCATGTTATTTATTTGCCCATGATTATAAATACCCATTTTAATTCAATTATTGCCTCCTAGTCCATTTTGGCCCAACCCGGCTCCACTGAACCCAACCCCAGCTCCATGTTGCCCTCCATCATGACTGCCCTCACCCTACTGATATTTTTCCTCTACCCTAAATATCTCTCTTTATGTAAAAATATATAATTCTCTCATTTGTATATATGTACACATATATATACATATTATATATATATATATATACATATATATATATATAATGTAACTCTCTCTCTCTCCTACTCTCTCACTTCCCACACAAAGAGAACCCCCCCCATGTGATCAGCCGACCTATCCCTCCCTTCCTCTAAATATCTATTTCTAAATATCTCTCTATCTCTCTCTCTTATACAATTACACTCACATCACCCTCACCCTCTCCCTACAGCAGCACACTCCCTCTCCCTATGACTAGTCGACATCCCCACCTCTCCATTCTTCTTCTTCTTCACTTCTTCTTCTTCTTCTTCATTTCTCATCAAAACTAACACCATTATCATCATCATTATCACCAAAGCCACCATCACGCCACTACCACCTTCGCCCCGCCGCCACGGCCACCACCTCCGCCGTGCGCGTGCACTCCGACCGCCGCTGTGCCCGCTGTGCCGCCCGTCGCCGCCGTACGCGTGCGCCAGCAGCAGCGCCGCAGCAGCAGCTACAACGCGAGCAGCAGTGAGCGGCAGTAGCAGCGCTGCCACAGTAGCCGCGACGCGCCACCGGCCGCCGTCGTCGGCCACGCGTCGCCGGTGAGCCCCCTGGCCGCGCGCGAGTCCCCGGCGAACACCCCCCTGCCGCCTCCGCCGTCCCCGACGCGAGAAATGGGCGATTCGTGCGTTTTGCACGAAGTCCCGTCGTGACGCGCGCGGGATCGAACTCAAAATTCGTGCTTCGAGGCAGCGACTTCGTGCCGATTTTCTGGGAAATCCGACCGTTGGATCGGCAATTTCTTCGCTCCGTCTCAATCTCGGTATATACCCCTTCATCCCTCTCAAATTTCATCCGTTAATTTTGTCGTTTGATACATCAAAACTGGCCACCAAGTTGACATTTTAATTTGTACTATTTTTGGACAGTTTTGTGACGCCAACTTCGCGGGTTCGTATCTTCGTCATCGCAGCTCCGTTTTGCATGCTACCAGTTCTGGTGCACAGCTGGTATAACCCTCTTCCTACCCCCTTTAGATTTCATTTTAGTTTGAGCTTGTTAGGTCGGTCGAATTCGACGCCAAAGTTGGCCGTTCGAATTCTTAGTGTTGCACTTGTAAAATTCCATTTTTGAACCCGGGACTCCGGATTCAATTTCTGACACCACCAGTAGACTCGTGGCGTCGTTCTGGCCTATTTTTATATAAAGTTTGCTTGATTTGGAGAACGTGAGCCCTGGCACGCATTTCGGTGCAAAGCGGGTCCCACTTTTTGGGTCAACGGGTCATTTTGAGTTCGGCTCATCGGAATCCAATTCCGGATATACCGTTGAGTTCGTATCGTCATTCTGGACTCGTTGACATATAATTTGCTGAGTTTTGAGGACATTAGCTCCGATACGCTTTTCCGTGCAAATCGGTTTCCAATGTCCTGGTCAACGGACCAATTTGAGATCGGGTCAACGGAATCCAATTTGGATATACCGTTGGGTTCGTATCGTCATTCTGGATTCGTGGACATATAATTTGTTAGGTTTTGTGCACTTTTATTTTGGCACATTTTTCGGTGCAAAGTGTGTCCAAAGACGGATATCATTTTGGCCCAAAATTATCGTTTTTATCCCTGTGTCCAAATTGGACTTTTGGACAGGCTATCCTAACTGATTTGACCATTTTGGACACGTTGGTAATATTTATTTTATCATCCGACAACATCTGTAGGTTTTTACCCTATTATTATAATCCTTCTCCTTTGTGGTATTTTAAGAACCATCGATTCCAGTGATTTCACAACCACTGAAATTGAATGTGTTGACCATGTAGATGTTTGTAGAGACTAGCTTTGACCCAGTTGACCATGGTTGACTGCTTTGACTGAACGTCGAAGTAGAGTCAACATTTGACCTAGGTTAGACTAGTTTGACCTTGGTTGACCAGAGTTGACCAGTTGACCAAAAGTCAACTGTAAGTCAACCATTGACCTAGTTTAACCTAGTTTGACTTGGTTTGACTTCTTGTGACCTAGTTTGACCTAGTGTGACTCAGTGTGACCTAGTTTGACTTAGTTGACTGAGTCTGACCTAGATTACGTAGCTTATACTATAGAATCAAGCCTAACACTGTTGAACCCTAATTAGCTTATATATATCTTATCTTTAGGTCTGTGGCATCACTCTGAGCATCGACCCCATTTGACAGCTCAGGACCGCAGGCAAGTACATTCACTGATAGTTTTCATTGTCTTGATATCTGCTATATCCGATTCAGTCGTAGTGTCTTACTTGATTCCCAGTCACGACAGTTCACGGACTAGTATATGTTGGATCATGACATGAGATGTTGTTCCTGGATTTTCTTGGTATATATGTACATTTCCTGCGTTGTTCCATGTACTTGTATAGACACCGATTCCTGAGAGGGAGTAGCTATCCTCTTAGGGAATCCCGTGTCATGACGTGTCATGTCCAGGTCCATTATACTATTCGGGGATGGAGAATTATTAGTGGTTGTGTGATCAAATTCCCACATTGTTCTACTGTATACATTGTTCATAGCTATACCCTCGCCTCACGACGGGTAAAGCCTTACCCTACATCGTTCATAGCTTTCCATGGTGACCGGCCTTACGGTTCTATTGTACACATTGTTCATAACCGGTCGGATGGAAAGCCTGATCATGTTTCCCAAGCCGATCACATAACGCTCTAATAATTCAAGGCACATTTTATATTTACTTTATCTTATCATATATCATGTTCTGTTCTACATACAGTACTTCTTACCATGCTATGATTTCAGTTACTCATATGTTTTATATGCCTCTATGATGTACCTTGATTGGAGACTGAGTTCTGCTCGGGAGAAGGGTTACAACTCCGGTCCTTGTTTGGTTTAAGGGTTGTAACTCAGCTTTTGAACGGTTCCCAAGTCTTCATATATCTTTGTCTTGTAGTTCATTATACTGTCTCTTATAGAATTTGTCAATTCACATGGAACTGCTGTTAGTGTTTGTACTTGCTCATTTTCCTGACAGGATACCATTGATAATATTTTAGGAGTTGTTATACCATTAGTGGACTTCATGATGTTGCTAGCTGAGGTGGATCTCACTATTATTCTATGTGAGTTGCCTGGGAGTTATCCTTAGTTAGTCTTGTTGTTCCTTCTTTATTTTCCTGTCTTATGATTTCTTCTAGTAGTTTCTAGTTGTTCTTGTGCTTTAGTTATCTTTCTTGTCTTATCTACCTTAGTTTCGTGATGTGACATGAGTACATTTCTAGTTATGAATTCTTAGATGTTGTAGTTAGTATAGTACACTTGACAGCGTTCTACCGCCGATACCGCGGCGTAGGCTGGGCGTGGCCCACGTATTCGTACTCGTATATCCGGGTGCGGGTCGTGACAGGTTCCATGGTTCTTCTTCTCGGAAAAGTGGAGAAGAAGAACAGTGGTTGGCCGCATGGCCCTTCATGCGGCAAGTCCATCTGGCCGTATGGCTCTGTTTTCCTTAGCCGCATGGCTTGACTTAGCCGCATGGCTCTGCTTTCCTTAGTCGCATGGCTTGACTTAGCCGTATGGCGTTGGTTCCCGAGCCGCATGAACTTGTTCCCCTACTGCCGCATATGCATGATTTCTATTTGTCGCATAGGCCTTAACTCCTTAGCCGCATTGCCTTGTTGGTTCTTGGCCGCATAAGGCCATGGTTCCCCTTTCCTAGCCGCATAAGCTTGTTCTCCCCAGACGCATGTGCCCCCTTCTCTTCCAGCCGCATGTGCCCCGTTTCCCCCCTGCCGCATATGCCATGCGCCCCCTTCTCTTCCAGCCGCATGCGCCCCGTTCCCCCCTGCCGTATATGAGCTTGCATCCCCCAGCCGCATACGCCCCGTTCTCTCCCAGCCGCATGTGCCCCGTTCTCCCAGCCGCATGAGCTTGCATCCCCCAGTCGCATGCGCCCCGTCCTCCACTGCCGCATATGCCCGTTCTCTTCCAACCGCATGCGCCCCGTCCTCCACTGCCGCATATGCCCGTTCTCTTCCAGCCGCATGGCCCTATTCCCTTCCCGAGCCGCATGAGCTCTTTTTCTTGGCCGCATGAGCCCCTTTCCTTTCCTAGTCGCATGAGCTTGTTTCCCTTAGCCGTATGGCTCTTTCCATAGCCCTTGTCCTCTTTTATTATTATTATTATTCTTATGTTGGATTGTTACATTTATGCTTATGTCTCATGACCCTCTGTGTAGCTTGGGTCCATTGATAGAATGCTTATATCATGTAAATTCTGATATGTTCCATGACATGATAGTGGCCCGTCGAGGCGCACTCTTGATAAGTAAACCTGACACGATATACCTCGATATGCTGTTACAACAGCTAGCTCGACATGACAAGAATGAATGACCTAGTCACCATGGGTGATTGCATTTGTACAAATGAACCAGTATTGTCTTGCATCATGTCTAGGATAGGGACCCCTGAATACCACGGTCAGGGGTACCTACTGAAATTGACTAAGGCTAATAACTAGAAAATTCAGTAGTCATGAAGAGATTTCCTAGCTACAGGCAATCTCGTTATCTGGGCGCCCCATCATGGGATTTGTAGCCTACCGTCGAGTAGGGCTCATTTTCAGCACACTGTCATGTGTTGCACCCACCAAGCTACTTAAGGGTACATGTGTTTCTTGGACGATGTAACCACATGAATTCAATCCCCTAATTGCGTCTGGATAACCTGGATGGTCTACAGGGCTTGTGGCTGTTGGAATAATCTCATTGCATCTTGTTAGTAACTAGGCCTGTGATAACCCTAGTTAGTTAAAGTATCAAGCCGTACTTATTTGCTTGGCCGTAAATGTTGGATGGAGTCTAAGTCTTGTCTTATCCTAGTACCTGGTTACTTCAATAACATAATTATTTATGCTTACCTTAACAATAATGATCAGGGGCCATAGTTCTGTTCAGGCGAAGGGTTACAACCCCGGTCCTTCTTTGGTTTAAGGGTTGTAACCTGGCTTCCGAAGCAGTTTTGTGTCCTCTCTTCGCTTATTGTCTTATTGCACCCTACGTCATGCTCGTCATGTTTTACTCTGCCAACAAGAAATTGAGACGAGTTTCTATTCAGGTGAAGGGTTACAACCCCGGTCCTTGTTTGGTTTAAGGGTTGTGACCTGGCTACTTGAATGGTTTTCTCGTACTCAATTTACTGTTGTTGTCCCTATTATTATCAGGTTCTTTTATAACTTTCTTTAATATTCATTATGATATGCTGGTTTTAGTTCCTAAGTGAAGACTCCTTTGTGGCACTTGCTCTTTCTGGGATCTGACCCAACTGGTTTTGTATGGCCAGATACTGGAGCAGCTTCAGAGGATCTACCTACCTTCCAGCCAGATGGTGACCACCAGACGTAACCCTGGGAACGAGTGGGTTCTATTTTTGACTCTCCCACTCTATTGTAAAAATATTCTTTTAAGGCGTTTAGCCGACGAGCACGTGTTAGCTCGATTTCACTTTATTTACTGTCTGCCTACGGGCTGTAATATGATTGACAAATCCTAGGGTTGATCATGCATGACTGAAACTCTTGCTAGTCTTGACATTTGTACGACTAGCTTCATGATCATCCAAATATGTAATGTATGGGACGCCTTACTATTGTATATTTGGTGTTCTGACATCTTGTAAACTGTTATTGCTTGCTTGAGATTGAGACAATAGGCTTGTTCATGACCCTAAGAGACTAATGGCTTGTAGTTAAACCCTCATGTATCTAGACAGCCGTGACCGTATAGCGAGGTGGGCTGTACTTCAATATACGTAGCTGGCTATGTTTGCCCCCGCTCTCCAATTTTCTGGTTCTGGGGCGTTACATGGTTTAAGTCAAGATATGTGAGGGTTTACTGAATAGATGTCTCAATCATTACTCGCCCTTGATCTCTGCTCGTTCCCTCTAAATTCTTGAATTCTTGACCGGATGAAATGCTTGTATCTTTGATCTGTCCTGGTCCTTCCTTATTGTTCCCTATGTCGTCTTCTTTAGCGGTATTGTTCCTGGTCCTACCGATCGGCAAGGCGGAACACCTCCCGTGGACCAGCAGCAACCAGGAGATCAAGTCCAACATTCAAGAGTAGCCTCCAGAGTCATACCTACTGGGGGCCAAGAGCCACCAGTTCAGCCCGTCCAGCCTGCAGAACCTAATGATGGCACCTTGGTGGGCCTCATCAGGACATTGCTAGCTTGTCAAGATCGTCAAGAGGATGCCTTGCACCAGGCAGTGACAGATGCTCTGACCAGAGGAGGTCATCAAGGTAATAGTGCAGCGAACAACTTTAAGCGCTTGAATCCTCCCTTCTTCAATGGTAACGAAGATGCTATCGCTGCTGATGCTTGGCTACAGGACACAGAGGTGATTCTAGAAGCAGCCAAGACTCCAAAAGACGAGAAGGTGACGGTAATGCACCTGCAGTTATTGGACCTTGCCCGCAGCTGGTGGGCGGCGCAGGCCGTTGGATTAGTGGCACATGTTGCGTGGGCAGTATTCTGTGAGAGATTCCAGACCAAGTACTTCGATGCTGTAGCTCGGTATGACCTACAGACGAGGTTTACCAATCAGAAGCAGATGGGCAGGACGGTCGACGGATATGCGGCCGAGTTTTCGAGACTTAGTCGGTTTGCTCCCACCTTGGTAGCGACCGAGTTCGACAGATCCCAGCGGTTCCAGCAAGGGCTCCATCTAGAGATTTTATTGGCAGTAGAGCAGTTTGAGCATCAGACTTTTGATGCGGTATTGAGAGCAGCCATGAGGCACGAGTATACCTCCCAGAGGATCGTGGATAGGACCGGGGGTCAGAAGCGATCTCACGGCCGGATGAATCAGTCTTCAGCACCAGCCCCGGCAGCTAGGGCTTTGACCATTGGAGCTTCGAGGCGGGCGGCCTCAGTGACGTCGGTTCAACATTCAACCCCGACGTACCCTCAGCAGCAGAAGCAGAAGCACTCTTCCGCAGTGGGATGTTCACATTGTGGGAAGCCAGGACATGTGGTATCAGAGTGTCGTAGAGCACAGGGTTTGTGCTTGGTTTGTGGTGCCCCGGACCACAGGGTTGGGAACTGCCCGAACAGGGGGAGTTCATCTTCATCAACCTTTTCTAGTCCTTCAGTGAGGGGACCAGCCCCCATATCAGTCCAGCAGCAGCAGTACCCATTCCCGAGACCCTTACCGCCTCAGGCCCAGGCATTCCAGCAGCAGAGACCGCAGCAGTATGCCCAAGTCCAAGCTCAGACCCAGAATTGTCAGAGAGGTTTCCAGCAGAGGGGGCCCACACCCAGAGGACATGGTCAGGTGCTGGCTTTGACTATGGAAGAAGAAGGATTGGCACCAGGTGAGGTAGTGGCATATACTATTCTCGTCAACATCTTTTTGACTTTAGTATTATTTGATTCTGGTGCATCGTATTCATTTATGTCTGCACGATTCACGGTACAGATAGGACTGGAGCCCGAGTCATTATCAGTAAGGCTCAATATACTTACTGTAACGGACTTGTGGGAGTAGATAGAGTATTTTTCTCGTGTCGGATCGTAGTTAGCGGTAGAGAATTCTCCGCTAGATTAATAGAGTTCCCGATGGCCGATTATGATATGGTCTTAGGAATGGATTGGTTGAGGGACCAGTATGCTAGGATAGACTGCCATATTGGCAGGATTATTTTTAGCATTCCAGGCGAGCCAGAGTTTTCCTTTTTCCGAGGCAAAGTTGAACCTTCTCCTCCGGTATTGCGGATGGCAGTAGCAACAGTACAGTTACCTCGGATAGTCGAGGAGTTTTTAGATGTTTTCCTAGAAGAGCTTCTAGGAATGCCGCCAGAGCGAGAGATCTAGTTTACTATCGACTTGATCCCAGGGACAGCCCCAGTATCAGAGAGAGTCTACGGGATGGCGCCGTCAGATTTAGAGATATTGTACAAGATGATTGAAGAACTCAGGACCAAAGGATTCATTCGTGCTAGTGGATCGCCTTGGGGAGCTCCGATGCTTCTTGTGAAAAATAAGGATGGTACGTCCAGGTTATGCGTAGATTATCGTACCTGGAACTCAGTGACAATCAAGAACATATACTCTCTCCCGAGGATAGATGACTTGTTTGATCAACTCAAGGGGGCAGCAGTATTCTCGAAGATCGACTTGCGATCAGGATATCATCAGATCAGAGTCAGAGAGCAGGACATCCCGAAGACAGCATTCAGATCCCGGTATGGGCATTGGGAGTTCCTTGTTATGCCATTTGGAGCAACCAATGCGCCGGTTATTTTTATGAACCTCATGAATCGTATCTTCATGCCTTATTTGGATCAGTTCGTGATTGTGTACATAGACGACATCCTGGTCTACAGCAAGAGTGAGGCGGAGCATGAGCAGCATCTCCGTGTGGTTCTTCAGATTCTCAGGGAGCACCAGTTGTATGCCAAGTTCAGTAAATGCGAGTTCTGGCTCGATCGCATTTCATACTTGGGTCATATCATCACCAGAGGAGGAGTAGAAGTGGATCCCCAGAAGATCGTCGCCATTGAGACATGGCCAGTACCCAGCACAGTTGCATAGGTTCACAGTTTTCTTGGCTTGGCTGGCTACTACCGGCGATTTATTTCAGACTTTGCTCAGATTTCAGCACCATTGACCCAGTTGACCCACAAGGATGTGCAGTTTGCTTGGACAGCAGAATATTAGAATTTTTTTGAGAAGTTGAAGCGAGGTTTGATGACGGTACCCATTCTCATGCTTCCAGATGGGACCGGGGGATTCTTAGTGTATTGTGATGCTTTAGGCAGAGGTTTAGGATGTGTTTTGATGCAGCATGAGAAGGTAATAGCTTATGCGTCACGTCAACTTCATGATCATGAGAGGAATTAGCCAACCCATGACTTGGAGCTGGCAGCAGTAGTGTTTGCACTTAAGTTATGGAGGTACTACTTGTACGGAAATAGGGTAGAGATTTTCATCGACCACAAGAGCCTGAAGTATGTTTTCACCCAGAAGGATCTTAACATGCGTCAGAGAAGATAGCTAGAGCTACTTGTGGATTATGACGTCAACCTGTAGTATCATCTTGGGAAGGCCAACGTCATTGCAGATGCATTGAGCAGGAGAGCCGGAGTTTATTTTTTAACAGCACAACCAGAGTTGTTAGCAGATCTTCAGAAGATGGGTATAGAAGTTGTCCTTCCTACCAGTGTAGCATTGATGACCAGTATGCAAGTTCAGTCCACCATAGTCGAGAGGATCCGGATAGCGCAGTCATCAGATTCTAAGCTTCAGCGGCTTAGAGCAGAGTGTGAGGCAGGGCGAAGACCAGAGTTATGCATTCATGAAGACAGTACACTTCGACATGGGAGGCATCTTTGTGTACCCAGTGGTGAGATCATGGCAGAGGCTCATAGTTCTCAGTATTCGATTCATCCGGGCGGTACGAAGATGTACCATGATATCAGTCAGCACTTTTGGTGGAATGGCATGAAGAGGGAGATAGCCCGGTTTGTCTCTCGGTGTTTGGTTTGCCAACAAGTTAAAATTGAACATCAGAGGCCAGCTTGACTTCTTCAGCCCTTACCGATTCCAGAGTGAAAGTGGGAACATATAACCATGAATTTTATGACTGGATTACCTAGGTCCCCGGCCGGTAGAGATGCTATTTGGGTTATTATAGACAGGCTCACGATGGTGGCTCACTTTCTCCCGTTCATAGTTGGTCCGTCGACGGCTCAGCTAGCAGAGGTGTACCTCAGGAAGATCATCAGATTTTATGGTGTACCAGTCAGTATCACCTCGGACAGAGATTCAAGATTTACGTCGCACTTTTGGCGCAGTCTGCAAGAGAGTTTGGGAACTCACCTCCAGTTCAGCTCAGCTTATCATCCGCAGACAGATGGTCAGTCAAAGCGTACCATACGAACCTTAGAAGATATGTTGAGATCTTGAATGCTCGACTTCGGTGGTTCGTGGGAAGATCACCTACACCTGGTGGAGTTCTCGTACAACAACAGTTTCCAGGCCAGTATCCAGATGGCACCGTTCGAGGCACTGTATGGTAGGAAGAGCAGATCCCCGCTAGCATGGGACGATGTTGGAGAGAGGCAGATGCTCGGTCCGGAGATGATTGCTCAGACAGTTGAGGTGGTCAGAAGAGTCAGAGATCATCTTCGAGTTGCCCAAGATCGCCAGCGTCATTGGACCGATTCTCATCGGCGCCGCTTGAATTCTCGGTCGGCGACCATGTATTTCTGAGGATTTCGCCTACGTGTGGCGTCATTCATTTCGGCATACGGGAAAAGCTAGTCCTAGGTATATAGGACCATTCGACATTCTGGAGCGAGTAGGAGATGTGTCCTATCGTCTCGCTCTTTCGCCGTCGTTATGTGAGGTGCATGATGTCTTCCATGTATCCTAATTACGACGGTATATCCTGGACCCGAGCCACATCCTGGATCATTCGAAATTGGTTGTTGGTACTGTCACGACCCCATCCCAAATAATTGGGTCGAATCGGATCATGCCCAGCCTGCACCGTTGTTGAGACGGCGGCAGTAAGCTGTATCACTCATGCAGGTAAATAAACAACACAGTCTAATTGTCACAACTTTAATAATTCGAATAGTTTAAAAAAAAAACTTTTACAATAAAATGAAAAATACATCTGTAATACATTGTTTTCCACAAACATCATGAATTATAAAAGAAGAAGAAAAATCTAGGCATCCAGCTCATCAGTCTCGAGATCATCGTCCTCTAGTTGGAATCTCAGGAAAAATACCGTGAACAAAGCATCATCAGCGATACCTAAAATGTTGGGTCTCCAGTCAGGAGGGAGCAAAGTACAATTACGAATATCCAATAATTCGAATAATAATTTGAAATTTGCAATGTTAAACAATTTGAAATACTTTAACAATATTTTTCAACAATTCTACAATTGAAAACAATGTGATTTGAGTAGGTAACGAACTATGACCGGCTTGGGATGATTCAATTATATCCTAATGATACGGTCCGGCCTATCCTCGTGTAAGGAGGAATCAGCTCGCACAATCAATGATGCAATATAGGGGTATTGGTCATAGACGCTACACTACTCCCCCAATATCCCGAGTCAATCAGATTCAATCAATGAGTCAATATTCGAACTCTAGTAAAGAGTTCCACAATCAATACTCTAGGAGAGAGTTCCGTGTAGCAATGTGGTTTAAAATTGCAATAGAACAATTACTAGATAAATTACCAAATAGACATAACTGCACTTGTCTTTGTTATTATGACTGGATCGAGAGTCTGTACCGGGAAACTAGGTCAAACACTTCCTCGAAATCCTACATTTGAGATTCTAGACTTAGAAACAATATTCAACCCATATCTAGATGTGCTAGTTACAATCTCTAGTAGTAATGTACTAATCAGGTTTTAAGTTGTATTAATCTACAGCTAACGTTTACGTCGCAACTACGTGCGTTGATTAAACCGGTTAATTGGATTATTTGGAAAATACACGAGAATCAATTACAATTTGGAAAACTTTGTGTTTTGTAATATATTTATAAAAATACAGTTTTCTTTTAGTGATAAACCGTGAACTAGTTATTTACTAATATTTTATCCATTTTAATTAGTTCTTAATTAATCAGTAAATCGCGCTCTAATCTACGATTATGCGACTAATCAAAAACCACCCAAATTCACATCCACCAGAAAAATAAAATAAAACTATGCTACACAATACAATGGCACAGCTAATGGTCCTAGGGTGGGCTTATGCCCTGTACAATTTTCTTTTACATCAAATAAGAGAAAGTGATTTAATTAATAAATAAAGTGTAGTAATTAAATAACTATAATAAATAGCCTAAATATTAAATAAAATAATTAAAAAGATAGCTAAGAGTCTCAGACTCGGTCCATTCCTCAAAATTCGGCTAATACCCCAACGTCCGGTCGGACCGGTGCGTTTGTATTTCGCCGGGGCCCACAGACCGGTACGGTCGTCGCCCAAAAATCAGTTTAGAAATTCATTTTCGAAAGCCAATTTTTGAAATCAATATAAATATAGTTTTTGTAAAAATTTGGGCAGCACTTCCTCTATTTCGGGACAAACCCAAAACTGGGAAATGCGCCACGGAAAACCTGCAATTATTCTAACCCAAAATAATCCCGCAAATATCCACCAAAATATTTCCAAGCCACCAGAAATAATTCCCAAACAACCGAATTTCCCGAAATATTCGGGAATTCCATAATCAAACCAAACGACACCAAACCCAGCAGATAAAAATCACAGAAAATATGCTAACGCAGCTAACCGAATATACTACGCAGCTAACCGGATTTCCCAAGGGAAACCGGGGACCGATTCTCATCACAGACTCTACGGGAGGGACGAACTACTGTGATTACCAAGAAATTACCAAATTCTGTTGGCGGGGAGCCGCGGGAAAAGCTTGGGGAAAACCGAAATGACGTTCGGACAACGGGGTCGCAGATCTGGACAGCAAAGGAAACCCACGAAGCGCTGGACAGCGAAAATGGCGACGACGGGGTCGGCCACGCACGGAAAGGAGCACGGGAAAGGGTCTGCGGGAGAGGATCTCGCGCGCTGGACAGCGCGGAGATGAGCCACGGGCGGTTCTGGCCCGCTGGCGCGACGGCAGCAGCTCGCCGGAAGGACGCGGCCACGGGGAGGAGGCCGGTCGGGCTCGGTGCGGGGAGGAGCTCGTACGGAGGTGCGGGGAGCTGCCGGAGTGGGCGGCTGGGCGGCGCCGGTCGGGGAAGTCCGCCGGGGGAGGGGCGCGAGGAAAGCCGCGCGGTCGGCGGGGAGAGACCGCGCGGACGGCCGGAAGGGAACCGCGAGGGGGTCCGCGGGAGAGGGAGCCGCGGCGGCGGGGAGCCGGTCGCGGTCGGGTGATTTGGGTTTAAAGCTCGGAAATGGGTTTCTGGCTCTTTCTCCAGAGAGATGGAGAAGGAGAGAGAGAGTTGGTTTTTGATCTCCTGTGAAGAAGGAGTGTTTAATAAAGGAAGGTTGGGGAGTGGGGGATATTAAGGAAGAGTTATAAAAGGGGGGAGTGGAAGAGTTGGGTTGTAACGTATGGTGGAGAATGAGTTGGGGAGGGAAAAAGTCACGTACTCCAAATGCTGGTCCTTCGGGGCCAGCACAAAGTAAATTATTATTTTTTTTTTATTTGAAGATTTAACCAAGTCTAAAAAAAATCAGGTTTTTAATAGAGAAGGAATTGGGCTCGGACCTGGGTCTGGGCTCGAACTCGGGTCTGGGTTCGGAAACCAAAAATCCATGTTTATTATAATTTTGAAATTATTTCCCACTCAAAAATATTTAATAATAATAATATTAATAATAATAATAATTTTAGAAAATGCTAATAATAATAATAATAAACTCTATTAAATAAATAAAAACAAAAATGATGGGTTTCACAGGTACCAACCTTTCGTATGAGGAGAGGCCTGTATCTATATTGGACCGGAGAGAGAAGATACTCAAGAACAAGACTATTAAGTTAGTCCGTGTTGCTTGGGGTCATCACTCTTTGGGTGAGTCAATGTGGGAGCGTGAGGATGATATCCGATCACGATATTCCGACCTGTTTGACTCGTAAGGTATAATGTCTTTCTTATACCTTATGCTTTCGACCCCTTGCTTGAATGAATGATTGCATGGTAGACTGCTTAGTATAGCTTGTCTGTGATTAGTATAGCTTGTCCTTGCCTCTCTAGCCTCTTAATTAAATTTCGAGGACAGGATTCTTTTAAGGTAGGTAGAGTTGTAACGACCATAGTTCGTATTACGTATTTTGGTATACGTGTACGTATTTTGCATGTCTCACTGTATGGCTTATTGTGGCATCTTATTGCTTGGTTCGGCTCGGTTTGCTTGGTTCGGTTTGGTTCGGTTTGGTTCGGTTTTGCATGTGGACCAACCCCCTCTCTTCCTTTATAAGCCACCTAACCACTCTCTCTCTTCCATTAATTCTCATAACTCTTCTTCTTCCTCACCATTACTCTCCACCAACCGAGAGAGAGAGAGAGGCTTAGGCAAGTGGAACTTGCTTCATGGAGGAACTCAGTTTTTATTGTTCCATTGTCTTCCTCACGAAATTCTAAGACACTTTAATACTTAGTATTTTTAATTTCTATGGTTCATTTCTTGTAGATCTAAGCATGTTGTATTTTCGGATTTCTTAGGTTTTGATCTATCTAACCTTCTTATTTTCAAGTTTTGATGGTTCCATGTTGTAGAAAATTTCTTTCTGCCCCATTTTGACCTATGAAAGTCTGGATTCTGACCCTAAATGAAGGTTTAGTGGAGTTTGGAAGCCATAGGTTCCATGGTTCTTCTTCTCGAAAAAGTGGAGAAGAAGAACAGTGGTTGGCCGCATGGCCCTTCATGCGGCAAGTCCATCTGGCCGCATGGCTCTGCTTTCCTTAGCCGCGTGGCTTGACTTAGCCGCATGGCATTGGTTCCCGAGCCGCATGAACTTGTTCCCCCACTGCCGCATATGCATGATTTCTTTTTGTCGCATAAGCCTTAACTCCTTAGCCGCATGGCCTTGTTGGTTCTTGGCCGCATAAGGCCATGGTTCCCCTTCCCCAACCGCATAAGCTTGTTCTCTCCAGCCGCATGCGCCCCGTTTTCCCCTTACCGTATATGCCATGCGCCCCCTTCTCTTCCAGCCGCATGCGCCCCGTTCCTCCCTGCCAGATATGAGCTTGCATCCCCCAGCCGCATGCGCCCCATTCTCTTCCAGCCGCATGCGCCCCGTTCTCCTAGCCGCATGAGCTTGTATCCCC
Organism: Iris pallida; assembly: GCA_029216955.1. Classification (NCBI taxonomy): domain Eukaryota; kingdom Viridiplantae; phylum Streptophyta; class Magnoliopsida; order Asparagales; family Iridaceae; genus Iris; species Iris pallida. The sequence goes on along the minus strand of JANAVB010040218.1, from coordinate 29,045,084 downwards.
CAGCCGCATGCGCCCCGTCCTCCACTGCCGCATATGCCCGTTCTCTTCCAACCGCATGCGCCCCGTCCTCCACTGCCGCATATGCCCGTTCTCTTCCAGCTGCATGGCCCCATTCCCTTCCCGAGCCGCATGAGCTCTTTTCCTTGGCCGCATGAGCCCCTTTTCTTTCCTAGCCGCATGAGCTTGTTTCCCTTAGCCGCATGGCTCTTTCCATAGCCCTTGTCCTCTTTTATTATTATTATTATTCTTATGTTGGGTTGTTACATTTATGCTTATGTCTCATGACCCTCTGTGTAGCTTGGGTCCATTGATAGAATGCTTATATCATGTAAATTCTGATATGTTCCATGACATGATAGTGGCCCGTCGTGGCGCACTCTTGATAAGTAAACCTGACACGATATACCTCGATATGCTGTTACGACAGCTAGCTCGACATGATAAGAATGAATGACCTGGTTACCGTGGGCGATTGCGTTTGTACAAATAAACCAGTATTGTCTTGCATCATGTCTAGGATAGGGACCCCTGAATAACACGGTCAGGGGTACCTACTGAAATTGACTAAGGCTAATAACTAGAAAATCCAGTAGTCATGGAGAGATTTCCCAGCTACAGGCAATCCCGTTATCTGGACGCCCCATCATGGGATTTGTAGCCTACCGTCGAGTAGGGCTCATTTCCAGCACACTGTCATGTGTTGCACCCACCAAGCTACTTAAGGGTACATGCGTTTCTTGGACGATGTACCCACATAAATTCAATCCCCTAATTGCGTCTAGATAACCTGGATGGTCTAAAGGTCTTGTGGCTGTTGGAATAATCTCATTGCATCTTGTTAGTAACTAGGCCTGTGATAACCCTAGTTAGTTAAAGTATCAAGCCGTACTTATTTGCTTGGCCGTGAATGTTGGATGGAGTCTAAGTCTTGTCTTGTCCTGGTACCTGGTTACTTCAATAACATGATTATTTATGCTTACCTTAACAATAATGATCAGGGGCCATAGTTCTGTTCAGGCGAAGGGTTACAACCCCGGTCCTTGTTTGGTTTAAGGGTTGTAACCTGGATCCCGAAGCAGTTCTGTGTCCTCTCTTCGCTTATTGTCTTATTGCATCCTACATCATGCTCGTCATGTTTTACTCTGCCAACAAGAAATTGAGACGTGTTTCTATTCAGGTGAAGGGTTACAACCCCGGTCCTTGTTTGGTTTAAGGGTTGTGACCTGGCTACTTGAATGGTTTCCTCGTACTCAATTCACTGTTGTTATCCCTATTATTATCAGGTTCTTTTATAACTTTCTTTAATATTCATTATGATATGCTGGTTTTAGTTCCTAAATGAAGCCTCCTTTGTGGCACTTGCTCTTTCTGGGATCTAACCCAGCTGGTTTTGTATGGCCAGATACCGGAGCAGCTTCAGAGGATCTACCTACCTTCCAGCCTGATGGTGACCACCAGGCATAACCCTGGCAACGAGTGGGTTCTATTTTTGACTCTCCCACTCTATTGTAAAAATATTCTTTTGAGGCATTTAGCCGACGAGCACGTGTTAGCTCGATTGTACTTTATTTACTGTCTACCTACGAGCTGTAACATGATTGACAAATCCTAGGGTTGATCATGCATGACTGAAACTCTTGCTAGTCTTGATATTTTGTGCGACTAGCTTCATGATCATCCAAATATGTAATGTATGGGACGTCTTACTATTGTATATTTGGTGTTCTGACATTTTGTAAACTGTTATTGCTTGCTTGAGATTGAGACAATAGGCTTGTTCATGATCCTAAGAGACTAATGGCTTGTTGTTAAACCCTCATATTTCTAGACAGCCGTGACCGTATAGAGAGGTGGGCTGCACTTCAATATACGTAGCTGGCTATGTTCGCCCCCGCTCTCCAGTATTCTGGTTCTGGGGCGTTACAGGAGCGGGGCATTACAGGAGGCACACTATGTAAAATATTCTTTACATCCAGGCAGTACTAAGATGTATAAGGACCTCCGTGCGATATTTTGGTAGCACGGGATGAAAAGAGATTAGCAGTCTTCGTGTCGCAATACATGGCGTGTCAGCAACTAAATGCTTAGCACAAGAGACCCGACGGAAAGATGCAAAACCTTGCCATTCCAGAGTGAAAGTGGGAGCAAATCTGAATGGACTTTATTGTTGGATTAGCGAAGATGCCACGAAAGAACGATATCGTTTGGGTCATCGTTGATCGACTAACCAAGTCAGCGTATTTTATTGCCATCAAAGTTACTTGAAGCGTCGATCGCCTGGTTCAGATATACCTGGACGAGATTGGGTGACTGCACGAAGTTCCAGTATCCATCGTCTTAGATTCGGATGGGTGATTCTTGTCGCATTTCTGGAGTATCCTTCAGTCGGCTATGGGGACTAAGTTGAAGTTTAGTACTGTTTATTATCCTAAAATCGACGGCCAAACAGAACGAGTGAATCAGATTCTCGAAGACATGCTACTGCTCTACGCAATTGACTGGAAGTCAACCTGGGATGTTCATCTACCGTTAACATAATTTGTATACAACAATAGCTACTGTAACCTCCGTTTTCGAATTTTCAAAATTTTATTCTATTTTAAATCAGTGTTTAAAAGTAAACTACCTTGAAAAACTTTGTATCAAATACCTTGCTATCTTTTTCTGCCTTTCAAAAACTAGTGAGTTGATTAACACTAGTTAGTTTCTAATAAAAATAATTTTCTCAATTGAAATTATAAAGGTGTTAATTATTGTTTAGACTTTCAGAAGTTTACAGTTTGGGTTTAAAATTGGTTTTGAAGACCAATGACATTTTGATCCATAAAATAAATAAATAAATATTTGTTTAGATTTATACGAATATGCTTTAAATTATTTTAATGATATTGAATATTATTTTAAATAATTATGGCAGCTAATTATTAACTTAGGATTTAATTGATCTAGAGTTTGATTAATTTTAAATATAGGAAAGATTATGTTGAAATCTCTTTAGTATTATCCTTGTCGAAATATTTGTTAGGGCTACCGATAGGAGACTCGTGGCATATATAACCTTAGGATTTTTCTAAACCAATTCCCTGGAGAACCCACGCCAACACAATCGCCAAGCATTCGCCCCTGGCATCTACCACCGGAGCCATCAATCCCCGACCACAAACTCCAGTCAACTCCCCGTGAAGCAACCACCATTAACCACAGCCAACACTACCATCACCACCGTGTCATCATGTCTGTGTCGAACACAACCATTCCATTCCATCCAATACATCAGTACACAAATTCCCGTCACCCCGGACTTGACCCGCAGGAGACCATCTCCACCGTGTCCAAACCACCAGACATGCCACATCTCCACCGTGTCATACAACCTATATCTATGTTTCAGCTTATAAATCTTATTTATGATCTTATTATGTATGACTTATGTATGACTTACAAAGAAATGATGGACTTGTTTTGTTTTAAAATAATATATATTAAAAAATTCTTCCCTCTTTGTATGGTTTGACAAACTTGCTTCATATGTGCGTGTTTTGAAAATTTTCTTATGCATTTCGTAAGATTCTGCTAAATTTAGGTCAGATTTTGTATAGCTTCTCTGAATCTAGGGTTTTGGAATATTTTGGTTAGATTTTGTATGAATCTTCCACGCTCATTTCGAAATCCTATAGAATGAAAGCACCCTAGAGGGAGGGTGAATAGGATCAACCTCACTAATCAAGCACTAAACGATTGCAAATAGACAATTTAAAGACTAAGAGTGCAAGAGAAGAAGCAATAAAAAATACTGACACCCTATGTATCATGTTATCCTCCGGAAGACCACTCTAGTCCCGGAACTCCCTCCGACTTCAATATACTATTATCACAAATAGTACAATGTGAGCTTTTATCTGAAAACTCACCAACTTTATATACGAGAGCTTTTATTCGAAGGCCTCTCCGACTTCAATATACGAGAGCTTTGATCTAAAGGCTCTCCAACTTTAGCTTTGATCCGAAGACTCCCTAACTTCAACACACTTCAGAAGAAGATTTTTGATCTTCTTACAACATAATGAAGATCTAACTTTACAACTTAAGAATACTCTAACACAATTTATGGATGGCAAGTGAAAGCTTTTGTAGAGTTGTTTGTGGATATGCTTTGGTAGATATAAAAATTTTAAGCTCAAAGTATCAACCATGAATGAAGAAGTTCAAGGCTATTTATATCCAAAGCATGAGAAAGAGCAAATGAGCAACTTTCTATCAGTGGTCGAAAGATCTGTTGATCATTCGTGGACGTCCGTCGGATATTCCACCGGCAGTGTACAATGGCTACAAATATAGCCGTTGGGATCATCGATGAGACATAATCCGACCGTTGTATTCTAAATGGTAATAATTTGGATTATTCGTTGAATTTCTACATACTATCGTCGAATGATCCGATAACGCACAAAAGGTTTTCTGTGGTCCATTCAAATCTTCCGTCGGTCATCCTTGGAGATCCGTCGGATCTTCTAAATGATTGCCCAAACGTGATCTGAGGTATTATCTATCCTAGATTTTGATTTTGCCATCCATTTTTTGTGTTTATAATTATTTCTAAGACTTACTACATACTCCAGATATACCTAAGCAGGTATGGGGTTCTTTAGAGTCTTAAAATAATAATGGCATGACTTGACTTCTCCTTTGTACTGAGATGACTTTACCTTTGATGGCAGCTATCCAAAGATACTAGGATTGTGAAATCTGAATACCTTTCACGGGCTTCGCCCCCGGACCCCTACGGGAGGCGCTGCCCCCTCGACCCCCGTCCGCTGACCGGATAGCGAAACCCCAAGTGCGTGCCTCTAGAGATGTCATCGGGTGGTTCAGAGAAATCTTGTAGGATATCGCCGTCTTTGGCCCATCATGATTTCTGCAGTGCATATGTCCATGTTGATCTTGCTTATTGCCTTTCTACAAATACATGTCAGACGAACAAAGCAATATACATAAAAGTAAGTATGATAAATTTAGTGAACATTAGGATTATGCTAAGTTTGAGTATCAATACTATATTGATATCATAAATGTTAGTGATATCATGATGTCAAACTTAATCAAATAACCAAAATAAAAAATAAGTTAGATTATTGGACTAACAATCTCCTCCTTTTTTATTATGGCAACTCGGTTAAATTTAATATAGATATAATAGAAGCTCATATCACTAATATGTAAAACAATAAGCAGATATCTCCAAAGAGTATAAACATAAATAGAAATGCTATAGTGATTGTATGAAGATTAGTGATAATAAAATGCTAAACTTAATCGATTTATCATATTCAAAAATATGATACAATCATTAGGCCAACACATAATGCATCAGATAGAAGAATCTTACCAAATTCATAAAAGATTATTTAAAGATACAAGAGGTGTGGTACTGTAATTACTATAGGATTGGTATAGAAAATAATAGAGGAGAGATAAATTATGAGAAAGAGAGAAGTAGAGGGGGAAGAAGGAGGCTGACCTCAAAATTTTCAGGAAAAGCGGATTCTTTCAGTACAGTGAGAGAGGGGGGGAGGGTTCTCTCCTAATAGCGATAGTACGATATTGTTGGATTATTCAATAATATGGGGCCACACATGTAAAATTAATTGTGTTGGGCTATCTAAATAATTAAGCCAAATTAAAGTGGTCTATTTGGAAATTAGCTTAAGGGTATAATTGTCATGGAATTAATGTGTAGATACCGGAGATAATTCTAATTTGATGAGGGGCCAAATTAGAAATATCAACATATATATATATATATATATATATATATATATATATATATATATATATATATATATATACATATATATATATATATATATATATATATATATATATATATATATATATATATTTTGTGTGTGTGTGTGTGTGTGTGTGTGTATTCATTAGGGTTATGGTCCCCAACTCATACGGCCACCAAAAGAGAGGTTCTCTCTTTTTTCTCTTCTGCATCCCCATCAACAGAAAGAGAGGGACAAAGGATTCGGATTCACCTTTGTCATTAAGGGTCGTAGCAAGTTGGAAGATCGAACCCAATAAAGAGACGATCGCTTCAAGATCCATCAAGCCTAGCAATGGATTCAGGTACGCTTCCGCAATTTAATTTATGTTCTTCATCTCATGAATCCATAGAGTACAATAAATATCTAACAAGTGGTATCAGAGCCACCCTATTTGATTTATGAGGTTGAAGTTTTATAATCAAATTTTGTTGTTGTTGAGGAACCCTAGATCGTTCCATCTAATTTAATTTAGGGTTCCAATTGTTCGATCAAAGTTTTTATAGTTCATCGATTTAGATTCCTCGTGTAATTTGTTTATTAAATTCACATGGATTTAGACTATGTTCCGATATATATATATATATATATATATATATATATATATATATATATATATATATATATATGTCACCCCCGTTTCCCGTATTTCGTAATTATACTCGTAATTGGATTTTGGCATGAATTTTTATTTTTCTCAAGTTGCGGAGTTTTGGGGTTTTCTCGTATTTTAAGTTTTTGGCAAGGCTTGGTTTTATTTTATGGAGTAGGATTGGTTTGGTTTGGTTTGGTTCAATATGCTTGGAACACCTTAAGCCTATGATCCTCCCTCATTTCCACCACAACCACCCTCTTTATTATCTCCACCTACCTTTCTCTCTCCTCATAATTCTCTCATTTATTTCTTCATCTTCTTCTTCTTCCTTCCTCCACACAACACCAACACCCATAGGCAAGTGCACCTTGCCACCACATGAGAACCACTTTTTATTTGTCCATTAGCTAGATTAGGCCATGGTGATCAACATTAGAACTTGACATTTTGTGATTTGGAGTCTCCATTGTTCTAGATCTAAGTTTCCTTTATTTTCGGTTTTACATGGTTTTGATCTATTTAAGTTGTATTTTTATGGGTTTTGATGTTCCTATGTTGGAGAGAATTGAATTTCACCCAAGTTAGAACTTTGCAAAGTTGGATTTGGACTTGTTTTGACCAAGTTATGGACTTTGAAGCTTGGGTTCAAACCATGGAGTTCTTGCTGATTTGGAGAAGACAGTGAGCAGTGTACGCGAGCTTTTTAGCTTGCGCCACTGAGCTGCACGCGCTCTTTAGCGCAGCACAGTCAGATCCATACGCTGCCTTTTGGGAGCGTATGTCTTGCATACGCTCACTTGGGTGACAAGGAGTCGTATGGAGTCCATACGCTGCCTTTTGGGAGCGTATGTCTTGCATACGCTCACTTGGGTGACAAGGAGTCGTATGGAGTCCATACGTTGCCTTTTGGGAGCGTATGTCTTGCATACGCTCACTTGGGTGACTAGGTGTCGTATGGTCCTCATACGCTGCCTTGATGAGGAGTCGTATGGAGTTCATACGCTGCCTTGATGAGGAGTCGTATGGAGTACAATATTCACTGAGCGTATGACTTTTGCACTGAGCGTATGGCCTTTGGCTGACTTGGTCTTAAGTCAGCGTGTCAGTTTGGTTTTATTTTCCTTAAGCTTGGCTTTTCTATAGCCCTGTCTATTGATATTTTATTAGATATTTTACGCCCATTTTATATCCTTACGCCTTTTGTCATGAACTTGATAATCACGAATTTATGTAATATATTTGGAAAGGATAACTGAGCCTGACACGATAGTGACCCGTAGTGGTGCACTCCTGACATGAGTAACCTGACATGACCTGATAGTGGCCCGTTGTTGTTTTCCATAAATAAATTCACTTTATTTATTGTGTTTCTGGGAAAATTACAACTGTGGGAATCCGATCTAGATGACGATCGCTTTATCCCTTTGACTATGCGAAGAAGAAAAGCTCTCAAAATTTTGACAGTAATTTAGATAACTATGCATCTGTACAATAAATGAGAAAAGAACTCTATTTATAGAGTCAAAAATAATAACTGAAAAGATAACTGTCTTCACAGCCTTTGCCTAGTTAAAAATCACGCAGGATTTAACATACGCAAGGCTGTGAGCAGTTACTGGACGTGGCCTGTAACTGTTGGACACATGGCAATAGTGCATGAGTCGTGTGCAAGTTACAGGACACGCAGGCGAGAGATCAGTGGCATGGCTGCCACGTACTCCTATTTGATGAAATTCACGCAGACTCGTTGAGGACGAAATCTACGCAAACTCAATGTAGAAAGCTTCAAAATCCACGCAAACTCGGGACAAGAAGCTTTAGGATCCACGCAGACTTGGTGCAAAGAGCTTCAAAATCCACGCAAACATTAGGAAGAAAACTTCAGAATCCATGCAAACTTGAGATGAAGAGCTCAAAATACACGCAGACTTCAAGGAAGAAGACTTCAGAATCCACGCAAACATGAGATGAAGATCTCACAAATACACGCAGACTTGAGATAGGATTGCCAGTTGTCTTAATTTAGCGTGCCTCGACTGACACAAAATCTCTGACGATAATTGCTTTTGTCAGTCGCATTAAATGACAATAAGGCCTTTTGGTACGCCACCTTAACAAAGGATGAGTCTTGCTGAAGAAGATTTCGAAAATCACGCAATAGGCGGCTGTGATTTCTCGAGTTCTGTGTACACGTGGCATATGAAGAGACATTCTTCGACTGTCGTGCTGTCAGTCATAATTACACTTCTGACAAATGATGAGCTGTCTTCAGCGTGACTTGCAAATATTTGTCTTGATCAACTGAGCGTGACTTTTGACTCTGTCCTGATCAACTCAGCGTGACAATCATTTTTGAGGCCTACAAAACCCCCTTCAAAGTTTTCGAAAAAATGATAAATTATTTCGAAATACTTTGAAAACAGAGATGATAAAATGAATTAAGTCACGCTGAGATGACATTAAATGTCTCAGAATTCGAAAAGACTTCAAAGTTCTTTGAAAACATTCAAATGAACCTATTAAATGTCATGATGACTCTTCGTTCTCCGAAACTGATTGCATCCAATTTATTATGGAATATGAACCACCGGCAAGTTCTGTATATATAAACAAGGAGAAGATTCATTTTCAACTTCATCTCATGTCAACATGACACCAAAGGAAGAAGCTGAAGAAGAAGCACGCAAGTTGGGTTTTTGTGCCCGTGGTGACCCCACTTTTGAGGGTGAAGAGCCGAAGTCCCCTGTCTTCGAGCTCAAAAGACGATTCTACGCAACTGGCCAAGAATTTCTTGAGCTACTTTGGCCTGGATGGCTCGTCCTCTTCTGATGGGCGTAGCCTCATAGAGCAGCGTGAAATGTTTAAAGCTCTGTTACGCCGTCTGGGAATTAAGAGCGTAGAAGAACTAGGCATTAAGCTCAGTCGCTCTGGGAAATAGAGCGTGACTTTTATGCTTTTGTTGCACTTTTTGTTTTGTTTTTTGTAAGGCCATCAGTGCCTGTCTTAAGAAATGAAGTACAACTTTTGCGCTTGATCTGCGTGCATTTAATGAAGAATGTTAACTTTGACTGTTTCCAATGTTGCATTATCTTTCAGCACACGTGGCACTTATTCTATGGTTCACGAACGCAATTCACGCGGATCTTTTCCAAGAATAGACTTGAGCTTTGCCCTTTAAATAGATAGCTGAATTTCAAAGAGACTCATCTCCCATTATTCTTCTTCTTCTCTGAGAAACGAAATTTTCAAGAGATTTCACTCTCAAACAGGAAAGCAATGTTTTCTAATGTTCAGCTTCTGAGCATTGTATCAAACATGAGTTTGCCAATCCTTAGCACCAAACTTGAAGGTAAGTCAGCGTAGTATGCGTAATATTTTGTTGCTGTTGAAGATAGGCTTTTCGTTTCTGATTTCTGATTTGAACAATACACGTCTGTATCTGTTTGATAAATGCATGCTGAATGATTTCTGTTTAATGCTTCCTTACAGAAACTTGGCTAAAAATTTTCTTCAGAACTGGCATTGGGGATGTGGATGCTGTGGAGAATATCCTGCTGACATCTACATCAGGGAGCTCATACGCTTTTGATGCGTAAATCAGACAACTCAGAACTCTTCGTGGGATAGAAGGGTCTTCCTCAGATGGTAGGAAGAGCCTTTATACACGAGAGTTGGATGGTGGAGTCAACTCTACCTCAGGAAATCGGGTAGTAGAGTTCCTTTCAAGGCAGAACTAGGAATTGTATCCCAATATGGAATACATTCCTATCTTCCTTGAGGGGTTACCCCCCGTCCACCAATTGTAATGGCAGCACCACGCCTTCGGGCTGCCATACTCTGTGGTTCTCCTCTCGTCTGAGAGAGAAGACCAGAGTTTGATTCCTGTTGATCTGGTCGTGACTGAGACCCAGACAATCAGGAATTACCACAAACAACGAACCTGACGGAGAAGGTCCGACGGAGAAGATCCAAAGAAGAAGATAGATCTCTATTAGGTCATTATTGTGGTATAGAATGAAAATCCAAAGATATTGTAGTAGATTTCCATTATGATTTGTAAGAAAGTCTAAGAAGATGTAATAGACTTTTTATGATGATATGAAAGTGGAAATGAACATTCTTCTATGCTCAATAATTTGTATCTATCTGGATGAATTGTAGACATGATAGATAATGAAATCTTCTTTTCTGATTTAGAGTACTCGATACTATCAGAGGTAATGTGGACGTGATAGTATGTAGGAACTCAAAAGAAAATAGATTGATTTCTATTCAGAGGTCAAAGATGGAAAATGATAGATGAGTAAGTAGATTCATCATTTATTCAGAGGTTATGAAAACATGATAAATAACGAATCCCCACTTTTGGAATGAATTGATAGAAGATAATGGACAGATGAATTATCAAGCGATAACGAACAAGTGAACCGTCGGATGAATGTAATAAGTGAACGGATGAACCGTCAAGCATTAATGAACGAGCGAACCGTCGGATGAATGTGTCGCTTCATTATTTTGAGAAATTACTGCCTATAAATATAGCAGAAATTTGATAGGAACAAATACTCCCACTCTCCAACATAAAAATGTCGTTTGGAGAAGCATCCAAAAAGGCTGAGATCGCCCCCAGGGTTGAGAAGGACACTGAAGAACGTCCTGTTGATCCCATTCAGCCTAAAAAGGCAGAAGCGGGTGAAGGTTCGTCTGCACTTCAGCCACCACGGGATATTCTGGATTTCTTGTTTGAACCAGGAAGGACCGAAGAAGAAGAAGCCATGAGGATGGCTGCCTGCAACTTCCTCGTGGGTTCCAGCAAGGAGGTGCTCGGCTCTTTTGCTGATTATGTTTGTGAGAAGGACGGCAGTAGCCCACGTCCAAAAGTCGAGAAGGATGATAGCGATCTTCCTTAATATCATGTATTATCATTCATGACTAGAATAAAATAAAAATTTTATCTATAATCATGAACTTGCCTGATGATTATAAGCATTTACATCTATGCATAATATTTTTTAAGGAATTTGCCATTAATAGGCATCAAAACTTTTCGACCATCCAATTCTGAGAGTTGATAAGCTCCATTAGAGAAAACTCTGCTCACGATATAGGGACCTTCCCACTTTGCATCAAATTTGCCCTTGCTCATATGAGTCATAGTCATAGGACGTCTGACTGTTAGAACTAGTTCTCCTTTTTGATACGCTCGAACTCTGACTTTCTTGTTAAAAGCTCTTGAAATCTTAGCTTGATAGAATTCAATATTCTGTTGAGCAGACAATCGTTTTTCATCCAGAGCTTCTAATTCTTGAAGTCGGAGATGATCATTATTTTCAGTGGTAAGTTTATTAGCGATTGCTATCCTTAAAGAAGGAATTTGAATCTCTAATGGAAGAACAGCTTCGCAACCATACACCAGAGAAAAGGGTGTACATTTGGTAGCGTTACGAACTGTAGTACGATAAGCCCACAGACATTCACCAAGTTTCTCACTCCAATTCCGTTTGTTAGTAGAGACAAACTTCTTTAAGAGTTTGATGATGGTCTTGTTGAAAGCTTCTGCTAACCCGTTAGCTGCCGGATTATATGCAGTTGAGGCCACATTATTGATCCGATGATCGTCACAGAATCGAGTAAATTTCTGGCTGATGAACTGTGGTCCGTTATCATAAATAATGCGTCGAGGAACACCAAATCTGTAGATGACGTGATGTTTGATAAAGCTGATGACATTGGATGTCTTAACTTCAGATAAAGGAATAGCTTCAGCCCATTTGGAGAAATAATCGGTTATTGCTAGAATAAACCAATGACCTTTTGATGATGGCGGATTGATCGGGCCGATGACATCCATACCCCAAGCTTCGAAGGGCCATGATGCTGCTGTAGGATGTAGAAATTCTGAAGGTTGATGAATAAAATCCGCATGGATTTGACAAGCTTTACATTTCTTTGCATATTCGATGGCGTCAGATACCATAGTGGGCCAATAGTAACCCATACGTCGAATACGATCTTGAAGTTTTGGTCCTGGCTGATGTGCTCCACAAATCCCATCATGTGCTTCACGAATGATCTGCTGGGCCTTCTCACCGGCAATACATCGAAGGAGTAAACCATCATAAGTTCGACGATATAAAGTTTTTTGTAGTATGATTATAATAGAATCTGAGTGATCGTCGTCTAATAGATGCTGCCTCACTTGGATCATCTGGAAGAATTTCATACAATACGAAATCTAAGAAAGGAAGTCTCCAATCTTTATCCGTATTTTGATCTTCAGCTGAGTTACTGAAGATAAATTCTATGCTGGAATCGGATGAAGAGGAAAATGATTTACGGCTAAATCCAAATCCTCTTGCTGTGTTGACATCATGAGATGTTGATTCTTCAGTGTCAACTGGAAGTCCCAGAGTTAGATTGTTTTCAAGATGAAATAATTCTCGATTACGAACAATAATCACTTGTTGACGTCTAATTGGAATAGCCAACACTGTCGCAAGATTAGCAAGAGCATCAGCTTCTGTGTTACATGCTCGCCTAACATGTTCAATAAAGAATTCTTCAAATGAAGAAGCCATATATATGGCCGATCTATGATAAGGAACCAGATCTTGATGACGAACTTCATAAGTGCCCCTTATCTGATTGACAATGAGTTTAGAGTCTCCATAAGCCTCCAAATGTTGAATATTCAGATGTTTGGCGAGTTGAAGACCAATAAGCAATGCATTGTACTCAGCTACATTGTTTGAATATGGTTGATCGAGAGAATAAGCTCTTTGAATAGCAAGACCTTCTGGCGATACAAGAACAATTCCAACTCCAGCAACAATATCACCATTAGGACCTATTCTTGAAGCTCCATCAAAGAATAGACGCCAAGTAGAATTTTCTTCATCAATTTGATTTGAATCCAGGACTTCATCTGAGATTTCATCATAGAGTTTTGAATTTTCTGGGATAGAAAAAGCAGCCAGAAAATCAGCTAAAGCTTGCCCTTTGACTGATTTCTGAGGGATGTAATGCATGTCATACTGAGCAAGTAAGATTCCCCAATTAGCCAACCTAGAATTCAAAACACTGGGTTTCTTCATCATGATCCGTATTGGATTGATTCTGGAGATGACATGAATGGTCTGACCCATGATATAATGTCGTGTCTTTTGGACAGCGAATATCAAGGCTAGACACTCTTTCTCGATCGGTGAATATCGGGGTTCAGCTCCGGTCATGGTCCGACTGAGATAATAAATGGCTTGTTCATGACCATTTTTATTCTTTTGAGCAAGCAATGCACCCAGTGAATGACTCATTGCTCGGGTATATAAGAGGAATGGTATTCCTGAGACAGGAGGTACCAATACTGGAGGGCTCATCAGATATTGCTTTATATCATCAAATGCTTTCTGACATTCATCATTCCATACAAAAGAAACACCTTTCTTCATGAGCTTATTGAATGGTCTGCAGCGTCCTGATAAATTAGAGATGAATCTCCTGATATAAGCGATCCTTCCTTAAAATCCTTGTAGCTCTTTTAAGGTGCGTGGAGGACGCATCTCTTGAATGGCTTTGATCTTCTCGGGATCCACGTGTATACCTTTAGCGGTAATGACGAAGCCGAGAAATTTGCCACTAGAGACGCCTAAGAAGGACTTAGTAGGGTTCATCTTTAATTGATGCTTACGCATTAGATCGAAAATAGTCTTCAAGTCTTGGATGTGATCCTCCTTTTGTCGACTTTTGACTGCGATATCATCAACGTAGCATTCGACTGTTTTCCGCAAATGTTCACGGAATATAGTGCTCATAGCTCGTTGATAAGTTGCTCCTGCATTCTTGAGACCGAACGGCATAACTGTATAACAGTAGGTACCGATCGGCGTTCTGAAAGAAATGTGTTTCTCATCATCTGGAAACATTTTAATCTGATTGTACCCAGAATACCCGTCCATGAATGACATCCGTTCAAATCCACAGGTATTATCGATCATGACATCAGTGATTGGTAGAGGGAATTCATCTTTAGGACATGCCGCATTGAGATCGCGGAAGTCTATGCATACTCTGATCTTGCCAGTCTTTTTAAGAACAGGGACTATATTAGCTACCCAATCGGGATATTGTTCTTCTCTAATAAACCCAGAGGCCAGGAGTTTATTGACTTCAGCTTCAATTGCATCCATAATGTCTGGACGAAATCGCCGCTGTTGTTGTTTGACCGGTTTAGCATTCGGCATGATATTGAGCTTGTGAGTTGCAATTTGTGGATCGAGCCCCGGCATATCTTCATAACTCCAAGCGAAGACGTCGATATAGTCACGAACAAGTTTGATCATGTCTTGTTTATCTGTTTCTGAAAGACTTTCACTGATGAATATTGGTTTAGGGGATCCCTTTTCACCAATATCTATTTGAACAAGTTTATCTTCAGTCGGAGGTTCTCTTTGCTCAAACCGGAATTCCCATTGATTATCCAATCTTTGGGCCCATTGTTCTGATTCAGGTGAGATTTCAAATTCGTCTTCATCTTCATCATCTTCTTCAGAACCGTCAATGGAGACCATATTGGAAGACAGAATGTTGCAGTAGAAATCACTGATACTCGTATCGGAATCCCAAGAGGTAGTACTAGAAGAATCAGATCTCTTATCTTCATCAGATTCGGGATCTTCATGGACAATGTTGATAAAAGGAGTAGGAGCAATATAACCCAGTCCACATTTTGTCCTCCCATATTTCAGAGGAGGAATTCGAACAGGCATTTTTCTATCTCTTCCATTACTGAGACCATTTCTGAAGTCATAGCCCATGTTTTTAATGATGTCTTTAGATTGCTGACTATAACGACGTAGTTGTAATCTTTCAGTATCATCGTCCTTGTCATCATCTTCTAAACCAGAAGGATTCTGGGGCCCTTTGTAAAAGAATATTGGAAATTCTCCCGGTTTTCTACTAGGAACCAGAAAGTAAGAAGATTGTACTGGTTCTAGGGATACATCTGTATGAAAAGTCTGTACAACTCCTATGGTTATTGCGCTCAAGTCATCTAGCGAATGTAAATAACTAAGAACATAATTACACATATCAACATACTGCAAAGATGGAGACTTTTTATTGACTTTAAAAGCAGCAATATTTACATTGGGAGAAGGTTGAGCCTTAGAAATCTTAGCCAAATCAATGACTAAAGGGGGAGAAGAAGAACGAGAAGAAGTTTTGTTTCGATTAAGATCGATAACAAATGGCTCAGAAGAGGTGAGCTCCCTTGAAGCTTGAGATGGAAGAGTAGTCCGCCCTCCAACTGGGATTAGCATAGTATCATATTTCATATATGAGGATACAGGAGCTGTAGTACGCCCACTGACAGGAATGATCAGTGTATTTTAAGCAGATAACTGAGGTGATGGAGAGATACGTCCACTCACTGGAATAATGAAGGGGCCTTCTCCGGAGAATTTAGGAGACAATTGCTGAGAAGTTCGACCTTTAACAGGGATTATTAAAGTCTCACTTTGTGAATCCTCATGTTCCATAGCTTGTATCAGCTTTGTGTACTCCTCTTTATACATCCGAGAATCATTGAAATAGGCTTCAACTCCACGGAAAGGATTTATATCAGCAACCTCTTTTTGTACATTTCCATTGCTATCAATGTATTTGAAACATTGATGAAGAGTAGAGGGCACCACATTATTTTCATGAAGGAAGGGCCTCCCCAGAAGAAGATTATAGGATCCCACAATCTCGATCACATAGAAAGTAACTTTGGATCTGAAATCGCCTATCTGAAGCTTCAGATGAATCTTTCCCAAAGGCTCGCTTCGGCTTTGATTGAATCCCAAGATAGTAGTAACCGTCTTGGAGAGTTTGTGAAGAGGGTAAGATACTTGCTTCCATTCTATCGGGTAAGGTTGTTTGATACCTAACCTTTGCAAACCATCTTTCTGTTCGAATGCCTCAAATTGAGTTCTAAGGTTCTTCAATTCTTCAGTAACAACTCCGAAAGATTGTGGAGTTATAACTTGCTGAGTATAATTAGGAGGAGGGACTGCAGCATATGTACTACCCCCAGCTCCAGACTGACTAGGAACATTAGATTGTACCCCCGGAATAGTAGAAGGTTCCATGGTTGGATCAACAGGAGTATCTAGTACC
This sequence comes from Iris pallida, assembly GCA_029216955.1. Lineage (NCBI taxonomy): Eukaryota > Viridiplantae > Streptophyta > Magnoliopsida > Asparagales > Iridaceae > Iris > Iris pallida. The sequence continues at coordinate 29,028,503 of JANAVB010040218.1, read as the reverse complement.
ACTGGTGGTACTGTCTGTTGGACTTGCTGAGTTTGGTGCTGAGTTTGCATAAGAGTATGCATAGCATTCAATGTGTCGACCATAGCTCGCAACTGTTGTTCCAAAGAAGAAATCCTCTGTTCATGAGCTTCGATGGTTAGAAGGTTCCATGGTTGGAATAGTCGAAGGTTCATGATTGCCATCTACCATGTAAGTGGTAATCATTCGAGGAATAGACGATGAAACCGTTTGTTCTGAATCATCACTGTGAGAATCAGAATCTTTCCCGGGAGTGTTTACAGGAGTCAATGCTGGAAAATTGGACTCCCCAAGGAAATCCTCTGTAATCTCTGGATTAACACTTGGATGAGAGGAAGAAGAGACCCTGGCTAAAGCTCTAGTCCTGGATCGAGTGCCGAGGTAAACACCATCTTCAGAATCTGATATAGCATCAGACCGTATGCTACCCCCAATATTTCTAGAGGTCATGTTGACAGAAGCAAACAAAGGCTCATCTTCATCAGGGATAGATTCATACTGAAACCTATTGAAGACAGATTGTCGTTTATTTTGACATCTGCATTGCATTGTAATTCTTGGCTGAAAGTCACATTCATGATCAACATGGCTCTGAGCCATTGATTGGCATCTGCACTGAATTATGACTCTTGGATAAAATTCACATTCAGCATGATCCATAGAATTGTTCCTTCTCTTCTGTTGAAGGTGTTCTCGTAAATCTTTTGGTTCTTGGGCCTTGATGGCTCTTGATTATTGTAAGCCCCCTGAATTTTCTGAATTATTTTTCAAATTTTCTAATGAATTATTTTCAATAATTCATTTCTATATAATTAATTTCGATTTGATTAATTTTGATTTAATGCTCTTTACCGTGACTTGGATTTCTAGAGCATCAGGGATGCCAGTCTCTGGAAACTTCCTTCTTGAAGTTTGTAGTAGACGAGATTATCTTCATATTGATATTTCGTGTCCCACTCGAACTTGTTCCCTTGTGCTCCATTTGATTCGCACAACTTCGGGTCAATTTAGACCAATTTATCGTCTGCCGTAATTTGTGATTTAATTTCCAACTTAATTTTTGGGCCCGACATCTGTCCAATCCAATCAACCCAATATATGGCCCTAGCCTGTTTTGAGCCTACTATGCACGTGCCACTTGTGCGCTATCAAATTGATCTCTCTTGTGCCCCCAATTCATCCATGAATTAATTGATTTAAATTTATTATTTTTAATTAAATATTGGTCCCGAACTTGTCCAAACTTGGCCCAACGCCCAACCCAGTTTAGTGTGGGCCTTGTCATGACTGCCCATACACCCCACTGGTGTTTTCCCATTTTTGCCTACTCGAAAATATAATTCTTTTATTTTATAAAATATCTCTACCTCTCTCTTTTATATATATATATTTATATATATATATATATATATATATATATATATATATATATTTATATATTACACTCTCTCTCTCTCTCTCTCTCTCTCTACATTTAAATCTCTCTCTCTCCTCACACAAACAAATCAGCCCCCCCTCCATGTGGCTGACCTCTACTTCTCTCTCTAAAAATATCTCTCATTTTCTCTCTCTTCTTTATATAATATATACACATATATATTATATATATCTCCCTCACTCTCTCTCCTTCCCTCTCACATCACCACACCCTTCCCATCACCAGCAAGAGAACACTCCCCCCCTCTATTCTAGCTGACCTCTCTCTCTCCTTCTCTTATTCAAATGATATCCCACTCTCTCTCTATTCTCACACACATACATATTTCTCTCTCTCTCTCACTCCTTATATTACACCTACACACACTTTTCTCTCCACAAACTCCATTGCACATAGCCCATCCCGAGCTCAGCCTCCCATGGCCGACCTCCGCCGTGGCCGAGCCGCCGGCCACCACAGCAGGCCGAGCTCGACCAGCCTCCCCTCCTCTTCTCCATCACACATCACCTTCACCACATCATCACCACCTCCATATTAACCACCATCTCCACCTACACAACTCCTCTCACACGCCCCCCCGCCGCGCTGGCCGTGCGCCGCACGTCCGCCGGCCAGGCCGCGCCGCCCCGCGCGCCGCCGCGCGGCGCTAGCAGCACAGTGGCAGCAGCACGGCACCAGGCGCGCGCGCGTACAGCGCTGGCCGCCGCCGCCACCGGCCGTCGTGCCTCCGACGACCCCCACACGGGTGCGCCCCACCCCGGCGAACTCTCCCCTGGCGGCCACCGTCCTTCGGGACGCGCCGTCGAGGCGATTCGTGCATTTTTCACGAAATTCCGTCGACGCGCGCGCGCGCGAAGTCAAGAATTGGCGCCTCGTCGCAGCGACTTCGTGCACATTTTCCGTGAAATCCGACCGTTGGATCGACGAACTCCTTGCTCCGTCTCAATCTCGGTATATCCACCTTCATCCCTGTCAATTTTCGCCCGTTAATTTCGTCGTTTGATACATCAAAACCGGCCACCAAGTTGACGTTTTAATTTGTACTGTTTTTGGACAGTTTTGCGACGCCAACTTCGCGGGTTCGTATCTTCGTCGTCGCAGCTCAGTTTTGTGCGCTACCAGTTCCGGTTCACAGCTGGTATAACCCTCTTCCTGTCCCCTTTAGATTTCATTTTAGTTTGAGCTTGTTAGGTCGGTCGAATTCGACGCCAAAGTTGGCCGTTCGAATTCTTAGTGTTGCACTTGTAAAATTCTATTTTTGAACCCGGGACTCCGGATTCAATTTCTGACACCACCAGTAGACTCGTGGCGTCGTTATGGCATGTTTTCATATAAAGTTTGCTTGATTTGGAGAACGTGGGCCCTGGCACGCATTTCGGTGCAAAGCGGGTCCCACTTTCTGGGTCAACGTGTCATTTTGAGTTCGGCTCATCGGAATCCAATTCCGGATATACCGTTGAGTTCGTATCGTCATTCTGGACTCGTTGACATATAATTTGCTAGGTTTTAGTGGACATTGGTTCCGGCACGCATTTCGGTGCAAGTTGGATACCAATATCCGGGTCAGCGTGTCATTTTGAGTTCGGCTCATCGGAATCCAATTCCGGATATACCGTTGAGTTCGTATCGTCATTCTGGACTCGTTGACATATAATTTGCTGAGTTTTGAAGACATTTGCTCCGGCACGCATTTTCGTGCAAACCGGATTCCAAATGTCCGCGTCAACGGACCATTTTGTGATCGGGACATCGGAATCCTATTTCGGACATACCGTTGGGTTCGTATCATCATTCTGGATTCGTAGACATATAATTTGTTAGGTTTTGTAGACTTCTATCCTGACACGCTTTTCGGTGCAAAGTGTGTCCAACGGCGGACATCATTTTGGCCCAAAATTACCATTTTTGCCCCTGTGTCCAAATTGGACTTTTGGACAGGCTATCCTAGCTGATTTGACCATTCTGGACACGTTGGTGATATTTATTTTATCATCCGACAATATCTGTAGGTTTTTACCCTATTATTATAATCTTTTTCTTTTTGTGGTATTTTGAGATCCATCGATTCCAGTGATTTCACAACCACTGAAATTGATGTGTTGACCCTGTAGATGTTTATAGAGACTAGCCTTGACCCTGTTTGACCATGGTTGACTGCTTTGACTGAACGTCGAAGTAGAGTCAACATTTGACCTAGGTTAGACTAGTTTTGACCTTGGTTGACCAGAGTTGACCAGTTGACTAAATGTCAACTGTTAGTCAACATTAGCCTAGTTTGACCTAGTGTGACTCAGTGTGACCTAGTTTGACTTGGTTTGACTTATTGTGGCCTAGTTTGACTTAGTGGACTGAGTCTGACCTAGATCGAGTAGCTTATACTATAGAATCAAACCTAACACTGTTGAACCCTAATTAGCTTATATATATCTTATCTTTAGGTCTGTGGCATCACTCCGAGCATCGACCCCATTTGACAGCTCAGGACCGCAGGCGAGTACATTCACTGATAGTTTTCATTGTCTTGATATCTACTATATCCGATTCAGTTGTAGTGTCTTACTTGATTCCCGACACGACAGTTCACGGACTAGTATACGTCGGATCCTGGCATGAGATGTTATTCCTGGACTTTCTTGGTATATGGGTATGAGATATTTTCGTGTTTCCTGTACTTGTATAGACATGGACTTGGGAGTGGGCTGATCACCTGCTTTTGAATCCTGTGTCATGACGTGCCATGTCCGGATCCGTGATACTATTCGGGGGATAGAGGGGAATTATTAGGGGTTATGTGATCAAAACCTCCGTGATGATATTTCCGTGTTTTGCTGGCGCCACCCTCACCTCACGTAGGGTATAGCAGATACCTCCTTCCGGTTATCCAGGTTGGCCGGCATGACCCTCTTCGGAGGCCCTCGTCAGAGGTTCCGTGTGATTGTCGAGCCAAGTGGATAACCGTTCCCTTGTTTTCCTAGCCGATCACATTTCGCCCTAATAATTCAAATCACTTTTTATTTATTTGTTGTCATATCTTACATTCCAGTTCACCTTTACTTACTGTACTTTCACCATGCTATGATTTATTTCTCATATGCTCTACCTGCCTTTTATACTGTACCATGATGATGGGACTAGGTTCTGTCCGGAAGAAGGGTTACAATCCCGGTCCTTGTTTGGTTTAAGGGTTGTAACTCGGCTTTCGAATGGTTCCCAAGTCGCCTATATCTTTGTCTTATATTTCATTATACTGTCTCTTATAGTATTTGTCAATTCACATGGAACTGCTGTTAGTGTTTGTACTTGCTCATTTTCCTGACAGGATACCGTTGATAATATTTTAGGAGTTGTTATACCGTCAGTGGACATCATGATGTTGCTAGCTGGGGTGGATCTCACTATTATTCTATGTGAGTTGCCTGGGAGTTATCCTTAGTTAGTCTTATTGTTCCTTCTTTATTTTCCTGTCTTATGTTTCCTTCTAGTAGTTTCTAGTTGTTCTTGTGCTTTAGTTATCCTTCTTGTCTTATCATCCCTAGCTGTTGTGATGTGACTAGAGTATATTTATAGTTATAGGCCTTCTAGACGTAGTGTATATTTATTGGGTACTAGACAGCGTTCTACCGCCGATACTGCGGCGTAGGCTGGGCGTCGTCTACGTATTCGTACCCGTATATCCGGGTGCGGGTCGTGACACGTTTTTAGTGGTGGCCCACGCAGGTCAGTCTTTGCAATTAATGCGAAGTCGTGGTAGTACTTGAGCTTATCTGTACTACTGCGAGCCTGCCCTAGGATTAAGGTTGAGTCATGGAATATTTTAGGAAATTGGTACTCAGTCACATATTAGGAACTCTTGGTAGATTCCAGGGATGACCCCTGGGAATCTTATTTCGAACTTTTCGAAACTTTTTCCATTTGTTCTGTCCGTCCTGATTTCTGAAATATTTGTCCGTTATCAACTTTATTCTTTCTTGGAATGAGTTTGTGGACCCCAGAGGAAAGGTATAAGTTGAACTTATATATCTTCTAGGTTGAGACGAGAATATGATTCGCCAATCTCATATCAGGTTGAGATTGTTTTAGATTATATTCCAATGATTTCCTTTTATCTTGACCTAGATAGTACCCTTGGTCATCTCCTGAGAATTTTATTCTAAACTCTACCTCGGGATCTGTTTCTGCTAGTTTTCATCTACTTATCCTTGATCCGTTGTTGAAAATTTTGAATTCTTGATGTTCGTTGTTGACTTCGATTTTGATTCTGTTTGAAGATAAGTTTCTCTGGATTGAGTTAAGATATTCTGATAAACATATTTGATGGAGACGATGGGAACGATAAATGTCTACTTTACTTATGGAGTTGGAATTTATCGCAGTCATATTAGCTAGCCTGACAGGGACATGGAGCCTGATTTTGGATATACTATCCTAGTTATGGAATTTAGATTCTCTTGCAGCCATACCGGTTGGCGTGGTAAGGAATCTAGATGACATGATTATAGGGTGTATACCTTAGTTATGGACTCTATCGTTTATTGCAGCTATGTTTACTGACGCGGCGTAAATTCTGGCAACATTGTTTTGGATAGACGTGTATGGTTATCAGGTCATATCTTAAGTTGATTCACTTCTTTTACCAATTGAGCAAGATAATTCCTACCATTATTTCTTGTTTATCATTATTTTCTCTCTCATCGCATGATGATTTTTTTTCATCTTACCGTCATTTCCTTTGTATTGTTTAGCTATGTCTTGACTACACCAATCAACTATCTCGTATCTACATCTGTCATCTACACTTGAAAACTCTGAAAATTTTGAAAATTTTCATATCTCAATTGTTTCTTAAATTTCGATACTGTTAAGATTTTGATTTCCCTTCTGTCCATGATCAATCAGTTTTCGTCGTCTTGTTTATCGTGCCAAAGAGTCTTGGTTGCTGACTAAACTCTAGATGACTTCAAATTCCTTTGTGACTTGGATTTTCATCCTTGGATTCTCGTGCCCAGCCTTCGTTGATCTTATTCTCCATCTTGTCCAATTCTGAATTACTCGAAAGTTGATCAACTTAGATCATGTTGAAACAAATTTCTTTATCGTGGTTGGATTTTAATGCTATTAACCCTCGTGCATTGACTTCCGATTTTGATCATGTTTGGATTTTGGACACTCGTGCCTAAACTTTTTCGACCTTGATTTCATTTCCTGATTACATCCAAATTCCTTGTGATTAGTCGTGCCTAGATGACTTAAATTATCTATAATCGTGCCTATATGATTCTGTTCCTATTTTGATTCTATCGTGCGGAAATTTTTCATCGTGCCTGAATAATTGTGAATTGATTATCTTAATCGTGCAAACTTGTCATTCTATGATCGTGCCTAAGTTTTTGCCTAAAAACTTTCTATCTTGTTTTAACCCCACTACCAACCTTAATTTCGAGGACGAAATTTCTATAAGGTGGGTAGGATGTAAGCCCCCTGAATTTTCCGAATTATTTTTCAAATTTTCTAATGAATTATTTTCAATAATTCATTTCTATATAATTAATTTCGATTTGATTAATTTTGATTTAATGCTCTTTACCGTGACTTGGATTTCTAGAGCATCAGGGATGCCAGTCTCTGGAAACTTCCTTCTTGAAGTTTGTAGTAGACGAGATTATCTTCATATTGATATTTCGTGTCCCACTCGAACTTGTTCCCTTCTGTTCCATTTGATTCGCACAACTTCGGGTCAATTTAGACCAATTTATCGTCTGCCGTAATTTGTGATTTAATTTCCAACTTAATTTTCGGGCCCGACATCTGTCCAATCCAATCAACCCAATATATGGCCCTAGCCTGTTTTGAGCCTACTATGCACGTGCCACTTGCGCGCTATCAAATTGATCTCTCTTGTGCCCCCAATTCATCCATGAATTAATTGATTTAAATTTATTATTTTTAATTAAATATTGGTCCCGAACTTGTCCAAACTTGGCCCAACGCCCAACCCAGTTTAGTGTGGGCCTTGTCATGACTGCCCATACACCCCACTGGTCTTTTTCCATTTTTGCCTACTCGAAAATATAATTCTTTTATTTTATAAAATATCTCTACCTCTCTCTTTTATATATATATATATATTTTTTTTTTTTATAAAATATCTCTACCTCTCTCTTTTATATATATAAAATATCTCTTTTATATATATATATATATATATATATTTATATATTACACTCTCTCTCTCTCTCTCTCTACATTTAAATCTCTCTCTCTCCTCACACAAACAAATCAGCCCCCCTCCCATGTGGCTGACCTCTACTTCTCTCTCTAAAAATATCTCTCATTTTCTCTCTCTTCTTTATATAATATATACACATATATATTATATATATCTCCCTCACTCTCTCTCCTTCCCTCTCACATCACCACACCCTTCCCATCACCAGCAAGAGAACACTCCCCCCCTCTATTCTAGCCGACCTCTCTCTCTCCTTCTCTTATTCAAATGATATCCCACTCTCTCTATTCTCACACACATACATATTTCTCTCTCTCTCTCACTCCTTATATTACACCTACACACACTTTTCTCTCCACAAACTCCATTGCACACAGCCCATCCCGAGCTCAGCCTCCCATGGCCGACCTCCGCCGTGGCCGAGCCGCCGGCCACCACAGCAGGCCGAGCTCGACCAGCCTCCCCTCCTCTTCTCCATCACACATCACCTTCACCACATCATCACCACCTCCATATTAACCACCATCTCCACCTACACAACTCCTCTCACACGCCCCCCCCCCACCGTGCTGGCCGTGTGCCGCACGTCCGCCGGCCTCGCCAGGCCGTGCCGCCCCGCGTGCCGCCGCGCGGCGCTAGCAGCACAGTGGCAGCAGCACGGCACCAGGCGCGCGCGCGTACAGCGCTGGCCGCCGCCGCCACCGGCCGTCGTGCCTCCGACGACCCCCACACGGGTCGCCCCACCCCGGCGAACTCTCCCCTGGCGGCCACCGTCCTTCGGGACGCGCCGTCGAGGCGACTCGTGCATTTTTCACGAAATTCCGTCGACGCGCGCGCGCGCGCGAAGTCCAGAATTGGCGCCTCGTCGCAGCGACTTCGTGCACATTTCCCGTGGAATTCGACCGTTGGATCGACGAACTCCTTGCTCCGTCTCAATCTCGGTATATCCACCTTCATCCCTGTCAATTTTCGCCCGTTAATTTCGTCGTTTGATACATCAAAACCGGCCACCAAGTTGACGTTTTAATTTGTACTGTTTTTGGAAAGTTTTACGACGCCAACTTCGCGGGTTCGTATCTTCGTCGTCGCAGCTCCGTTTTGCGCGCTACCAGTTCCGGTTCACAGCTGGTATAACCCTCTTCCTGTCCCCTTTAGATTTCATTTTAGTTTGAGCTTGTTAGGTCGGTCGAATTCGACGCCAAAGTTGGCCGTTCGAATTCTTAGTGTTGCACTTGTAAAATTCTATTTTTGAACCCGGGACTCCGGATTCAATTTCTGACACCACCAGTAGACTCGTGGCGTCGTTCTGGCATGTTTTCATATAAAGTTTGCTTGATTTGGAGAACGTGGGCCCTGGCACGTATTTCGGTGCAAAGCGGGTCCCACTTTCTGGGTCAACGTGTCATTTTGAGTTCAGCTCATCGGAATCCAATTCCGGATATACCGTTGAGTTCGTATCGTCATTCTGGACTCGTTGACATATAATTTGCTAGGTTTTAGTGGACATTGGTTCCGGCACGCATTTCGGTGCAAGTTGGATACCAATATCCGGGTCAGCGTGTCATTTTGAGTTCGGATCATCGGAATCCAATTCCGGATATACCGTTGAGTTCGTATCGTCATTCTGGACTCGTTGACATATAATTTGCTGAGTTTTGAAGACATTTGCTCCGGCACGCATTTTCGTGCAAACTGGATTCCAAATGTCCGCGTCAACGGACCATTTTGTGATCGGGACATCGGAATCCTATTTCGGACATACCGTTGGGTTCGTATCATCATTCTGGATTCGTAGACATATAATTTGTTAGGTTTTGTAGACTTCTATCCCGACACGCTTTTCGGTGCAGTGTCCAACGGCGGACATCATTTTGGCCCAAAATTATCGTTTTTGCTCCTGTGTCCAAATTGGACTTTTGGACAGGCTATCCTAGCTGATTTGACCATTCTGGACACGTTGGTGATATTTATTTTATCATCCGACAACATCTGTAGGTTTTTACCCTATTATTATAATCTTTCTCCTTTTGTGGTATTTTGAGATCCATCGATTCCAGTGATTTCACAACCACTGAAATTGATGTGTTGACCCTGTAGATGTTTATAGAGACTAGCCTTGACCCTGTTTGACCATGGTTGACTGCTTTGACTGAACGTCGAAGTAGAGTCAACATTTGACCTAGGTTAGACTAGTTTTAACCTTGGTTGACCAGAGTTGACCAGTTGACTAAATGTCAACTGTTAGTCAACATTAGCCTAGTTTGACCTAGTGTGACTCAGTGTGACCTAGTTTGACTTGGTTTGACTTATTGTGGCCTAGTTTGACTTAGTGGACTGAGTCTGACCTAGATCGAGTAGCTTATACTATAGAATCAAGCCTAACACTGTTGAACCCTAATTAGCTTATATATATCTTATCTTTAGGTCTGTGGCATCACTCCGAGCATCGACCCCATTTGACAGCTCAGGACCGCAGGCGAGTACATTCACTGATAGTTTTCATTGTCTTGATATCTACTATATCCGATTCAGTTGTAGTGTCTTACTTGATTCCCGACACGACAGTTCACGGACTAGTATACGTCGGATCCTGGCATGAAATGTTATTCCTGGACTTTCTTGGTATATGGGTATGAGATATTTTCGTGTTTCCTGTACTTGTATAGACATGGACTTGGGAGTGGGCTGATCACCTGCTTTTGAATCCTGTGTCATGACGTGCCATGTCCGGATCCGTGATACTATTCGGGGGATAGAGGGGAATTATTAGGGGTTATGTGATCAAAACCTCCGTGATGATATTTCCGTGTTTTGCTGGCGCCACCCTCACCTCACGTAGGGTGTAGCAGATACCTCCTTCCGGTTATCCAGGTTGGCCGGCATGACCCTCTTCGGAGGCCCTCGTCAGAGGTTCCGTGTGATTGTCGAGCCAAGTGGATAACCGTTCCCTTGTTTTCCTAGCCGATCACATTTCGCCCTAATAATTCAAATCACTTTTTATTTATTTGTTGTCATATCTTACATTCTAGTTCACCTTTACTTACTGTACTTTCACCATGCTATGATTTATTTCTCATATGCTCTACCTGCCTTTTATACTACCATGATGATGGGACTAGGTTCTGTCCGGAAGAAGGGTTACAACCCCGGTCCTTGTTTGGTTTAAGGGTTGTAACTCGGCTTTCGAATGGTTCCCAAGTCGCCTATATCTTTGTCTTGTATTTCATTATACTGTCTCTTATAGTATTTGTCAATTCACATGGAACTGCTGTTAGTGTTTGTACTTGCTCATTTTCCTGACAGGATACCGTTGATAATATTTTAGGAGTTGTTATACCATCAGTGGACATCATGATGTTGCTAGCTGGGGTGGATCTCACTATTATTCTATGTGAGTTGCCTGGGAGTTATCCTTAGTTAGTCTTGTTGTTCCTTCTTTATTTTCCTGTCTTATATTTCCTTCTAGTAGTTTCTAGTTGTTCTTGTGCTTTAGTTATCTTTCTTGTCTTATCATCCCTAGCTGTTGTGATGTGACTAGAGTATATTTATAGTTATAGGCCTTCTAGACGTAGTGTATATTTATTGGATACTAGACAGCGTTCTACCGCCGATACTGCGGCGTAGGCTGGGCGTCGTCTACGTATTCGTACCCGTATATCCGGGTGCGGGTCGTGACAATTATATAGAGAGTGATTAATATGAGCCACATAATTTCTAGCATACTCTGCATCTGGATCTCTTATCTTTGTATCCAATTGGTGTGGTTTCTTAACATCAGAAGTGTTTCCCAAACGGGTTTGATTCAGTTTGGCTCTTAGATCAATTGGAGGTAATACATTGGTTTTAGAAACTTGGAGTTTTCCTTCCAATGATCTAGATATCTGCAGAGAAGGAAGAATAGAACCACCCCCTTGACTAGGAGTTGGTAATAGACCCTCTTTTCTAGACAGATTCTGTGCCAAATTTAAAGAAGTCATAGGAGTAAACACTAAGGAGTGTTTCTTCTTAGACTTATTCAAGTTTTGAGACATAAAATGTCCAGAAGGAAGAGTAGTCAAAAGACCATCTCCTTTTCTTTGACTAACAAAATTGTCAGTCAAAGCTGTTCCTGAAGTAAAAACTTCAGGAGCAGAAGAAATAACTAAAGAGTTATTCCTTTTCGAAGGGACATTGTGAGCCATTTGTGGAGAAGTTCTAGCAAGACCACCCCCAGTTTTAACAGAACTTGGCAAAAAAGAAGAAGTAGCTAAAGAACTACTCTTCTTAGATGAAATACACGCTGAAACAGGTTTGGCTAAGGAGCCAGTACTGTCTGCGTGACTTTTGAATGTGGGATTACACACTGGAACAGATTTGGCTAAGGAGCCAGTACTGTCAGCGTGATTTTTGACTTTGGAAATACACGCTGGAACAGGCTTGGCTAAGGAGCCAGTTCTGTCAGCGTGATTTTTGAATGTGAGATTGCACACTGGAACAGATTTGGCTAAAGAGCCAGTACTGTCAGCGTGACTTTTGACTACTGTCTTCTTTGAGCACACAAGAGTGTGCGTGCTTGCAGTAAAGTCTTTGCCAGTGTTAGGAGTAGACACTGTGGCGGAGACTTCACTGTTGACTGCCAACAGATTCTTAGGGACATAGACAGAGCGTCCCTTCGACTTGGCAGTAGCGATGGAGGCTAGAGTGGGTTTGCCACCCTTAGCCCGCCGCATTTCTTCGTAGGCGAGTTGATCAAACTTGATCGTCATCACCTTCTTCGTCGAGCCGACTGACGAAGCGTCGCATTGAGTTGTTGCCATCTCAGAAGAGGAGATGGTTTTCCCCAGCAGAGTCGCCAATTTGTTTTCCATAAATAAATTCACTTTATTTATTGTGTTTCTGGGAAAATTACAACTGTGGGAATTCGATCTAGAAGACGATCGCTTTATCCCTTTGACTATGCGAAGAAGAAAAGCTCTCAAAATTTTGACAGTAATTTAGATAACTATGTATCTGTACAATGAATGAGAAAAGAACTCTATTTATAGAGTCAAAAATAATAACTAAAAAGATAACTGTCTTCACAGCCTTTGCCTAGTTAAAAATCACGCAGGATTTAACATACGCAAGGCTGTGAGCAGTTACTGGACGTGGCCTGTAACTGTTGGACACATGGCAATAGTGCATGAGTCGTGTGCAAGTTACAGGACACGCAGGCGAGAGATCAGTGGCATGGCTGCCACGTACTCCTATTTGATGAAATTCACGCAGACTCGTTGAGGACGAAATCCACGCAAACTCAATATAGAAAGCTTCAAAATCCACGCAAACTCGGGACAAGAAGCTTTAGGATCCACGCAGACTTGGTGCAAAGAGCTTCAAAATCCACGCAAACATTAGGAAGAAAACTTCAGAATCCACGCAAACTTGAGATGAAGAGCTCAAAATACACGCAGACTTCAAGGAAGAAGACTTCAGAATCCACGCAAACATGAGATGAAGATCTCACAAATATACGCAGACTTGAGATAGGATTGCCAGTTGTCTTAATTTAGCGTGCCTCGACTGACACAAAATCTCTGACGATAATTGCTTTTGTCAGTCGCATTAAATGACAATAAGGCCTTTTGGTACGCCACCTTAACAAAGGATGAGTCTTGCTGAAGAAGATTTCGAAAATCACGCAATAGGCGGCTGTGATTTCTCGAGTTCTGTGTACACGTGGCATATGAAGAGACATTCTTCGACTGTCGTGCTGTCAGTCATAATTACACTTCTGACAAATGATGAGCTGTCTTCAGCGTGACTTGCAAATATTTGTCTTGATCAACTGAGCGTAACTTTTGACTCTGTCCTGATCAACTCAGCGTGACAATCATTTTTGAGGCCTACAGTTGTGGCGCACTCCTGACTAGTACACTTGACCTGATAACCTGACATGTTATATCTTGATAAGTTGTTGCGACAGCTACTTGACATGACATGACCTGTATAATAACCTGGACACCGTGGGCAATTGTGCTTGTATAAATAAACCAGTCCTGTCTTGCATCATGTCTAGGATGGGACTCCTGAGTACCACGGTCAGGAGTACCCACTAAAATGGACTAAGGCTAATAACTAGAATAACACAGTAGTCATGAAGAGATTTCCCAGCTACAGGCAATCCCGTTACCTGGGCGCGCCTGGGATCTGTAGCCTGCCGTCGAGTAGGGCACATTTCCAGCACACTGTCATGTGTTGCACCCTTTAAGCTACTTAAGGGTACATGCGTTTCCTGGATGATGTACCCACCTGAATTCAACCCTAATCTTTCGACCTGGGTAACCTGGATGGTCTGCAGGGCTTGTGGCTGTGGAATAATCTCGCTGCATCTTGTTAGTAATTAGGCTTGTGACAACCCTAGTTAGTTAAAGTATCAAGCCGTAATTCTTGCTTGGTCGTGAATTATTGGATGGAGTCTAACCAGTCTAGTCTTGCCCTGATCCTGTTCCAGATTGCTGCATGACCAGAATGCTTGTATTTATTTTACCGATAAATGGTGAGAATTCCAAGTTCTGTTCAGACGAAGGGTTACAATCCCGGTCATTGTTTGGTTCACGGGTTGTAACCTGGTTATCTGAAGAGTCCCATGGTTATCTCATCGTATATCACCTGCCAGGTTTCTCCTTATTAATTGTCTTTATTATGTAATTATTTTCTTATGATCTGATGTGCTGGCTTTTGTTCTTATTTCGTGGCCTCCTTTGTGGCACTTGCTCTTTCTGGGGTCTGACCCAGCTGGTTTTGTGTGGCCAGATTTCGGAGCAGCTCCCGAGGATCTCCCAACCTTCCAGCCAGATGGTGGCCACTAGACGGAACCCTGGCAACGAGTGGGTTTATTTTTGATCTCCCACTTTATTGTAAAAGTATTTTTTTGAGACGTTTAGCCGACGAGCACCTGTTTAGCTCGATTGCACTTTTACTTACTGTCTGCCTACGGGCTGTAACATGATTAACAGATCCTAGGGTTGATCATGTATGACTAAAACTCTTGCTAGTCCTGACATTTTGTAACGACTAGCTTCATGATCAGCTGAATATGTAATATTTGGGACGCCTTACTATTGTATATTTAATGATCATACATCTTGTAACTTTTACTTACTTGCTTATGATTGAGACAATAGGCTTGTTCATGACCTTAAGAGACTGCTGGCTTGTAGATAAACCCTCATATATCCTAGACAGCCGTGACCGTATAGCGAGATGGAATCCATTTCAATATACGTAGCTGGCTATGTCTGACCCCGCTCTCCAGTGTTCTGGTTCTGGGACGTGACAATATATATATATATATATATATATATTTGTGGGTTAGACATCCTCAGACCTTTTGATCATGATATATTCATTAGGCCATATCAGAACGAAAATATTGGAACTTAAGGATTTCAGCTATCTATGCATATGTTCGGAATAAGATTCCATGGAAACAACATACTCTTGTCCCCATATTCGGCACTCATTTAAAAATAAATAAAAAAGGGGCAAAAGCAAGCTTGTAGTTGTCCCCATCCAACCTTAACTGATGTTAATCAAGTTGTTATTGAGTGACCTCGTTGCATGCACTAATTGTTGGATTTGCACTTTGGTACTTGGCGGTCCTTTTAGAAATTGTACAACGTTGCAGGGTTGTATGCTTTTCATTAAAACTACAGCTAGCTATGGGTGAACAAGGTCCGATTTTGTTCGGCTTTGGTTTTGTTTGGCTTTCAGGTGCAAATTTGCCTATTTATGTCCCTTAATTCTAATTGATGAGCGAGAGCAAATTGCTAGACACTCGATATAGTTAGGGTCTTTAGGAAATATAACAATAGTCCGATGGCTGGAAAACCTCAAGTCTAAGGGTTTATTTGGATATTTAATTTAGAAAATAAAACTAAGGTTTTGGTGTAGGTGGCATAATTGGTGGCGTGATAGATAATCGCTGCAAAGATAATCGCTGCAACACTCAATATGGTTCGACTTAGCTTGACTTATCTAAATAGTTGTCATCTGCATTGAAAGCCGCATTTGTGATGAAAGAGATGCTTATAGCATAATTAAATTATTTTATGTTTGCCGGAAATTTAGTTTATAAAGGAATGAACATGTATACTGTTAATTTATTTGGCCGACTTTATGTCTGGAAGAAAGAAGAAGGGTTGTCTATAGTCAACCCTACATGTTTATTAATTTGGCCGAATTTTGTGTGTGGTATTTTGGAGTTATTCCTTCTAGTTAATACTCAGTTTAGACAAAATGTGCTCAGTTTGGATATCTTGATATAATTAAATAATATGGCTTGAATTATATCATATGTTCAGTTTGGATATATGTTTTTTGAATTATTCTATTCAACTAAATGTCTATATTTTTCTAGCTATGTATGCATATTTTCAATAGATTATCACATGAATTTTGTTATGATGATAATGCTCAATTTGTCAAATTAAAATTCATGCTTAGGCTTTTGATTAATATATTTGAGTAATAATCTCATAAATATGCATGTACATAAGGTTTTGGACATGATTCAACTTTGTAAAATTTAGTCAACATTCAAATTTTTGGCGCCTTTTGTGACTAGCAATAGTTGTCTAATATTCTAAATAGACCCATTGAAACAAGATGTCGCCAAAGTGACTTCTCTTGCGTAGATAGTCTATAAGGGATGTTGGATGTTTGTGTGTGTAAATTCATGCGAGTATTAGCCGGCCCAAAGGAAAGTTAATACTTGGCCGAATTGCACACATACATGTGGTGATAAATGTGTGACAATTATATGGTTTACATATGAATAATAACTCGATCCAAAGATAGGCTTATTATTTGACATGATTTTTTGTCAACGTTTGATCACTACACCAAGAGTACCACTTACAATTAATATCACTGTCCAAAGACTTGATATTAATGATTTGCTAGGTATCTTGAGATGGGATTCACCATTATTTGAATTTGTTTGACTATATTTTACTCTTTGGTTATTAATTAGAGCATGTCCATTTTGTTGTTTTGTTCTCGTTATAGTAAATGTTGCTACAATATCTGCCAATAATTAAGAATTAAATTTTCGTATTTAATGGGATAAACTTTAAGGGCAAAAAGAAAAGAAATACAGTAGCTGCTAAGGGTCCAGTTCAAAAGAAACAATATTATAAAACTAAGGATTGCTTCTTTTGTAACAAGACATGACACATAAAGAAAAAAAAATGTACAAGTACCATGCATGGCGTATAAAGAAAAGTACATTTCTAAATTTGATCTGTTCTGAGATTAATTTAGCTTTAGTCATGGTGGTTAGATTCTGGTACGACTACCCACATTAGTGTTTTAGACAAGGTTGTCTGAGCTACTGAAAGCCAATTGATGGTGAAAGATACATCTATGTGGGTGACGACAATTCGGTAGAAGTGGAAGCAATAGGACATTTTAGGTTATTATTAGGAACCGATTATTATTTGGATTTGATAGACACTTTTGACGAAATTCAGTTTCAGTTTTCTTAATAGACAAATCTGGCTATCATTGTTCATTTAGAAACAATAAGTTTAGTCTATCTTTAAATTCAAATATTATTGGTAACGGTTCCCTTAAGGTTTATGATAACCTATATTTAATTGAAACTATTGCATCTTACAATGAAATATTGCAAGTGGAGTCATGTGGTACTAAATGCAAAATTAACAATAATAAAAATTTAGCCTCATTATGATATAATCGAATAGGTCACATCTCTAGAAATAGAGTTGAACGACTTGTGTCCGATGAGATTTGGATTCCATTGACTTTATAGACTTCAATGTCTATATTGAATGTGTAAAGAAAAGACAGACCAAAGTTAAATTGTAAGCAACTACTTTATTGGATATACTGAAATATCAAGAGATTAATAATTATACAATCCTACATAAAGGATTTTTTTTTGAGACGAGAAGTGTAATATTTTTGAGGATGTTGAGTTTGGGGGAGAAATAAAGTCAATGACATTGTCTTTGAGGAGGAATCGATTGTGATTCCTACTATCACTTTTGACGGTGTGCAAGATTCTGCATCTGTCATTGATGAAGAAGTGAATTCGGAGTCTCAATAAGACAATGTCGAATTACCTCTATAAGTCGATATTGAGCTACATCAACAAGACAACATATATAAATGCACCCCCCATTCAAGATAAGGTAATTGTTTCTGAGGAAAAACTCAACAACCTCAAGAGAAGAGGAAGGAATTATTTTTTAAAGAGACTATCTCTTCGGTTTCTTTGAAAGACTCTTTTAAACCAATCATAGTACTTGTTGTACATTTTAATATTGAGTTACATCAAATGGATGTCAAAACGGTATTTTTCAATGGTAACATTGACGAAATAATTTATATGGTGCAACCAGAAAACTTTGTGTCAGAAGACCCAAAGAATATGGTTCGCAAACTGACAGAATCTATTTATGGACTCAAGCAGGCTTCTTATCAA